>OY747134.1:71275517-71638017 GCA_963556465.1 Berberis vulgaris | reverse complement strand
CTGCCGCCACCCGAACAGGCTCATGCAAAAGCTTCAAATTCCCAATAAAATGAATTCTAATTCCAAAACTGTTAACAATGCTTTCTTCCTTCATCAACTCCTCAATCTTCTCCTGCATTAGATCCATCAAACTTTGAACTTCATCAGGTTTTCTCTTGAAATTATCAATGCTAAATGCATAGACCGTAACGTACTTAACTCCCGACTCATAGCAATACTTGAGCATTGACAAGAGAGCTGTGAATCCAATTCTGTGACCCACCCCTTGTTCCAGGTTGCAACTACGCGCATATCTCCGGTTTCCATCCATGATGAAGGCAATGTGATTGGGAATTGGACCTACTGATAATACCCGAAAGACAAACTTCCGTAGTACACTTAACACAGATTCTTTATCATAACACTTCCACCAAGAACCCCTTGAAACCGCCATTTCTAATCCTTAAGCTGTTGGTCCAACAAAATCACCTGTTATTGCAGAAGTGGAAATTCAATAAGCAATTACAACCCTCCCCCCCCCCCCCCCCCCCCCAAAAAAAAAAAAAAAAAAAAAACCTAATACAAGGAGATACCATATGATCTCCGTCTGAAGGAGATGGATCAACATAACACCCTGTGTACATAGCTAGAGATTTCGAAATGTCTCCAAAACTTTTGGAAGGGGGTCTCCAAAATATGTAAACCATACCCACAAAAACTTATCAAATTATCTGATTTCTAACAGCATCAACAATAACCAAGTTCAACGCGAAAAAAATTTCAACTTATATATTTAGTTACAAATAATTTTGTGGGTGTGCCCCAACTATTGTGGAGATCAGCTCCACAAAAATGGAGGCCATTTAGAAAACTTAGCTAGGCAAAACCAATGGGAGAGAGGTATGTTGATTACTCCCTGAATATGAAAGTGAAGAATTGAACTAGATAGTGTAAATCAAATCAGTATGGACGTAGTTTACTGAAGGGGAATAAGAAACAGAAAGTTAAAGAGGCATTTCATCAAACAGCTGATGTGCAGTTTACCTGATTGAGTGATGGAGAGTGAGATCAGCAATACCAAACAGAGTTAAGTTGTGGGATCAGTAATGGACGGAATGAATGATTCTCAGACTTGTACTTTGGGTTTGAAGTCACGTTTTTTTGAACCGAAAACAGAGTGAAAGTAGTCCAACACAAGACCCACAACCCCAAAACGAATCTCAGATCGGATCGATCACTTTTTCGTTGTTTTCTGTTGACCCCACTCAGACACCCGATGGTCATCACTTTAATGTAGTGGGTGCTTTCCCTTTAAACAATTCTATTGCTTTTGTTGGGGTGCCAAAAAGGAACAATTTTTTTTTTTTTTTAAATATGCATAGCTTAATAGGGAAACCCCAACTCAAAAAGAAAAGAAAAAAAATGTAAAATAGGATAATTTTTTACTAATTTAAATCTTCAATTGAGACTGATTTTCAAGCTCATCAAAACACAAAAGTTGTAGTACTATTAGTTATCTAACAAATACAACTTGAATCACTTGAAAATGTTTTGAAATGAGCAAGTTATGATCATTTTACTAAAGTCGCGCAAATTTGTGTTGCAATAAAAATGGAATAGTGTCTCTGACTTTCAGCCAACTTATATGCTCGATCAAGATCATTTCTCAAGCTCATCAAAACACAAAATTGTAGTACTCTGAGTTATCTAATAAACACAACTTGAATCACTTGAAAATGTTTTGAAATGAGCAAGTTATGATCATTTTATTAAAGTCGTGCAAATTTGTCTTGCAATGAAGACGAGATAGTGTCTCTGACTTTCAGCCAATTTATATGCTCGATCAAGATCAATTCTTAAGCTCATCCAAACACAAAAATTGTAGTATTTTGAGTTATATGAAAAACACAACTTATATCACTTAAAAATGTTTTAAAATGAGCAAGTTATGGTCATTTTACTAAAGTCGCGCAAATCCGTCAAAAAAATGAAATTGGGATAGTGTTCCTGACTTTCGGCCAACTTATTTACTTGATCGAGACCGATTCTCAAGTTGATCAAAACACAAAAGTTGTAGTACTCTTAATTATCTAATAAATACAACTTGAATCACTTGAAAATGTTTTGAAATGAGCAAGTTATGGTCATTTTACTAAAGTTGTGCAATCTGTCCGAAAAAAAATTATGTTCGCAGAGTGCGCTGTGGGATGCCCCGCTTGTATAGTGCGAAAAGGAAAAAAAATTTCATGTTCGCATTGTGCAATTTGGGGTGTCCCAGATATCCCGCAGCGCACTTTGTGAAAAGAAATTTGTTCAAAACATTTTAAAGTGATTCAAGTTGTGTTTATTAGATAACTCAGACTACTACAATTTTGTGTTTTAATCAACTTGAGAATCGATCTCGATCAAGCACATAAGTTAGCCGAAAGTCATGAACACTATCCCGTTTTTATTGCAAGACAGATTTGCGCAACTTTAGTAAAATGACCATAACTTGCTCATTTCAAAACATTTTCAAGTGATTCAAGTTGTGTTTATTAGATACCTAAGAGTACTACAATATTTGTGTTTTTATCAACTTGAGAATCGGTTTCGATCGAGCAGATAAGTTGGCCAAAAGTCAGGAACACTATCCTGTTTTCATTGTGAGACAGATTTGTGTGGCTTTAGTAAAATGACCACAACTTGCTCATTTCAAAACATTTTCAATTGATTCAAGTTGTGTTTATTAAATAACTAAGATTACTACAATATTTGTGTTTTGATGAGGTTGAGAATCAGTCTCAATTGAGGGTTTAAATTGGTCAAAATGTACCCTGTTTTGCATTTTTTTCGTTATGAGTTTCTCTGTTTTGTTAAGTTATGCATATTCATTGAGTTTGGGTTTAAGGGTTTCGACTTTGAGGGGATTTTGAGAGTTTTCGAGGGAGAGGGATGAGATTTGCAAGCGATTTGAGTGTGGGAAGAGATTTGCAAAAGATTTTGAATGGTGAAGGGAAAAAATGGATGGTTTTTTTTATTATTTTTATATAGGTGGTGTGAAAAAACATGGTGGTGTGAGAAAGAAAGTAGGTAGTGAGAAAAGTAGAATGGTGTGAGAGAGGGGAAATGGAGGTGTAGTGTGTCGCCACATAAAAGTAACTAGGTTACAAATAAATAACACTTGTTTAGCCACAACTCACAACAAGGGAACCAAATCAACACTTAAGCCATTAAACTTGATATAAACACATGCACTACCTTAATAAAATCCTCGCCCATTTTCTCACATGACGTCACATAACAAAACTGTGATTTGTAAAGTCTCGAACAAGAAGAAAATGATCAGATGAACTTTATACATGCATGAACTTGCAGTACTAATTAACTGAGTCATGCATCTTCATTGGTTTGGTTAACTGAGTCATGTATCTTCATTGGTTTGGCTTTCAACTTGTGGTCTATGCTAACCTCTGGATGAAGCTAGAGGTGAGCGATGATACACAGTATTTCGACCATTACGATGTCCTGTTGCATGCTTAGAGCAGCTTCCAGATTCCTTTGACTCTTCACTGATGCACTGTATCTGTTCCAAGGCCTCGACAACTTCTTTCATGGACGGACGACTTCTTGGGTCAAGCCCAAGACATTTTTGAGTGAGTTGGCCTGCCTGCACTGCACCTTTCACAGGATATTTTTCATTTAACCGCGTGTCCATTATAGGCAATAGCTTTCTTCTATCAGCCAGCAATGGCTTTGCCCAGTCCATCAGACTAAGTTGTCCATCTGTACGACTTCTATCAAGTGCCCTTAGGCCTGTTAGCATCTCAAGTAACACTACACCGAAAACATACACATCGCTCTTCACATACAGATGCCCTGTTCCATGCATGATGTATAGATGTCACTCTGTGGCCTCTCAGAGGCAAAACAAACATCTCCCATAGTTAAAATTAATGCAGTCTGCTCATAAGCATTTCCAGTATAGCCAAAACTCTTATATTGTGTATGGAACTTGTGCTTACCTGTAGCTATATACTCAGGGGCTGCATATCCAGAGGTGCCCACTACTCGTGTTGAAACATGAGAGTCACCATCTGCAGGGCCATTCTTCGCTAACCCGAAATCAGATAATTTTGCATTAAACTCCTACAATTAGTATAAAACGAAAACTGATGAGAACATTGATTAAAACTGCATTTTCATTTAATACAAATCCCCAACAAAATAACACAAAGTTTTTACCCCATCAAGCAAGATATGAGAGGCCTTGAAGTCTCTATAGATGACTTGATTCTGTGAATCATGCAAGAAGGCTAAACCACGAGCAGCGCCTAATGCTATCTTTAGACGTGAGCTCCAAGAAAGCGGCTCAACAACTGAGCCCCCTACACATAAAAAATATTGTATTTTCATAAATGGTAATTTAATGCAGGTGTAAGTGTTTGTGTTCCTTAGTTCTTACTGCGAAAGAGGTGATTGTCTAAACTTCCCTTTTGCATGAACTCATAAACAAGTAGAAAATATTTATTTTCCCCGCAGTATCCTATGAGCTTTATAAGGTTTGGATGAGAAAACCTCCCTAAGAAATTCACCTCTGACTGCACCACCACAAAAATATAAACATATAAGCTCTTCATAGTTAAAACATGATGAAAGATCGTTATACTCCTATAAGCATAACACAAATATGGGTCCCCGTTCATCTTCGGTGCGAAAGTGCTCGATCATTCAACTAATTTTGCTAATAGGACTGTTGCAGTCCCCTAGCTAGAAGACACCTCAATGCCAACCAAACTGAAAACATTTAAACGTCCCTCATTTCAAGTTACTCCCCTTATTATGTCTCCATTGAATCTTTCCCCTTCGTCATATCGCACATTATTTTCCCTCTGTCCACACATGCTTCTCTCAATGACCCAAAAGTGTAATTTTGGAGGAATTCAATAGGCTGATTCCGGTTTCTATAAATAAAAATCTATACATTGGTATTAGTTAATAAAGATGTTAATATTCTATTCATGGATTTAAAGTTCAGCAATGTTGCCTTGCAGGATCATTCATTTGGATTCTCCCGTTTGGCTCATTAATTTTCTTGGCTCATCTCTGCCATGGCAGACTTGGTATACAGGTGACGTTTGCTTAATCAAAGACTATTTTCTCATTTTACTATTAGTTACATTATCAATTCATGTTTTATCCCATCAACAATGATATTTAAGCTAAATTTTCTGTGAAGAACTTAACACATTAACAACTAAATAAACAAATAATCACAAAAAAAAAGGAGGTTTATCATTTAGAGGTGATATGAATTACCTGCCACTCATCCATCCCTTGCACCCCATCTGGTTTCAGTTTCTTAACGGCAACAACCATGCCAACACCAGGCTTTGAGGGTGCGTAAGTCTTCTCATCAACCCAGCCTTTGTAAACTTTACCGAAACTTCCTTCACCAAGAATTGCATCTGGCCTGAAGTTTTTAGTAGCTGCTTTTAATTCTGCAAAAGTGTAAACTTTCACCTTTGGTTTCTCCAAAACTTTCCCTTTTTGATTGCTACTTGAATCCCCAGTTTGACTGATCTTCTTGTTCTCCAAGGTCCCTGTTCAATCAATTGAGAGGAATTCAAAACAAGGGATGAGCCTACAATAACCCTATTTTTATTAAGCTGAAAAAAGTTGAAAAACTGGGATTGATCAATTGGGGTTGTGGAGTGAGTCCATTTTTTTTTATAATACCATTTTATTTAAACATAGAGGTTTAGTATCAACACGAAAGATGCATATTTGAAAATTAAAAATATAATCAAAACTCATAATAAGATAACAAAATAGTCTGTGTTTTAAACAAATATTTATATACCTGGGGTTGATGGTCTGGTTGTGCAAGTGCTTTGGTTCTCAACTGGAGAACCCCAACAAGTCCCCATATTTACCTCTCTTTCTCTTTCTTATTCCGAGCTTCAGAATCTTCAAAACATGGTTGTTTCTTCTTCTGTTTGGATTTCTAGGAAACAGAGCAGAGAGAGAAGACAGAGGAGTTTATGTTGCTTTGTGAACCCCCAGTCGAGACATTTGTTTATTTTCTGAATTTTCTTGCAAGAAGTTTCGGTGCACCTAACTTTCTGTATCATCTCGGCCGATGTGGAGTTTTTACTAATTGGTTTCTTCGGCCTGAAATGGCGTTATTGCTATTGCTATTGCAAAAATGCTAGGAAATTAGGTTTTTGCAATCATGTTTTACAACCAGGATGACGTGTCATGATCTGAAAAGAATGATGAAATCTCCAAAGATTTTATGTGTATCTCAAAGTTGTAAAAAACTCTTCTAACGATGCCACATCATCCTGGTTGTAAAACATGGTTTCCTAGCCTCACTCTTGCTATTGAGTACATGTCCACTCCTTTATTAACGTCACATGATATTGGTCCTTATTCGATGTGAGACTAAATTTGTACACTCAATTCAAGCCAACATATCCAACAATCTCTATATTGACTAGACTTGAGCATACATTGGCTCGGAATAAACTCCACCTCAATGTGTTATGATGTACTTCTAACTTGCCAATCCCAAGGCTGAACCATCAATTTTGATATCACTCGTCGCACGCGGAAGTGTTCCAAATGCCAAAATGGGAAGTTAGCAAACCAAAACAATAGCGGAACCTATAAATTTACGAGATTTGGCAAACTCGCTTATGTCCACGGAGCAAAGAGAATATATTCACTGTCAAGATCAAAGAATATAAATAGAGAGCCTCCTACACAATAGCAATGAAGTTAAATATACACGTGTTTAAATAACACCACACATGTACGTGGTTGCATATACACACACTCTCTCCTCACTTTTCTCTCACACACGTACACAAGAGGGAAGAACCCTAACACACACAAAGAACACAATCAATCTACCCAACCAAGGAACCCTAAGTTCTTTTTATATCAGATAAGGCGGTAGGAGTGAGGCGATGATGAAGAACTCCACCACCTTCTTCTCCCGTGCATTCTCTTTTCCTCCCTTCCACTCACTTCTTCTCTTATCTACAACCTTCTTTTATCTTCTTCTATTGCTAACACTTCTTCAACAGTCAACGATTTTGGCTTCATCGTCATCGACTCCATCGCTTTGTGCTGACATCCTTCAGCTCATCTTCAACAATTTCGACTCATTCAAATTGAAGAGGTCCACCACCTTCTCTATTTGTCACTATGTTTTCAATCCTCTTGAGGTTGTTTGAGCTTGATTTTAATAATAGTTTGGGCTCTAGCGATAGTGTACTAGTGAGTTTCCCATGAGGTTCTTGGAAGCACCTAGGATTGAACAAAAAATAGACCAAACCGATTAAATCGATCGGTTTGGTTTCAATTTTAAAAAATTCAAGAACAAAGTGGTCGATTCAGTTTTCGGTTTCTATGTGATTTTAACCGACAAAACCGAACCGACCGAATTATATATATTCTATATAAATATAATATAATATGTTTGAAATAGTAGGTCAGTTTGGTTTTATTTCGGTTTTAGTTCGATTTTAGTCGGTTCTGTGCGATTACAGTTTGCATAAATTAGAATCGGATCGGTTTTGTTAATGGTCGATTCGATTTCGGTTTGAAATTTTGAAACCGATCAAAGTCGATTCAGTTTCACGGTTTAGGTGAAAAATCGAACCGACGGTTCAGTTTTCAACCCTACAAGCACCTAAAGCTTTCTACAATTTCCTTGAAAAAGGGTAACCAGTTTTTATGTAGGTTTTTTTTTAGTTTGACACTCGTTAGTTTATACCTATTAGAGTTTGGTCCTCGTTTTGAAAACTACTTGATTTTAGCACTCATTTTCTGATGAAACCGTTAAGTCAACGTCATTGACCGATAAAAATTTATTTTCGAACCCTTTTACCCTTACCTCAGGTTAAACCATAATTAAGCCCTTTTTAATTGATCCTCTTCATACTCCTCCACGCACCTCCTTTTACAACCAAATCGAAATCTTTTCTTTTTCTTCTCTCTCAAACTGTAAGTTCACCGAGCACAAAACTTTGTTTGTCTGGGCTTCAAGATGGACGTGATCAAGACTCAGCAGATCCACCACCACCGCCCCAAACGAATGCCAGTCACCTGCTGCACCATCTGCCGAAAGTTTGCGGGATCCGCTGTGATGAAAGTGGTCGGAGACTTCTTAGTGACCCTCGACTTCTGCTTGACAATCTTTCCATTAGACACCTGCCGCTGAGTTCTTCCGCTTTGAAAAAAGAGATTCCGGGTCAGAACTCGACCCCACAGGTGTGGGTTTTGGTTCACTTGATGGTGATGATGCGGGCTCTGTGTTGCAAAGAGACTTTTGGTGAGGGTGTCGTTGTCGCGGGCGAATGCTTCAGAGAACCATGAGTCGAACGGAATGACACAGGGCTCCAGGCTTGCTAAATTGTGTGAAGAAGACTCCATTTAGCAATTGGGTGTTGGGGTGATGGTTTTGAGATTGGGTTGATGAAGAATAAAAAGAAGAAGCCATGGGTGGATTCTCTGAAGGAACTAAGGAGAGAGCATGGTTTTGGTTTGAACTAAGAAAAAAAAAACATTTGTTTCATTCCTTAATGCTACATTGCAGTCCTCAAGTGAAGAATACACGCCTTGATGTATCTATCACTTTATAGTTTTGAAACCTTGAGAGTTATACATTGCAAACTCACATGTACAACTTTATAAACAGTATTTGAGTGCATTTTCTTGGCCAAAATGTAGAAAAACTGAGTCTTATTCAACTCCAAATGTATAGCTTTATAAACAGTGTTTGAGTGCATTTTCTTGGCCAAAATGTATAAAAACTCACGTTCTCTTGTACATTGCAAATTCTTGGAGATGGTCTTATGTGCTGTGGATTTTGCAAGAGCTACCAGGATTGATCTGCTAACAAATACTTGTATAAGTTTGGGACGTATCCTAGTTCAACATATCTTAGCAATTGTTTTAGAAATTTATTCACCAGTAATGCATTATGAAATAAGCAATTGAGACCTTAAAACTCATATAACACATCTCCCACCACCATCACCTCGACAATGAACCCTCACTAATTTCGGTGATAAAATTGCGTAACAAATATTATTGTAACTTTAAGAGTCCATAAGACAATAATCAGTTAGATTTTGTTAACTTTCATAAGGAAGTTATAGAGAAAGGTTACTTGATTCATTGAAAGCAAATGTACCATATACACCTGTTTATATAGACAGACAGACTTACTGTCAAAAACAGACTCTTAACAACCTTCCCAACAACATATGAACTGCCTTCGTAATAACCATAGCTAATAGCAACCATGGCTAATAGCTAAGTATGTTTAACATCCCCCTTCAAACTAAGCATAGAGGCATCAATTACACTTAGTTTGTGACGAAGCAACAGGAACCTGGTATTGCCAAGAGCTTTAGTAAAAACATCAGCAACCTGGTCAGCAGCAGGAATGTGATGAACATGAATAAGCCTGCGAGCAACCTTCTCACGCACAAAATAAACATCAATCTCAATGTGCTTAGTCCTAGAGTGAAGCACAGGATTGGCACTAAGCATCACGGTACTCTTGTTGTCACACCAGATAGTAGGAGTAGAACAATTAATTTTCAGTTCATGAAACAGCGATCTCAACCAAGTAAGTTCAGCCGTAACAGATGCAAGGCTTCTATATTCTGCTTCAGTACTACTCCTGGATACAACACTTTGTTTCTTTGATGACCAAGAAATGAGATTAGCTCCCAGATAGACACAATACCCAGATGTAGACCTTCGATCATTAGGATCTGATGCCCAGTCGGCATCACAAAAACCAGACAGCTGAAAAGGAGTAGGACTGATATGAAGACCAAGATTAGGAGTAGCCTTGAGATAACGCATAATTCTTTTCACCACTCGCCAATGGGACTCAAGAGGATTCTGCATGAATTGACAAACACGATTCACTGAATAAGCAAGTTCTGGTCTGGTGATGGTTGCATATTGGAGAGCACCAACAATGCTTCGATATAATTGCACATCTCTGACTGAATCACTTCCAGTAGCAAACAACTTTTCACCACTGCTCATGGGAGTGGGCAAACCATTAGCATATTGCATCTTAGCACGACACAATAGATCAGTGATATATTGCGACTGGGATAAAAACAGTCCATTCTTAGTATGTTGAACTTGAATCCCAAGGAAGTAATGAACTAGTCCCAAATTCTTCAAGGAAAATTGAGCATTCAATTGATGAATAAGCTGAGAAACAGTATGTGAATCAGCTCCAGTAACTAGGATGTCATCTACATACACCAGAAGAAAAATTGGAGATGAAGAATGTCTGATGAACAAAGAGGAATCAGACTTAGTAGACACAAAACCAAACTGCAGAAGGGTATGCCTGAGCTTATCAAACCAAACCCGAGGAGCCTGCTTGAGGCCATATAAGGCCTTATGAAGTTTACACACAGCAGTAGGGCGAGAAGGATCAATGAACCCAGGAGGTTGCATCATGTAGACTTCTTCTTCCTGTAGATCTCCATTCAAAAACGCATTATTGACGTCTAGTTGAAAGACTGACCACCCATATGTGACCGCCACTGAGAGCACGACCCTGATTGTAGTTGGTTTAACAACTGGACTGAAGGTTTCAGCATAATCAAATCCAGCCACTTGTTGAAATCCGCGAGCCACCAATCGAGCTTTGTGTCTATGTATGTTTAACATACATAGCAACCATAGCTAATAGCTAAGTATGTTTAACATCCCCTTTCAAACTAAGCATAGAGGCATCAACTACACTTAGTTTGTGACGAAGCAACATGAACCTAGTATTGCCAAGAGCTTTGTGTCTATGTACTGATCCATCAGCATTCTCTTTGACCTTAAACAACCACTTACAACCAACAACTGATCTATGCTGTGGAAGATCAACCAAGGACCATGTATCATTTCTCATCAATGCTAGATACTCATCTTGCATAGCAGAGAACCAGTGATGAGTATCTAAAGCTTCAATTAGACTTGCAGGTTCAGCTAAAGTCAATTATACTTTGGGCTTGTAGATACCAGCCTTAGACCTAGTAACCATAGGATGGCCAGGAGCAATGCTAGGAGTAACATACGTAGGAGGTGTATCAACATTAAAAGCAACATTAGAAGTATCATTATGATCAGCATTGGAAGCAACATTAGGAGCAGGACTAACATGGTCAGAATGACTGGAACTAGTATTAGAACTAGCATGTAGAACAGGACTAGGACCATCATGAGCAGAATGAGTAAAGACAGGACCCAATGGGCTATGTGAAGAAGCATGACTTGAAATGGATGACTTGTTGTCAGTAGGTGGTGCAGAAAAGTTAATAACAGCAGTAGTATCAGTAGTAGAACAGAGACCAGGGGAGGATGAATTAGTACTCCATTTTGAATAAGGAAAATGATTCTCATTAAACAACACATCACGAGAGATATAAAGGCGACCAATGGATGACATACACTTATACCCTTTGTGTTGAGAACTATACCCAAGAAACACACATTCAACTGACCGAAACTGGAGTTTATTAGAGTTGTAGGGTCTTGTGTTAGGAAAACAAGAACACCCGAAAACCTTTAGATTGCGATAATCAGGAACCTTGTGGTAAAGAGTTTCATAAGGAGATTGTCCCTTAAGAACAGTAGATGGAACACGATTGAGAAGAAAAACTGAGGTGCGAACTGCTTCATCCCAGAATTTTAGGGGAAGTGAAGCATGTGCAAGAAGTGTTAGGGCTGACTCAACAATGTGGCGATGTTTTCTTTCAGCAACGCCATTTTGTTGATGAGTAGTGGGGCAAGCAAGGCGATGGGATATACCATGCTGACTGAGAAACTTAGAAAAAGACCTATATTCTCCTCCCCAATCTGACTGAACACATTTAATTTGGAAGTCCAAACTCTAATTCATCCTGAGCCTTGAACTTAATGAAAGTAGGGTAGGCATCAGATTTGTTTTGCAACAGGAAAACCCACGTAAAACGACTAAAGGCATCAATGAAGTGTATGTAATATTTGTAACCACAGGAAGATATAGTTGAAGCAGGACCCCATAGATCAGTGTGTATAAGTTCCAATGGCTTAGTATACACAGTAGAAGAGTTGGAAAAAGGAAGTTTATGAATCTTACCCAAGCAACAGGAAGAACAAATATCCATATTGACATTATTTGGAACAACAATATTACAATTTGTAAGAATCTTTTGTACAATAGGAAATGAGGGATGACCTAATCTAGCATGCCAAACAGACAAGGAAGAAGATGACTTAGACACAGTTGTATTTAGACAAGCATTGGAACAAACTGGAATGCTTTTATATCTATTTACTGAACTACTGATTGAACTACATGCTGAAGTATTTGCTGAGCTGCTATCTAATCTACTGACTGAACTTGAATACATGCTGGAATTGCTGGAAGAACTATTGATTGGAATGCATTGAGATGTTGACTTGGAATTGATAATGGAATGCACAGACTTGGAATCAGAGAAATGCATAGACGGATGCATAGACGGAAACACATAGAGACCGTTCTTAAGTTTCCCTTCCAAGAAGGTTTGACGTGTGACCTGATCTTTGACAAAACAGAGATCAGGATGAAATTCAAAGAAAACATTATTATCCCTAGCAAACCTAGACACACTTAAGAAATTCTTAGTTAATTTTGGAACTTGAAGAACATGTCTAAGGTGCAATATTCTTGAGGAGTTAGAAGATAAAAGAGTGGACTGACCAATATTTTCGATCAGCAATGCAGAGCCATCTCCAACAAAAATTTGCTCATTACCATGATAAGGGATAGGATTCATCAAGTTCTGATGATATGGAGTACAATGGTCAGTTGCACCTGAGTCTGGATACCACCCACTATCAGTAGTTGTAGAAGGAACACTTGAAGAATCAGATGAATCAGGCCGCCAACTAGGATGTGTGTGCTGACTAGTAGAAGCAGAGAACACATGTCTTGGAGTTCCAGAACCAGGACCAGAGAATTGCTGAGATGATATATCAGAACTAGAGCCAGAAGAATAGGTCTATGAATTGGAATTCCACGGATTTGAAACATTACTATCAAACCTATTATAACATTTGAAGGCTAGATGTCCAATTTTGCCACATATTTGACACTGAGGACGATTTGAGTTATAACCAGATCTAATTTCAGATGGTCGAAAACCTCTCCCAGAACCAGATCCAGATCTTGCACCCCTGGGATGATACGAGGCTCTAGACTGAGGTCTCCAACCTTGTGAGCTTGACACAAATGACCTAGGTGAAGGTTTGTAAGAAGTATGAGCCACATTCACAGAACCAGAGATATCAAGATCTTTCATGTGTCTTTCGATTCTTGCTTCTTGAGCAAGCAAAAGAGATTCAACTTATACAACACTATAATCATCAAATCTAGAACTCACAGAGACAACAAACGTATCATATAACTGTGGTAATCCATCAAAGATGGCATTAACATGATCTTTTGGAGAGAGCCGATGTCCTAAAGAAGCCAATTGATCAATAATGGACTTGAGTTTCAGCAAATATTCATTGATAGAAAGGTCTCCTTTCGTGCAATTTTGAAGCTGAGTTCTAAATTGTGAGATCTTGGCTACAGTTTGTGAGTTGAATAATGTTTCAAGAACATGCCAAATGTGCTCTGATGTTTCACATCCAACTAACCTTGTGAGTAGAGATTCTGACATGGAGGAAAGAAGCCAAGAAAACAACAATTGATCTTGTTGTTCCCAGATAAGAATGTCTGAACTGACATTATTGTTGATTTGATCTTCAGTAGAGAGATACCGAGATGGAGGTGAAGTTTTATCAATGAACTTCTGAAGTTTGTGCCCTCTAATGGTAGCCAAGACTTGTTGTTTCCACAACAAATAGTTGTGTTCATTCAACTTGACAGACAGTGCATCTGTAAACATCACTGGTCTTGACTCTGTTGAAGCAGAGTTATTAAGAGGTGTAGCATTGGAAGATATTGCATCTGCCATTAGAGCTACTGAGAGAAATTGCAATGAAGAAGAAGAATACGAAAATGAGTTGGCTCTGATACTATGTTAACTTTCATAAGAAGTTATAGAGAAAGGTTACTTGATTCATTGAAAGCAAATGTACCATATACACCTGTTTATATAGACAGACAGACTTACTGTCAAAAACAGACTCTTAACAACCTTCCTAACAACATATGAACTGCCTTAGTAATAACCATAGCTAATAGCTAAGTATGTTTAACAGATTTATACGTGCGTGAAGGCGCACTGCTTGCTTGAGTCCTCTTCATTAGCTTTTGGCATTTTACTTTCATTTTAATGATGAACACTGACTTGGCATGCCATGGTTTGGATGATGTCCATCATTTCGACCGTTATGATGTCCTGTTGGGCGCTTAGAACCACCCCGGGGTTCCTTTTGCTTTTCCTTAATGGCCTGGATTTGTTCTAAGGCCTCCACAACTTCTTTCATGGATGGACGATTTCTTGGATCCGGTCCAAGACACTTGAGAGTGAGTTGTGCTGCCTGCATTGCAGCTTTCACTGGATATTGTTCGTTTAACCGTGAATCCATTATAGGCAATAACTTTCTTCTATCAGACAACATTGGCTTTGCCCAGTCCATCAGGTTGTGTTGCCCACCCGGACGATTAGTGTCAATGGCTCGTAGTCCCGTTAGCATCTCTAGCAATACCACACCAAAACCATATACATCACTTTTCACGTATAGATGCCCTGTTCCGCAATGTCATTTGGAAAACAATTAGATCGAGTTTAACTTGTAGTTAAATTTGCAGTCACAGTCATTCAAGACTTTAAGTTTGAACATGAAAACCTTCAATTTGCTAGTAAAATCGAAGTGTAATGCGAGTTTGTGATATTTGGTTACCTGTTGCAACGTATTCAGGAGCTGCATATCCATATGTGCCCATGACTCGTGTTGTGACATGGGAGTTTCCGGTTGCAGGGCCATTTTTTGCCAGCCCGAAATCAGATAGTTTTGGATTAAAATGCTACAAGTAGAATGGATGAAAGAAGATGAGAAATATGAATAGGAATTGCAAAGTTGCTTCATTTAAGTTTCAACAAAGTAAAGATATAGTGTTTACCCCATCAAGTAAGATATTAGAAGCCTTGAAGTCTCTATATATGACCTGCTTCTGCGAAGTATGTAAAAAAGCCAAACCACGAGCAGCGCCTAATGCTATATTGAGCCTTATGCTCCAAGAAAGTGGATCCACAACTGGTCCTCCTACATATAAATGGCAGTTGTAATTAAACTTGTAATCAATTAACTAATGTTGGTATAACTGTTTGTGTTTTAGTTGTTCTTACTGCGAAAGAGGTGATTTTCTAAGCTTCCTCGTTGCATGAACTCATAAACGAGCAAAAATTCTTTATCTTCCCAGCAGTACCCTATGAGCTTTACAAGATTCGGATGAGAAAGCCTCCCCAAGAAATTCACCTCTGACTGCACCACCAGAAATAAAACATGTGAGCTCTTCATGGAAAAAAAAGTTAAGATGAATTCAGATGGTTTACACAGATAAAATTTTGAACCACTCCTTTTTCATAGCACAAATATGAGTTTTGAGTGATTGAAAGTACATTAGTTCATCACTGATGTCAGCTTGTGCCATTTATGGGGATATAGGAATTATTTGCCTTGCAACTTTGTTAAAGCCAATGAATTTAGTAGTTGTGTAGGGCACATCACGACTATATATATGCATGATGAAAAGTCTCTTTTGTTAGCGCCTTCTTCCCAAAATACATGGTTAGATTGGATACTAATTCATATTGCGTCTTGCCACGTGTACAATTATGATGCTCCAACAAGAGATAATACCCATGTCCATCTAAAATTTTCACTGAACAGTAAGGATGTGCTCCTAAAGAGGTGGATAGATGTGAATCACATATCTACTGTCAAAGGTGTGACAGCTCAGTGGTTGAGCAGTGACGGATGGTATCACTAGGTCACAGGGTCGAACGGCCACATCTGGGGTGGGAGGGGTCAAGGGATTAAAAAAATAAAAATCACATATCTACTGAAGAAAAAATATTTTCTTCTCTCAAGTTGCAATTTGAAAACTTCTTTGGAAGGTACACTTTGATTGACATTTTAGCTCATTAAGAAGATGGGATCAACCATTTACGTAGCTGTTTGCTGAAGTCTGAGGTTGTCTTCATCACATCATAAACTAAGGGAGGTGTATGCTAATTGAAAATCAAACAAACCTCTAAACATATGCAGAAGATAATATACATGGTCCTTCCATTGTGTTAACTCTTTAAAGTTTTATCGAAATGATGGAGGAGGGGTTGAATTTTTCATTGAAGACAAGAAATGCATTGTATCCTAACATACAAAGCCCTTAAAATGTCAACCTTAGTAGTTATAGAAGACAAATTGTAAACCTCAAAACATGGATAAAAAAATTGTCCACAGAATTAAGATTGGTTTTAGCTTGAATGACAGATAAAATTGGAAAATGACTGAGAACATTCGGTTTATAGACAAAAATGGTTACTTATCTTGATTTAATCTCCTTTGAGATTAGGATTGAATCCAAAAAAGTATATAAATTTAAATGAAGCTCGAAGATACTCTCAATGGATATTCTCATCCATCAAAAGCAAAGACAAACAACTATCGTATAACTCAACAAGGCAAAAATAATAAAATTGATCCAATTTAAGCTGGATTTTAAGAAGTTAAAGAAAGAATGGTCACAAAATTAAAACTTTTTGATGATTTTAGATGTGAAGAAAGAAATGGATTACCTGCCACTCTTCCAATCCTTGCATCCCCTCTGGGTTCAATTTCTTGACAGCAACAACTATGCCAACACCGGGTTTTGCAGGTGCGTAAGTCTTCTCATCAACCCAACCTTTGAAGACTCTCCCAAAACCTCCCTCACCCAGAATTGTATCTGGCCTGAAATTCCTAGTGGCTGCCTTCAATTCTGCAAAGGTGTACACTTTCACCTTCTGGGTCTCTAAAATTTGCCCATCTGGATACACTTCCTCCAGGTTCACACCGTTTGATGAAATTTGATTGCTGCTTGAATCAGCACTTGATGTCCCTATTGATTCCAAAAAAAAAAAAAAAAAACTTACAAGAACGATGGAGGGTGAATATGAATGATCTGAACACACCCATTTGAAAAAGTTGATAAGTTAAAAGAAAAATAGTTAAAATCCATTTGAACTTATCCAAGGGGTCATGAAATATCAAGATTTTAGTACAATAAACAAAACTCATTTTAGATATTGATGAGAAATTGGAGAAAACCAAAATAAATACTTTGTTTTTGGTCATCTGGACTAGATGGTCTAGTTGTGCCCGGACTTCGGCTCTCAACTTGAGCTCCCCAACAATTGCCCATCTCAGTCTCTTGCTCTCTGCTCTCTCTTTCTCTTCTGTTTGTGATCTTAAGTGTACATAAAGATGATCATGAACATAGACTTTCTCCTGTTTTGGTTTCTAGGAAACCAATCAGAGACAGGAGAAGCAGAGAAGAGAAGGGGGAGATGAAGCTCTGAGTTGAGTTTTCTTTATAGGCGTTTTGAAGTTGTGCTTACAATCTCTCTGTCTCTCTATTTGTGACTGTCCTTTATTGTTGATTTTCTTGCAAGAAAATTCACAGCTACTTCATAAGACTTCCTTCCAATTGCATGGAAATGTAAATGCTTGTATGAAGAAGTCAGTTTCAATAAAAAAAAAAAAACAAAAAAAATTTAATAATATTCTACTACTCTCATCTAAATCCATTTCATTTGGAGTCTACTATTTTACTTTTTTCTTCTTTATGTTTCCCACTTTGAGACCCCTTTAAAAGATCATCATCTACTCTTAAGTCATAAAACATACCATCTTCAATAACAACATAGGATGACTTCATAATTGAGTGGGAACTTTTCAAATTTATTTTTTGGTATGACTTCGTCAATGGACTGCCACACATTAGTAGTCTCTATTTCTATGGCTCACTACTAGAAGAAGACTTTTGTTTTAGAATAAGACTTTCATTTTATTTTATTTTTTTTAGTTTTAAATCAATTTATTATCTTAATTGTGTGGGTGAAATGAAATTTGACTTACACCGTCAACATAATTAAATGATCGTTTCCATATTATTTCCGTAAACAAGAGCGTAGTTTGCAAAATTTATACATGTTGATCTCCCAGTATCCCAACGTGTCTTCAACGTTGATAAGAACCAAGGCATGCATCCTCAAAGGGATAAGCGTCGAGACAATAGGTGTTGTGGTAGCAACACTGTGATAAGGGTGTTCTTGTGACTTAAGGTGTTAATTCAAGAATGCAATGGCTTCCTAGTGTAAATTGTCATCTCCATACAAGTTCCTTTTAGTTATGAATAGGGTTCATCTCAACATAAGAGTTTTCTTGCTATTTGAAAGGTTGTATTGTGTAATCTCTTATTTAAGTATTCTTTAATTAATCTCTTATATAACTTTATACTTTATTTTAGAGTCATTTATTTTCTACTCCAACATTCATAATACCAACTCTGCCCATAATAACATTTAATTAGAGTCATTTAATTAATCTCTTATATAACATTTTCTATTCCAACTTTTTATAATACCAACTCTCCTCATAATAATAGGCAAACCACATTTATATGTTATCCTCTCAAGTCTCAACCAATTACAAAGATTATTACTTTAGCTTAATCACCACATTTTATCTCGAAAACAAGCACTTATATACACCCCTTTGTGAACATCCACTGAACCTTAGAGTGTGTTTGATTGCATGGAATTACATTATTTAAAAATTTATAAAAAAACTAAAGAGTTTGATTTTCATATTTATGAGACTTTCATTCTTACCATTGATCACAAAATTTACTGATGAATTGATGAGTGCTTAAATTTAAATGATCCCTCATAGATTTCTTCTGCCATTCAATGCAACCAAACACACATATGGTGTGTGAATACGGTTAGAACGTGTTCGAAAAAAGAGTTTCGACAATCTTTATTGTATGTGGTGGATAATAATCTCATAAAATATGGAGAAAAATGATTTGAGCTGGTCAAACAATCCATATCATATTTAATCCTTCTTATAAAATATATAAGTACTGTAATTCAACCAACTCTTGGTGTTCTTTGGCCAGCATTTGCTTTGAATAAATCTTACATTTATTAATAGAATAAAAAATTGTTACGGTTGAATGATCATGAGGTCGCTTTATGTCAGTTAGTGTCATCCAAAAGTTTATTAACAGTCAAAAGAAACGCTAATTCTAAATGGCGAGGAAACAGGGAATGTGACGGTTCGTCAAAATAAATATTTTAATTTTTGTTACTATAATGTTATTTTAGTATTAAAAATTTGTTATGTTAGTGATTCTTGTGTAATATATAGTTTATACTATGACATTACGAGTTGTGTGACTTTTTTTTTTTGTAGTATTTACGAGTTAAAATTGTAAGATTTATATTGTTAAATTCGAAATCACAACCAAAAATTTTACATTTTTTCTACACAAAACGAAATATTTCTTAAAATCAGAGGACTGAAATTAAGTCGAAGAACGAAATCACAATCCTTGTTAACAGTTAATCCATCCTTCTCCAATAATGATTTTCTCCAAATCAAAATTTCATCTTTTAAGGTTTTGAAAATACTAAATTTCATCTTTCTGTTAAATAATCTCAATTTAAATTGGTTAATTATTCTTGTGAAACATTGGTTTCAACTCCGTTTGACATGGAATCAATTTGTTTGTGATTTAAACCTATCACATTTCTCAACTTTCAAAGATCTTTGTAATAAGCAAATAAAATCAAAAGTAAATAGATCATTGGTCACAAATTTTACAATCCATAATGGTCAAACCATATCAAATGTTATGTTTCAAAGTGGGGGTAGACCTACTTATTGATGTAAGGCTTTTTAAGAAAAATAAAGCTTAGGTGGTAGACTTACTTATTGATCCAGCCCGCCCACACCACCATCTCAACTTAATAATATAAACCGAGTGGCAACGAGGTTCACATTCCTTAAGAATTTTTATATGAAAGTACCTTTTATGGTAATATCTAAAGTGGTTGTCCTAATCCTAACTAGTACCTAGTCATTCGATACGATACGATACGATACCCGGCTTTTATTTTAAAGAAATATTTTCCCTTTTTTCCTCACTCTGGGATCATTACAGCTTGACAAAGTCAAATAATTGATTTCCTTAGTGATCTTAGCAATAAGAGATTACACAACAGAAATTCTAGGTGTCGAGGAAACCAGCGAGGAAATGAGACAATGCTGTCCAATTTGTGTAGTGGATGTTTGAACCTATTTATTGGTTAATGTCGTACTCCCAACAATGTAGGATGTGTATATATAGGTTCGGCTTAGGATTAACCCGGTCAGAGATAATCATTCCTACATCAAATAATGTCAAGACACCATGAAAGTGTCAAAAACCAAGTCCTTAAACAAATTACAAGTCGAACTTCCAAAATTCTCCGATTTCTTTTTTTCCACGCACATCACATGAGAACGTGTGTAAGATGGAGTGAATTTAGGTGGCACACTTGGCCGGATTTCAAAGAAAAATCTTATCTTTTGGACCCTTCACAAAAAGGCTTCACCAGCTACATCTATTGAGCTTGATAGGTTTCACATTGTCGTCAACTCTACATAAATATACTTCTTTCTTTATAACTTCTTTTCGAAAGGGTCAAAGATTTGTGAATTGCAAAATCAAATATAAAATCCTTGTCTGGTGACTTTATTTCTTTTACGTACAAAAATCTGTGGCAATCTAATTAAGCTACCTTAATTCAAAGAACTTGTGAAATTTTATTAAAATCAAAAATATCATGACAGGCATTGACGAAAAAGGAAGTAATAAATAAGTAAATAATTAGACTTGTGAAGATTAAGATTATGACAGTGGCAGAGCAGGAATTTCATTGAGGGAAGGCAAAATGACAAAAAGTAAAGAATAACTTAACAACATTTATCTACACGAATCTTGACTTAGATGGTATGAATCATGAATTATATTGTTTTATATTATTCTAATTTCAAGATTATAATAGTGTATTTTAGCTACCAATCAAGTTATTCATTACAAATGTTTGGAAATTTTAATTGAATCTATTTGAAAATAAGATTGATGTTAGAGATTTAAGGTAAGATATAGATAAAAAAAGAATTTATAAGATGTATTTAAGAATATTTCAGAAGACATTTAATGGGGTTTCAACTAGCTTGTTATATTCAAAGAAAAATCAATTAAAATATTGTTACCCATCTATGCTAGTCACTAAGGAAAACCAATATAAATGAAGCACAAGTAACTATTTGATACATTATACATAGAAGATGCAAAAATGAGGGTTTGGAAAATGTTTGATAAATAGAAGGGGACAATCTAACAAAACCCAAATAATAAGGACTCACTTACACCATGTATTACAAATGATTTTCATAATTGAAGGGACGACTTAAAAAGTGTGATACATAAAAGGGGGCAATCGTAACAAATTCCAAACAACTGGAATCTACTTAGACCATGCATTTGATGTAAGGATTTTCAAAATTGAGGGAGGGACACACATGTCCCCCTTGGGCTCTATGTGGCTCCGCCACTGATCATGAGAGACTATGCTACAGTAAGCAAACAAAAGGTCAAGCAAAGCAATAATACAAGAGGAAATCAAAAGTCAAGCAAAGAATGAGAAGTTTTAAAAGAGAGAAAATAATTTAATGGGGATGACCAATTCAACCTATAACATAAATCAACAAGTATCATAATCAATGTTAAATCATTAGAAATAAAATGGGGACCTCTTTTGCATTACATGAAAGATTCTTTTTTGATTCGTGGAGTGCGGTTCAAGGCCTTTCGCTGGTATGATGGGTTCAGTCTGAAGGAAGACACTGTTTCGGTGCCTTTATGGGTAGAGTTGCCTAACTTACCTCTGCATTTCTTTCATCCACCTATTTTAAAGGCAATTGTGAACTCTTTTGGTGGTTTTTTGCGTATGGATGATCACACCCGTTGCCTATCGGGCCCGAAATTTGCTCGTGTTTGCGTGGAGATGACTTTGGCGGAAAAATTACCTACTAGAGTTTGGATTGACAGGGCTAATAACAGGGGGTTCTGGCAGAAGATAGAATATCCGGGCTTCAAATACTGTGATTTTTGTTCTTTGATAGGCCACCAAGAGGAGTTTTGTAGGAAAAAACTAAGTCTTAAGAGCGGTGGAAGAGCCTCAGATTTCGGAAAAACGGAGAAGGTGACCAAGCCAAAGGTTGACACCAACATTTTAAAGCAACAATATGTACCTGTTCTTAAAAAAGCTACAATTCCAAACCCCATAGTGGGTTCGAGTGGGGCAAAGAATAGCAAGGGTGAAGAGATCAATGAGGTTATTGGGGAGAAGAGGCCGGTGGTCATGGATTTGGTTCAGGTGGTGTTGTCCAATAAATTTGATTCACTTACAGAAAATGTGGATGCCGAGGAGGGCGAGAAGTTGGTACTTGAACGTGCCGAGATGGTTTCAGATTCTACGGAAGCATGTCTTCTAGAGGCGGGGTATACTACATCGGAGATTGCACATGTGATTGGTGACCAAGACCAGACGTCGCAGCCTATAAATGGAGGTAATTCAGGGGCGGTAAACCGTCGTGTAGATGACCACAAAGTTTGCATCTCTCCGCCTCACCAAGGGGCAGCGCCGCACGGTGCGGCAAGTTCCCATACATGCGATACTCAAATGGAGCACTCAGTCACAGTTTTGCAGCAAGAATCAGCGATAAATCCTTCACTGTCCAGACCTTGCATAATCACAGGGGAGCCCCAGCCAGCGCACATTTCTGGCCAGACCATGGCTCCAATCAGTCCACTGCTGGCCCTCGGCCCCAGCCAGATTGCAACCCAAGCCAGTCCCCGGCAGCAGTCCGAACAGGCCCCCAGCCAGACTACGTCCCTTGCCCATCCATGTCCCCAGCAGGAGCACGACCAGAACACCGGACAGACCTTGCTTTGCGCCGCTACAGACAGCATGAAACATGACGTACTCTGCCCCGAAACAGAGGCCGAGGAGGTAGCATTCCAGCCCGCTACCTGTCTCATAGCAGGTGGCCTGATTTCCCAGCCTGCTTCGCTCGCAATTGGCGTCCTACCTGCTGCGTCGCAACCGCTGCGGCCTGCACTCTCACAGATTATAGGGGTGAGCACTGTCCAGGAGCCAGCGATGGAGTTTCAGGATTCACGACTTTATCCCGTGGCCATTGGCAACTTACCGGTCCCCGGGGCAGCTGGGAACAGACATGAGGGGGGAATTTGGTATGATGTCGCAGTTGGTTTGATGAAGGAGACTCATGCTTTGCGAAAGCAGAAAAAAAATATGAATACCAACTCCCTTGATAGTGCCACGGAAGATAGTGATGTGGCGGCATCGGATTCGGAGGTAGGACTGGAAACACAAGCTATCAAATATTTAGCTTTAGGGGCTCAGTCCGATGAGAATCTTCGGAAACCAGTCGACTTGGCGGTGCCTATGGGCAACCGTCGTAAGACCAAGAAGGGTAAGCTTTCAACCCGCGGTTAAGATGAAAGAAAATCTACTTTTTTGGAACGCTCGTGGGGTTGGTAACCAATCCACGAGAAGGAGGTTAAAAAATATGGTGGTGGAACCTATGATTGATGCTACTAGACACATGGAGATTGGAAGCAAAATCAAGCTTGGTGGATTTGTCTCGAATGAATCTATTGGCGGCAAGATTTGGCTTCTTTGGGACACTTCTCTTGTCCTCTCGGTGGTGGATATGTCGGATCAGATCATTCATTATCAGGTAACGGACTCTGCTTCAAGAATTTTTTTAATTTCTTTTGTTTATGCTAAATGCTCTGTGGATGAACGAAGGGATCTCTAGTTAAATATGGTAAATTTTGCTGCAAACCATGATACTTCATGGATGGTTGGCGGAGATTTTAATACATATTTGCATTCGAGCGAAAAGGTGGGGGGAGTGGAGCCGTCCCTGGCAAGCATGTCTCATTTCTCCGACTGTATTGAAAACAGTGGGCTAATTGATTGTGGCTTTTCAGGTCCTCGTCTTACCTGGTGCAATAACAGGCGTGGTAGTGAGAGAATCTGGGCCAGACTTGATAGGATTCTTGTTAATTCAGCTTGGTTGACAATCTTGGATAGTCCTACAGTGGAGCATCTTTGCAGAACTTTTTCAGATCATTCACCGATGTTGACTTCTATGCCAACACAACAAAAGATTGGTTTTGCCCCCTTTCGTTTCTTAAATATGTGGACGACTCACCCCAGTTTTTTTGATCTGATTAAGGAAAAGTGGTCGACAGACATAGGGTCCATGAGACCTATTGACAGGGTGGATGCCAAACTCAAAATGACCCGATGAGCTCTTATACAGTAGAACAGGACGGTATTTGGTAATGTGTTTAGCAGAATCCGAGCTTTGGAGGATGAAATACAACAGTGGGAAACAGTTCTTTTGTCGGGTTTCGCATCTATAAGAACTAATTGGCTGAATGTTGCCGCCAACTGGGATGTCAATGCTTGTAGTAATCTACATCGTTGTCAGGCAGAGTACAGATTAGCTCTCAAACAGGAGAAGCTTTACTGGATACAAAAATCAGGTGAAAATGAGTTCAAGGAGGGGGATGCCTGCACTAAATATTTTTTTGCCTCCACCAAGTCCAAACAAAAGAGACGAGCCATCAATCAGATTACTTTACCGTGCGGTAGATCTATTTCCGAACCTGGTGAGATTCTTGCTAAAGCCAATGAATTTTTTGAAACTATGATGTCTTCTCAAGGTGATAGTCTGGTGGATACGAATTTGTTATCTTGTATCCCGAAGTTGGTGGCACCTGGTCAATGCGAGGGCTTGGTCAAACGACCTTCCTTGGCGGAAGTGCGAGATGATGTTTTCGACATTCCCAAAAATAGTGCGCCAGGACCAGACGACGTTACTGCTGATTTCTTTCAGTCTTGTTGGGAGATTGTGAGTATGGATATTTGGGAGGCTGCTATACAGTTTTTTGAAGGGGAGGCAATGCCGATGTCCTTTTCGGCGAATTTCATGGCTTTGATTCCTAAAATTGATAACCCAGGTTCCTTTTCTGATTTTCACCCAATCAGTCTGTGCAATGTGATATATAAGATCTTCAGTAAAATCCTTTGCAATAGGATGGTAGATATTATGCCACGGTTGATCTCTCAGGAGCAGGGGGCTTTTGTCAAAGGCAGGTTTATTGGTGAAAATATTGGTCTGGCACAGGAATTGATTAGAGACATTAACAGGAAGGTCTTTGGAGACAATGTGGTGCTAAAGATTGACATGGAAAAAGCCTATGACAGATTGGAGTCGAATTTCTTAAAAATTTTGGTTTTAGTGGGAGATTCTGCCATCTCATATCCAACTGTATCGCCTTTTGTGGATTTTCGGTTCTGCTCCAGGGAGCATACAAAGGCTTTTTCAGATCCACTAGGGGTTTAAGGCAAGGTGACCCTCTTTCCCCATTTCTTTTTATTATTGCCTCTGAAGTGTTGAGTAGGGGATTGAAAACAACTTTTGAGAGTGGTAAAATAGGGTATTATTACACTCCAAGGAATTGCAGTCCTATTTCCCACCTACTGTATGCAGATGACACTTTGATTTTTTTAAATGGCAGAAAGTCTTCAGTCATGGGATGCATGGAGTTCTTGCGACGATATTGTTCCTCCTCGGGGCAGAAAATTAATGAGAGTAAAAGTTCTTTTACTTTGGATGACAAAGCAGCAGCGGAGCGCATTGTGGCTTTAACGAGTTCTACAAGTTTTCGATCTCACATTGCTCCATTGAAATATTTGGGCGGGCCAGTGTTCCAAGGGCGAGTTAAAATCTCATATTTTGAAGATCTAATTACTAAGATTCAGGCTCGTATTCAGGGATGGAAGGCAAAACTGTTATCTCCAGGAGGCAGATTAATCTTGATTAAACATGTCCTTAGCTCGATTCCTATTTATATCCTTAGTACCATGTGTGTACCAAGGAAAGTTTTATCACGGATTAATAGTTTGCTGGCGGACTTCTTTTGGGGGGATTGCGAAGGCCGACTAAAGAAAAAATGGGTGTCATGGGCTAAAATTTGTTTTCCGCAGGCGAAAGATGGTTTGGGTGTTAGAGATTTGACGGTGGTGATGGAGGCTTTTCGTATCAAGGCTCTTTGGCGCCTTCTTACTTCAGACTCTTTATGGGCTACCTTTATGAGGAGCAAATACTGGCTACGAGGCGTTGCTTTGATTAGTCAACCTGTGAAAGGTGGGTCTTCTCCTTTCTTTAAAGAGATCATGCTTGGGCGACCTTTTCTTTTGCGTAACTCGCTTTGGTGTATTGGCATGGGGGATATCAGTTTCTTTGACGAAAATTGGAACATGGTCGCTTCTTTCAGGAGATCGACGGCTCTGGTTAATCATGGTCTTTGGCCTTCAGTTAGCGAAGTGATTTTGACAAATTTTGAACTGGTCCATCCCGATCTCAGTAACTTGGCGCGTGGCCTTTTTGCTGATAGATTAGGTGGTGAGGCTCATGAGGAAGACACGTGTGTGTGGGTTCCCAACCAGAATGGGCTCTTTTCCCTTCATTCGGCTTACGAACTGTTACGTAAACATGGGCAGGTCAATGAGTTGAGTCCAAAGCTTTGGCACGACATTCTTCCTTCCAGAATCTCAGTCTTTGTTTGGAAATTACTCCATAGAGGAGTACCGGTGGATGGGGAATTATACAGATGTGGTTTGAGTCTGGCATCTAGATGCCGTTGTTGTAATTTGCCAAAGCAAGAATATTTGAATCATCTCTTTCTAGACGGCGAATTGGCGATGCAGGTGTGGAGTCATTTTGACAGGATTTTTGAAGTACATATACGGCGACCAGCAGAAATCTCAACGGTGCTAGTTATTTGGTTCAAGAGAGCAAAACGCAATTCGTAGACAGGTGTGTTATTCTTTCTTACTCCTATGTTCATTTTATGGAAAATTTGGAAACATAGATGCAAATTTGTGTATGAAAATACGTCCCCAAATCCGGCCTTTGCAATTTTGAACATTAGGCATCAGTTGCGATTGGCAAATAATTTTATGATCCCCAAGCAAGTTAGCAGCAATAAGGCATCTTTACGGGCTTTGGGGTTGGAGGTGCTACCCGTTAGACGAAAGTGTATTCGATTTGTTTATTGGCATCCCCCACCCATAGATTTTGTTGCGCTAAATGTGGATGGATCTTCCCGAAAGGGCAAGGCATCCGGTGGTGTGCTTATTCGAGACTTTCGGGGTCATTGTGTTGTGGGAAAACAAATTTTTTTTGGTGCAGGAACCAACAATAAAGCGGAAATGCTTGCTCTTGTAGAGGGACTCCGCCTTTGTCTTGCTTGGGGTTTCAAAAAGGTGGTAGTCCAAACGGACTCGGCACTTGTTTGTGGTTGGCTCAAGGATATTTTGAAAATCCCATGGCATTTGGAGAATATTTTGAAAGAAATTAAGTTGTTGGCAGCGCCAATGACGTTAGATTGCCAACATATCTATAGAGAGGCCAATGCGGTGGCGGATGCGTTAGCAGATAGAGCACAACGAGATCATAGGACTGTTTCTTTCGATGGACTGATTTTCCTAGGAGAGTGGCAGGCTTAATCATGCTTGACAGAGTGCATACGGCATACATTCGTCATGGGGATGTGTAGTGAGTGTTTTTTTCGGGCATTCGTGGCTCTATATAGGCTGGGAGAAATGTAGCATGCTGCGTAGCGGACTGCGGTTTGGCTGGACTGCAGACGCGCGTAACAGTCCGCACTCTGCATCACAGACAGCAGTGTGGTCTGCGTTGAAGACAGAGTGCGATGCTTGCTTCTGCTGTACATGCTGTTTCAGGCGTCGCGGGGCGGAGATTGACATATGCTGGGAGGCAGGTTTGTTTCGATTGCAGGACACAAAGACAGGGTGCGATGAATTTCTAGCTTGGCAGCCAGAGTGCGCTGCTGACAGAGTCAGCGTTCTGCTGTACACGCTGTTACAGCGCCGATTTTTACATTGCTGCGACTCAGAGTTCGTGCGGATAAGGCTAGCATGCTGCGTAGCGGACTGCGGTTTGGCTGGACTGCAGACGCGCGTAACAGTCCGCACTCTGCAGCACAGACAGCAGTGTGGTCTGCGTAGACAGAGTGCGATGCTTGCTTCTGCTGTACGTTTCAGGCGTAGCGGGGCGGAGATTGACGTCTGCTGGGAGGCAAGTTTGGTTCGATTGCAGGACCCCAAGACAGGGTGCGATGAATTTTCAGCATGGCAGCCAGAGTATGCTGCTGACAGAGTCAGCGTTCTGCTGTACGCGCTGTTACAGCGCCGATTTTTGTTTCTACATTGCTGCGACTCAGAGTTCGTGCGGATAAGGTGGGTGCTGTCCAGGTTCCTGGGCGCTGGCTATTTGGGATGATTTCGTTTGGTGCTTTAAATATGCAATGGACTTTACGACAGGTTTTGCTTTTAATTTTTTCTTTGTGTCTCATACGGGTAAAGTCGTCACGTACCCCCGTCGCGGTTGTAAGTCAATTTTTTGATAAGTAATAAAGGTCTGGCATTCCATAGTTGCCCCTCCCCACTGGAGGTTAATTTAAAAAAAAAAAAAAAAAAAAAAAAAAAAAAAGGTATCATAATCAATGTTAAATCATTAGAAATAAAATGGGGACCTCTTTTGCATTACATGCAAGACTCTCTCTTCACTTATTTGGTTCAAGTCTTTTTTTCCATGCAATTTCCAAATGAGAAAATAAACCCCTGCTGGAGAAATCAAGTCACTTTCCTTGCCAAAGTATTTTAAGTCAATTCACTGACATTGTATCTATTCTAATGGGACATAATCATTGTTTACAAATTACACTTCCATGAAACCACAATATCCTTCTAACTAATCAAATCCTGATCTCTGATACCCACTGAGCCACCACGACCAACCCACACACCACATAAAGAATATGTGGTGAAAGTCTGATATGGCATTACCTTGTTACCCAACCATGAAGTTTGGCTAATACAAAAGAATTATTTCCCCTGGATATTGTTATGACCAATGGACTACATAATAGCAAACAAACCAAGAGTCGGGCACTTCCTTGAATCAGTCATTTCCAAAAACGACAACAATGATCGACCTTTACCAGCCAATAAACACCTAGACAGTCATTCTTATGGTCGGTGCAATTCACAGATCTCTGTGTTAAAAATGAGGTTGGCTCAACTTAGTCCCACATCAACTAAGGGACCAAGTAGAGTTAAGTATATATGAAGTTGGATATGTCTTAATAGCGACGAGGCTTTTTGGGGGCATTTGAAAAGTTGAGCTCCGTTCGTAAAAACCCCATACCTGAGCGGTGGCGGGTGTCTAATACACATATCGTATATCGTGTAGTGGTGGTGCCGTGTGGCTTCGCTGCTTCACCCCCGAGCACAACACTCAGGCCATTGGCATTCTATTTGAATCATGAACACACGACTTTGTTGTACCGACGAAAAAGTCTCTTACTAAAATGTATCAACTACACCTTCATAATCCAACCAATATAAGAAATTTGTTATTCCTGTGAACCTATTGATATAACATACTCGCAACAAACACAACAAAGGGCTCGAAACAGCTTTTGTTCTATTTGGCTTTCATACCTAACAAACATATTGTGATCCAGAACCTTTCAGAAAAGGAGAAGCAGACTGTTATGGATTACCAGCCATGTATTCTAGTGCATTAACAATGGTACTTATGTGGGGTCGTAGGCTTTCCTGGATCTGGAGACACATTGCACTGATTTAGATTACCCTATGCAAACATTATATTTTACTGGGATACTGCTTTGCAGGCGGGGGTAACCATTTTTTGAACTTCCTTCTGTCTTTGAAGCAATGGCGAGCCTGTAATGGAGAAAAAGATCAGCAGAGTGAGTAGATGAGGATGAAGTCTTAAGCGTAAGTTCAGCAAGCAAAATAATTAACTCTATGATCACTCAGTTCAACAAACTACTCGAACCAGTTTGGTTGGCCCTTCCTTATCAGTGAACAAGGAAATGATGCTTTAGAGAAAGCTTTTAGTTTAATCCAGGTGTTCAACGTACAATCCACTGTCAAAGTACTTTTCATAATGAGCTCTAAACAGTGGCAATGTTCACGACGACTGGAACGTAAAGTTGGAGATCATCGACTAATCAAGTGACTGAAATTTGATATACTCAAAATTCATAAATCATTGCGACTCAACTAACTAAAGAGAACAGGACTGTGGTTGCTTCAAACTTTCAATGCAAATAATCCTGTGGTATCAAAACTTACCCAGTCAAGTAAATCTTCCTCTCCTGGTTTCTTTGAGGAGTCCTACACCTTGCACCCGGGTTATCAGCTGCAAGAGGACTACACCAAAGCTATATATATCATCCTCGAGAATCACCACTCTAGGCATAGCATGATCCAGTGGTGGCACTGGGAACCATTTAGCAAGCCCATAATCGGATACTTTCGGATTCTAAATCGCTGTCCAACAATTTATTTGCACATTTCAAATTACCGTAATAGATAGGTGGTTTTACTTTGCAATGTAGATACTCAAGACCGATGGCAACACCTACAACAATCTTCATCCGAGTGCTCCAATCAAGTGACTCTCTCGTCAGTTCTGGAAATAAATCATAAATGAAGCGTTTATGACAAATACTAAAAAAATTAATTTGCACAGGGTACTCAACAGTATTAGGTTTCCACTTCTATGGCAAAGATACTTATCCTTCTTTTTTGAAATAGTCACTGAGTCAGAGATTATATTGACCTATAATGGCGTCTTCCTAAAGGATTTGATAATTGTAAACCAGAATGAAAGTGCATGTGCTAAGATTCAGTGTTTAAGCGACTAACTGAACAATTGGGCTTTTAAGCTTCCCATGGGCATGTACTCATGAACCAAGTGCTTCGGTTAACCTCTGAACAATATCCAATTGGATTAGCAATATGAGGATGGCCAAGGAGACTCAACATGAGAATATTCTCTCTAAACTACTTACTCTCCACCACAAGATAATCAAGCGTTCTGACTGCAATGGCCTACACATGAAAATTGAAAGCAAATCAGAACACATCCATCATGAAATCGAAAATGTTAGTCAAGCAAATAATTCAACCTTCTTTTTTCATTCAATAGCCAAGCGGGAAGGTGGTGGATGAATCAGGGGTGGTGGTGGTTGTTGTGGTGGACGATGGGAGGTGGGTGGTAGGAGTGGACATGGCGCTGGTGTACTGGCATTGGCTGCCTGTGAAACTCAGTTGGGGAAGATGAACTAACTGGGTGTGTGTGAGGTCATGTGGCTGACTTTTGAAAACATGGACTAACTGAACAAATCATATTTTTCGGGGCTGAAACGAATGCTGGGTACGAGTTTGGAGATTAAATCCTCAATCCATCTTCAGCCAAATGGGTTTCAATCCAAAAGCAAAATACTTTTAGACATTGCAAAAACCCAAGATGTCAAAGTTTACATGGAATCATGGGTTTCAATCCAAAAGCAAAATACTTTTAGACATTGCAAAAACCCAAGATGTCAAAGTTTACATGGAATCATGCACGCATAAAAATCAATAAATAACAGTAATAATAATAACTCTACAACTTGCTAACAAATTAAAATTTCATTACCTGGCCTGTTTCTAATCTAGGCTCCCCTTATAAAGCTCTCCGAAACCCCCTATAATTAAATTGCTATGCAGAAAATTATTTGTTATGGCACGGAGCTCATGGAACGTGATCGAAACATCTCAAGCTATCATTGTCCTTGCTACTATCACTGAATGTTATATTCTCAATGGATGAGGGACTTATGCTAGAATTTGCTGCAGATTTCATACAGTAAATAATCAAACACATAATGACCAAAACCCCAACTCCATTACCCACTCATGACATTGAAAAACAAAAAATTAAAAACTACATTGTGTTATTGAGTAGTTATAGATGCTTACATGAAGGAATGAACTGAAACATGAATTCCTCCTCCAGAATATTGATATCAACGTCAATAACGACCCCTTCTGGAGGATATACTTGATTGTCGGAGAAACAACTGATCTGGGAAAACACAGCATGCATCAAAATTAAAAAAAACTAAAATAAATCAACAAATAAATAATAAATAAACCAAAGTTGGAATTCAAATTAATGAGACAGAAAGAGGGAAAGATAATGTAAAGAAAATTAAATGAATTCATCTTCTGATGATGGCATGGCAGCTTCAACAAGAGAAACCAATCTCAGTCCCGTTAGACCTGAATCAAATTGAATCAATCATGTCAGTCTTATGTAGTAGTTGTTTAGAGAGTTTTCAAGTTTCAAACTCTACTCCTAGACGCAGACAGTTTGATAACTTAGAGGTTCATCTTTACCATTTTTTGTAATTTCCCACTTATTGCTCTTTTTTTCTTTTTTAGGGAGTGTTGTGGTTCTATTTCTACCATCTTGTGGTGCCAAGACCATTGCCCATCTAATACACAATACAAAACGCAATTCTATTATTTGGGTTCTTGACATATGATTTAAGTGTTCAACATTAACAGAAAAAATAAATTTATATATATACATACATAATTTACACAGAGAGAGTTCTGAACGCAATTAAGTACTTGGTGACCATCCTTTTCCTTGATTAAGCAAGGATACTTTATCTAGGCCTTTATAATATTACTAACTTTCAAGCACGTGCATTGTTCATGCTCGTCCGCTTTAAAGTCTCTGTATAAATCAAAATTGTAAACTTAAACTTTTGTCAATGAGAGTCCACAAAATTTGATCTTCAAACATCAGGGCTAGAACATCTAAATGATACGAATTTCATTTTTGATATGGGTACTTTCCTTTTTCAATGGACTCTAAAAATAAGAACTCTATGAATGCTAGCTAGCTAGTAATCAATAGTCAATACTCCTTAGGAAACCCTGATAGAAATCTACTTATAAAAACAAAAAGGCGTCATCAATCTGAAGACATCAGCTGAAATATTTTTTCCTTCCACTAGTTACTTCCGTATGCAAGAAGAATGATTCATGTTATCCAGCCAAGAAATAAAAACGTACCTGTAGGTCATTCTTGTGTTCAGTACAACTCGCCTAGCTCAGGCTATGATATTCTTTTGGATTGTGAACACTGCCTATAAATACTTACACAACCGATGCAAAACTTTACAGTGCTGTAGGATATAGGAAAAACATTTCATACAGGAACAACTAGATCGAAAAAAACCTCTAATCATATCAGTCCAGATATTCAGGTACACATCCCTGCATAAATCCTTGAAATGCATACAATAGAAACAGAGTATATATTCCTTTGAACTTATAGGTACAAGGGAATGTTTACAACAAACACAACAAAGGGCTCGCTACAGATTTCAGATGATTGAGCTTCGAATATGTTTTTCTTGTATAACTTCTCAAAACCTTTGAACAAAATCAACATATAAATTAAATTTAAAACATATTACAGTTTTCTCTGCAGGAACTTTGTCATCTTGTGGAGCATGTGATAGATTGATGCGCGCATCACTGTAGTGTATTTTCTCTTCATTCTCACCAACCTCACTACGTTTTCACTTATTATAGCCACCCTGTTGTACCCATGTACACCATAACCGTCCATATCAGTAAGTTTGTATCTTCAACTACCACAAAAAGTATGTTTATTTGTGATGCATAACGTTTAAAAATACCTACCTTTCCCACCCTGTGGAAAACCCTCATCCCATTGAGTAGGAGATGACAGTGGAGGAGTACGCGATCTAGCTTCTGGCTGGTATGGATTAGAGGCCAAGTATTCGAGCGCAACAACAACATCACCTATTAGGGGTCGAAAACTTGGTTGCTCTTGGAGACACATTCCAGTGATTGTGATTGCATGGTGCATACAGCGTACAGAGAAGCGGCCTTGCAAGGAGGGGTCGACCATCTTAGTGAACTTTCTTCTATCCTTAAAGTACGGACGAGCCTGATGGAAGATAAGAATATGTGTTAACTAGTATATATGTGGATTGTGGTCTTAGAGCAAATCGAGGAAAATGTTAATTCCAACTTCACCAAAATCTTGAATTTTCAGTCCCAAAAAACCACTAAATTTCTTTTAACCGGCCTTTTCTTTTTCAGCATTGATCTTCAGACTGCATTAGAGACAACTTCCCATTGATTCGAGGTCAACTTACAATATGTCAAAGTGCCTCACGGAAATATACGAGGATATAACCTAATCAGGTGAACTAAAAATTTGAAATGCTCAAAATCCTTGCAAATCCACTATCTAACCAGGACATCACTATGGTTCTAAGAAACTTTCAATGTAAAATAATACTGAGGACAGTTTAATAGACAAAATGGTGGCATGAAAGCTTACCCAAGCAACTAGTTTTTGCTCTCCTGGTTTCTTTGAGAAGTCCACCGCCTTCCGCCCTGTTATCAGCTCCAACAAAACGACACCAAAGCTATATATATCAGACTTGACGGTTAGCTTGCCACTCATAGCATATTCTGGCGCACAATAACCGTATGTTCCCATCACCCTTGTGGAAACATGTGTTTTCTCACCAACAGGGCCCAATTTAGCAAGTCCAAAATCAGATAGTTTGGGGTTGAAATCATTGTCCAACAATATGTTTGCACATTTCAAGTCCCGGTAAATTACAGGTGGGTTTGTTTTGCAATGTAGATACTCGATACCCTTAGCAGCCCCAACTGCAATCTTCACTCGAGTGTTCCAATCCAATGGCACTTTCTCCGGATCTGACAATGAAATCATAGTGAAACATCGATTAGGACAAATACTAAAAATAATACCTTAAAAAAAGAATACTGGGTACTCAACTGTGTTATGTTTCCACTTCTATAAAGAAGATTTGATGACATAAACCTATAACAAGATTCATACATGTCCTTCTGAGGACTTATGAGAACTTCAAGTTACAACATATGAACGCTTAATCTAGACAGAAATATACAATTAGATTAATAGGATAATAGTAAAACATGAGATAGCCAATTTGCTTGAAAGCTAATGGTACATATGTTATGCAAGCCAAAAACTTTAGTTCGCAGGAAAAAAAGAGCTGTCCCTACCTTCAAGCTCACTAATGTATAATGGTATATGATTCATGATGCATGTGATGCTTTTAGGCACCTAGAGACCATGCAATGAATGAGGTATTTAAGTAAGTACAAGATGCATAATAATCAGATAATTAGATAGCTCGGTCTTTTATTAGGTTTCCAATTAAAACCTCCACAGCCCCAATCAAAATGCAAACCATCTAGCATCCCAACCAGCTCCAACACACCACTGTAGCAGCTAGGTGCCATAACTCCCTGAAAGCATCCTTTCTTCCCCTTACTCGCCATCATGGAAAGCATTTTTCCATCACCACTGTGGAATGCTTTTGTGAAGCCCAATTAGAGCAAACATGTGCACTATCAAAGAAATCAAAAGAAAGTGTATCAAAAAAAAAAAAAGCAAATGCCACAACTACTTGTTGCTTATTTCCTAAATCCTTGGACTCGTACACCTATACTCAATGCTATATTGGAAACAAATCAAACAATCTGTGGCATGCTAATCACACTTAGACCCCATCCCATAGAGATTATGGATATATAAAATTGTTTGGTGTCGAGCATCCAATGCCCCGTGTGCAACAAGTTGCATGCAAGTATGACCCAAAATTTACAGAGGAAAATTTGCCATTCCACAAGTCAATACTAGATTTTCTACTCAAAATATTAAAAAACAGTGAGGTAACAGTAATTATTTGTGAGCTACACTCATTTTATTTGTAATAAATTAGTTGTTTTCAGCGTGAGGTTATTTCAAATCTCTAAACGAGGATACGAGATCTTCCTATAGGGCTAGACAATTGTAAACAAGTACGACTTGTGGTTGCTCCTAATGTAAGAAAATCTACTTTGTTTGAGAACAGTGTGCAACTCTTAATAAGATATTGTTTCCATGAGCAAGTCTTCAAAACAACCAAAGCTAAAAGTTGATGAATTAGATTTTAGGATTAAGAGACTAACCAAATAAGTGATCTTCCAAGCTTCCCATAGGCATGTACTCATAAACCAAAAGCCTCTGAGTACCTTCGGAACAGTATCCAATCAAGTTAACGAGGTGAGGATGGTGGAGGAGGCTCAGCATGAGAACCTCCACGATAAATTCTTGATTTCCCTGAAGACTATTCTCATCGAGTTGTTTGACTGCAATGGCCTACACATTGAAACGATGGTGTTCCATCAACACACATCCATTCAATCTAAAACTACTTTATCTAAAGAAATAATTCAACTATCTTTATTCATTCAATGGCCAAGCGGGATGAACCTGACAGACTCTAAATTGGAGAAAAGATTTTGCCACAAATTATCAAAGCTTCATGAAATCAAGCAAAATAAGGAATTTTGTAACTCGGCACAATTTGGATAAACAAAATACATTATACTTGCCTGGCCTGTTTCGAGGTATGCCTTATAAACCTTTCCAAACCCCCCTTCTCCAATCAAACTACTAGCCTTGAAATTTTTTGTTAGAACCGAAAGTTCACGAAAGGTGAAACTTTTGGCCGCATAACCCTTATGGATATCATCACTCGATCTTCTAGCTTGGAATGATATTTGTTTCCGGTCTGCAAAATTACAACACAAAAATGAGAAAACCCCACATATAAAATGCTAAAAAAATTCAAAGGTTTTATTCTCTTTTGCTTACCCAAATGCTGCCTCTTTCTGCTACCTCCTGCTAATCCAATCAAAATCCCCATTAATTAAAAACACAATAAATTTCCAAAATCCAAAAAAATTTGAAAAATACAAAACCTGGGGAGTTAAAAGAATGGACAGAGCCCGGACTATCGCTTATCCTATCTTCGATATTGATATCACCCCAGTGCTTCCGATGACCATTAATACAAGGAAAACAACTCATTTGGACAAAAAAAACAGAGCAAACACCCAACCCTAAAATGTCCCAATTCAAAAAACACGCAAACAATCCGACCGGATTCCAACACAACCTTCAATCCCTTTGATACAATGAACCCAAAAACAACCAAGAGATCGAACCCCCAATGGCCCCTAATGCTAAAAAGATCGAAAACCCATTCGAAGCAGATTGAGCAGAGAGAGATTAATCTCAATCACCACAACAACCATCTTTCGAAAACCCAACAATCAAAGAAAAGGGTATGCGTTTTATACACCCAATAACCAAGAAAACAAGTGTGGGTAACGAAATTGAACCGAAAACCTCTCAATTTGGTGTGGGGGGTTCCGTTTTCTTGTTGGTTTGTTTGTGCAGGAGAGAGAGAAAACAAAAGCGAAACGAGAAGATTCACCTCTCTGAATCTCTCCTTCTCCCTCTCTCTCTCTCTCTGTCTCTCTGGTTCTATATTTGGTGAATTTGTTCTGTTTTCTCTCCGTTTAAAGAGGTGTCCTCTCTGTTTCTTGTCCTCCTTTATAGTCACCGAAGTTTGAACGTTTGGATTCAAAACTTTTGTGTATTTGGTGGTGGACAAGTGTCATCAGGTGGGACCGAAGAGTTTGTTCACCTGCCTATCCTCACCTCTCGATCTTTCACCCTTTATGTGTTTCAAGGAGATGCGTATGTAGTAAATGGAGGAAGAATAGAGAGAGAGGTGATAAGCATTTAAGAGGTCAGGTGTTTGATTGTGGCTTCTCTCTGACTGTGATGTCACAGAATTGGCATGAAAAAATGAATTTTGAAACTTACTCTTTAAATGAAAAAATATATACTATCAAATTTTAAATGTTAAATGAAATTTATTGAATATTATTAGTACATTTCATCAGCAAAGCCCTATAAACAAATCTGCATTGAACCATCGAATATTTGTCTTTATTTACTATATATATTTGAGATATGATATCGATCAGTTGTAGTCATTATTTAAGTGATTATATAAACGGTGAAGTTTCCTAGAAATTCCTTATCATAAATTTATAATTAGAAGAATAAATTGCCTTCAAATCTCCCCGTCCTTTAAAAAAAAAATTCAAGATAATTAACCATTATCTAATTTTGTAAGCAACTATGACATCATATGGAATCTAACTAAATTCATGGCATCATTTTTCCTTTTAACTTCAGCATTCCAATCACTTTCTAAACGTTTATGCATTAACCAATTATGTAACAATAATGATGTATATATATATATATATATATATATAATCTTCTAATTAATGCTAGTTACCTACTCTGATCAAATGTGAACGATATAGTGCTAAGCACACAACTTTGTTTTTACACATTCTTAAATGGGATTTCGCCCCAAGAGGTTCATTGTTTTTTTGCCAAAACAATGTCAAAAGCTCGATATACCTTCTCATCAAAGAAAACAGAACGAATGTAGATCCCATGCTGACTCATGTCTTCTTCACGCCATTGCTTAGCTTGTTGAAGAATAATACAACCCTAGTTCAGAGTTGGTGATATGGCTACCCTTCTTAGGCCCACTTTGTGAATGAAGATGGTATATTTCATTGAATAAGAAAGATTACGTTGATTGTGTTTATATACAAATCCTAAAGAAACATAAAAGGAAATAAAGAATCAGTCAAAGAGATTTTATTGATTGTGATTAGATGTTAATTGGGCTAATCACTATCAATTAGTTTTTAATTGGGCTAATCACTAACACCCTCCCTCAAACTTTAGGTGCATTTCGTCTCGTAGAGTAGAGAACCTCATAAATGAGTGAGCTTTGGTGAGAAGATATGTTGTTTGAGCTTCAGTTGAGATATGAGGTACAATGATCATGCCCCATTCTTGTAATGATGTCGAATTAGATGACAATCAAGTTCAATATATTTAGTACATTCATGGAAGACATCATTGTGGGATATATGAATGGCACTCTTGCTCTGACAAAATAGAGATGTTGGTTGGCGGAAGTTTAAGATCACTAAGTAGGCAGCGTAACCATACAATTTCTACAGTAGTGTCGGCAAGGGCACGATACTCAAACTCTGCACTGGAATGCGAGACAACAGATTGTTTCTTACTCTTCCAGGAGATTAGCAAATCACCAAAATAAACAAGATACCCCGTGGTAGACTTGTGATCAGTGATATCACCAACCCAATCAACATCAAAGTAAGCAGTATGACACGTCTAGATGAGGAAGAGAGAAGTAATCTCCGATATAGTGTCCCACGTATATAACGAATAATATGAAGAACTGCAGAGTAGTGAGTAGTGCGTGGTGCAGCCATAAATTGAGAGATAACATGAACATCATATGCAATGTCTGGGCGAGTAATGGTGAGATATGTCAACAGTCCAACAAGTTGCCGATAAAGCGTAGGATTCTTCAATGGTTCACCATCAGATGGACAAAGTTTACAATTCACTAGAAGTGGTGTGTCAACAATTTTCCCATCAGAAATATGAGAAATATTGAGAATATCATAGGCATGTTTGAGTTGAGATAAAATATACCACTGATTGCTTAGACCAACCTCGATACCAAGAAAATAACTGAGAGAACCCAAATCAATCATTTCAAATGTTCAAGATAAAAAGGTTTTAGTAGCACGGATACATGTCACATCATTGCTTGTGAGAATAATATCATCCACATCACCATGAGAACTGTGGCGTATGAACAGTGTTAAATCAGTAGAGTTTTTTTGAAAACCAATGGTGATGATGGTGGAATAGAATTTCTCAAACCATGTACGAGGTGCTTGCTTTAGTCCATATAGAGCTCGACATAAACGACACACTTGTCCTGGCTGATGGGGAAGACCAGGAGGAGGCTCCATATATACTAACGCATTTTTTACATCCATCTGATGTAGATGCCACTGACAATAAGTAGCAACAACAAGGACGGTCCGAACAGTAGTCATGCAAATGTTTCTTCATAATTTAAACCATACTCTTGAGTGAGTCCCTTGGCCACTAGACGTGTTTTGTACTGTTCAATGGACCGATCTGCACGAGTTTTCAATTCGTAGACCCAACTGCAACCAACCACATTCTTACCAGTGGGTAAAGATGATAGCTCTCAGGTATTAGTTCATTTCAATGCTTGCAACTCTGCATTCATGGCCTTTGACCACTCAGGATGCGAACTCGCCTCCTTATACTTCTGAGGTTCATGGAGATCAAGAATAGAAACAACATAACAATAATAATCATGAAGATAAGATGGAGGAGCATGAGTACAAGACGGATACCTTGATGTGGATTAATTGAAAACGACAATAGTGGAATCTATACGTGGGGAGAGCGGGTGAGGATAGGTAGGCGGGAGTTCAGATGAGGAATAATCATCTATAGGAGGTGAGGTTGGAAGTTGGGGAAAAGGATCAATGAACTTGACAGGGGCATGAGATTTACATTTTGGTAAGTCCATATAAGGGATATTTTCCCAAAAAATAACATTCCTGGATGTGCCAATGCAGTGAGTGACAAGATCATAACATAGATATCCCTTTTGTTCAATACTATAACCAACAAAGATGCAAAAAACAAACTTTGATGATAACTTGGAACGTTCAACACTAGGGACTAGGGAGAAGAACAAAACAAGTAGAACCAAATTTCTTTAAGTGTCCATAAGTGGATTGAGTGCCAAAAAAGAAGTTCATGTGGTGTTTTTTTGCCGATGATAGGAGTTGGAGTACGGTTAATAAGGTTGGCAGAAGTGAGAACAGCTTCTCCCAAAAAACTTTGAGGTAACTGTGACAATAAGAATTAAGAGCAAAGTGCGTGCAGTTTCAATATGAGATGTCGGTGTTTCCGTTCTGACACGCCATTTTGTTGCGGTGTCTCAGTGCAGGAGAGTTGGGGAAGTGTGTCATGAGATTTTAAAAGATCAAAGGGTTTGGATTTGAATTTTCCACCATTATCAGACCGAAAAATCTTGATTCGTTTTGAAAATTGAGTGGAGAACATATTTGTGAATTCATAGTAAATTCTACAAGCATCAGATTTAGATTTCATGACATAGACCCAATTGTATCAAGAAAAATCGTCAATGAAAAGCACATAATATTTTGTACCACTTAAACTAGGCACAGGAGATGTCCAAACCTTACTATGAATTAAATCAAATGGAGCAAGAGATATATGTGAACTTATTGGAAAAAGGAAAGACATGTTGTTTGCTCAAAACACAATGTTCACAATTAAGTAGTTTATTGCAAGAAGGAATATTATCCAAACAACCATTAGTCATCAAAGATTTTAGTCTAGGAAATCATAATGACCTAATCGTTGATGCCAATGAGAGACTGGAGTAGCAGCAACATGTGTTGTTGGTAGATGGAGAAAATCAATGCAATAGAGACGTCCCACTCTACGCCCCTTCCCACGAATCTTCCTTGTTTTACGTTCCTGTACAACACATTAAGATTTATAAAACTCAACATGATAACCTTGATCGCATAATTGACTAACGGAGATAAGGTTCATGGTAAGTTGAGGAACAAGTAACACATTGTGGAGACTGAGGTTTTTGGTGTGTACAGTACCGACATGGGTTACAGGTAGGGTAGTGTTGTTGGCATTATGAATTGATAAATGATGAGAAACGGGAAAGAGATGGTAAAAGGTATCATGAGAGTATGACATATGATTCGACGCTTCAGAATCTAAGAACCATAAAGAGTCGCGAGTCTTACCTGAGGACATGTTAACAGAAGCTGCAAGAGGAGGAATACTTATACTGCTGAGAGCTTGACGAATCATCTCTTGAACATCATCTGAAGTCAGAAAAGAAGGTGGAGACTTGACGGCCATGGCAGCAGTAGGCTGATGGACACGCTTCAAGCGAAGACAATCTTGCTTCCAGTGCCCCTTTTTGCGACAATAAATGCAAAAGGATTTCTTTGAGCCAGATGAAATCAAAGCAGTCTCATTGGTAGTAGATAGGTTGCTGAGACCATTTCTAGTCTGTCTATTCAGCAATTAACTCAGGAAGAATTGTCTAGACTGTAGGAAGAGGTTGTCAATGCAAAATAGAGTTCTTCAAAGATTCAAAGTCATCAGTCATAGCAATAAGAAATCGTGTCAGACGTGTTTCCTCTGCAAGGTTTGATGATATGGAGCATGAGAGGAGGTCCACTCAGGTTCAGTAAGTGTGAGTTAATCCTAGAGAAGAGACATCTTTGTGTGAAACTCGGCTATAGGTTGATTCGGCGACTAACGAAGTTTCGAATCTCGACTTCTAACTGATAACGTCGTGCAAAGTCAGTTTGAAGGTAAGACTTTTATAGATGATCCCAAACTTGCTTTGCAGAGTCAGAGGATCCAATCATCATCCCAATAGACCAAATACATGTATTGCGAATCCAAGTTGATGATAAATCAAAATAGTCCGACATCGCGGCCATACTCATGGCAGAGAACATTCATCACAAGGATCTGGCGGCCCATCTGCTGGGTCAGCTTGTAAAACTCAAGAAGGTTAAAACCAATCTTAAAGGTCCAAACAAGACTCATTACAAGAAGACATAATCGAAGCCCAAATCCAGGCTCGCATGAACCAAAACCCAGATCCAGACCTAACACGAGTTCCTTCATAAAGAAGAAGAACGTTGCATAAAAAAAGAGTTGTGGAGGGAGTTACGTTTTCATGGATGTGTCTCCATAAAGGAGGAGATTGTTACGAGAAACATCTCCTTCCGTTGCGCCCACATGCTTAAGTAACGCTGAGAATTAATCACGGTTTGACAAAAATATGCAACTTTAACTGAGTTTTGTCCAGATTTATTTCCTTCTTCAAACAGAGTCACTGACTTAAGCATCAGAGTGTCTTCAACTACCAAAAAGGTGGTCTTTGGCAGTCTAACATCTGTTTTGCAGGTCTTAGGAGGAAGAGATTTGGACGCATCAATTTGGTGTCGTCCGTGGGGAATGACGTGTTTCCTTCCTAAAAAGAAAATCCACAGTGACTAAGTTCACCAAAATATGATAAACGATCAACGAGCTGTCAAAACAAATGACACACTCTACAAATCCTCAACCCAACGACGATCACAATAACCCTCCTACTGGCGACAATGTATCACAAGCAGCTCATGAACAAGACACAGTTCAAATCATCAGGCCAATGACACCCGACAATCGAGATCCACAGCATGCAATAGCTCCAACAACCTAGCCATCTGGCGACACTACCACGGACCCTCGGGTAAACCTGCTTATGGTCCAGATGAACCAAATGATGTAAATGCTAGAAAAACTCACCCAGGAGCATTCAAAAAGCATTTTTCTCAACATGGAACCTTAAAAAAGAATGGCGGTCCTATTGAAAACAGCCCAAAAAAACAATTCTCTCAAGGAGATGAAAGCTGCCAAGAGAAAATATGACCAAAAAAGAGAGAATCATTCAAGGAAACGGGAAAGAAGACGAGATGGTGGACCTCGGGAGGATAGCATTCATTCATAGAGGCATCAGAATAGCGGAAGAACCGAATCAAACTAACAAGAATTCGAGAAGCTGTAGTCAGCACGGCCCCGACACGAGCGAGTAATAAGTGTGATGAAGAAGACATAAACTATATACGACCTTGAAAATGAGCCAAGCCAATATTTTGAAGAATATAAAGAAATGGGATGACATCAACTGGCCACTCAGGATGAGAGAAGACCCACAAGGAAGAGACAAAAGCAAATATTGTTCCTTCCATAGGGACCATGGGCGCGATACCGAAGACTGCTACAATCTAAAAGATGAAATTATGCACTTGGTTCAGAGAGGACGACTCGACGAATTCATCGGAATGCCAGACAAGCAACTCAAAGGGAAGGAAAAAGTAAATATCACTACAGGATCAAAATAACAACCAAGAGAACTAATATACGCCTTACACTGCATGGCTGGAGGAAACAAAACAATTAACCCAACTGAAAAAGCAGCCAGAAATACCTCCTACTCGAGCTGATTTATAGAAACAGGAATACTAACAAACTAGACAAACCATTTTACCAATGCATAGAACATGGAAAAGTTTGCATCGATCAACTAACACGATTCAAGGACACTACCGACTGATGCAAGCTCAACCCAAATTACCAATGACGAAATTGACGACAACAAACTCAACCAAACCTCGACATTTGATGTCGAACCCGGTGCTAACATGAGCATGATTGGAAAATTTGGCACTGATGTGAGCATGATTGGACAATTTGGCACTGTTGTGAGCACGATCGTACAAATTGATACTACTGAGCTACCGGATCAGAAAGCACCCCGAGTCCGTTAGCTATGATAACATATACGACGAACGAGCGAAGCATAACCAATAGCAAATACGGCAAATGAAGACATAGGCTATACAAAACAAAGCAACAAAAACACAAATTTTTATCACAAAGACCGACATCAACCAAGCAAAGATCAGAAAAACAAAGCCAATCATTCTTAAATCTAGCATAAATGCTTCAGAAAAACAACAATTAGGGTTGGTCAGAACATCCAAAAGGGAATATCAATAAAATTACAAATTCGGAATCCCCATCTCATGTGTGGACGACAAGATAACTGCGACAAAACTCAGCCACACTGAACAAGCCAAAAGAAATCACGACACAAGTCAGATATATATAATAAAAAAAACTTCTTATTTGATCAACCACGAAGTAAGAGTTGGAAGAACGAGTCAACTTAATCCAGAAAACTTCGAGTCGACTGATGTGTCGAACCAACAAAGTAAAAGTTGGACAAACGAGTCAACTTAAGTAAAAAGCAACTTCAGGCTGATTAGTACGTTAAATAAACGAAGTAAAAGTTAGACGAACGAGTCAACTCAATTCAGAAAATTTCGAGTCTACTGATGCGTCGGACCAACGAAGTAAAAGTTGAATGAACGAGTCAACTTAATCTAGAAAACTTTGAGTTGACTGATGCGGCGAACCAACGAAGTAAAAGTTGGACAAACAAGTCAATTTAATCCAGAAAACTTCGAGTCGAACGATGCATCGAACCAACGAAGTAAAAGTTGGACAAACGAGTCAACTTAATCTACAAAATTTTGAGTCAATCGATGCGTCAAACTAACGAAGTAAAAGTTGGACAAATGAGTCAACTTAATTCAGAAAACTTCGAGTCGACCGATGCGTTGAACCAACAAAGTAAAACTTTGATGATTGAGTCAACTTAATTCAGAAAACTTTGAGTCAACCGATAAGTCGAACCAACTAAGTAAAAGTTGGACGAACGAGTCAACTTAATCCAGAAAACTTCGAGTCGACCGATGCGTCGAACCAAGGAAGTAAAAGTTGGACAAATGAGTCAACTTAATTCAGAAAACTTCGAGTCAACCTATGCGTCGAACTAACGAAGTAAGAGTTGAACGAACAAGTCAGCTCAATTCAAAAAATTTTGATTCGACTAGTACATCGAATCAACAAAGTAAAAATTAAAGGAACGAGTCGACTTAATTCAAAGAGCTATGGGTCAACCGATATGTTGAACCAACAAAGTAAAAATCAAGGAAAAAAATCAACTTGCTCGTGCAATCTCCAATGCATCAAGAAGGATAAAGTCGACCCATCTACGGACAACTAATGCATCAAAGCATGAAAGTAGCCATAAAGGAATTCGAAGTGAAGTCTGATACGACTACAACTGGACTAAAAAGGAACAAGCAACACACAACGAGTCGACAAGATAAACTACGAAAACATGCAATACCAAAAAAGAAGCTATTTTCATTATCAACACTATTCTGATACATTCGGAGAAGAAAATGAAGGAGTAGGAGAAGAAATGGAGGCAACCACATTGTCGTTAGCAACATCATCTACGAAAGAGGGCGAAGTTCTCTCTTCAGAAGGAGAAGGAAGCAATGGCTCTTCAACCACTGGACCGCTCGAAGGGGACGAGGCAATTTCTTCACCGTCATCATCTTAGACAACTTGATCAACCAAGTAGCGGTACCTGGATAAATCCACACCGAGCCCCTTGATATAATCAAGAAGCTCAACCCGGCCATCAACAACTCGCTTCCAATCTTCAGCCTCGACAATGTGAAGTTTTTCCTTGGTAGTGGCAAGTTCTTTTTTGGCCGCGGCAAGCCGTCCCTTAGCCTTGACCTCATCTAGCGCACCTATCAATTGTTCCACCCGCCTCTCAGCAATATTGTGATTAACGGATTGTTCAATCTTATCACGTGAAGTCTCATCATAAGCTGCCTTCTCGGTGGATAACTCCTTCTCCACATCACGTAAATGGGCACGAACCCCATCCAACTTGGCCTCTGAGGGCTCAAGCTCAGCAGCAAACTTATCCTGCACACTTTCCGCCTTAATCAACGAAGTTCGAGCAACCCTAGCATTTTTCTCTTTGTGCATTGCGCTATCAACACGTTGAATTGAGAAAGGATGCGAGAAAATACTTTCTCTCCAAAGAAACCACCTGATCACTACCGGCTCGATAAATCGAGCCCATCACCCTTGCATAGGCGAGATGATTCATCCCGTCTATTATCCGCTCAAGACCATAATCAAGGTGATCATTTGGATCCAATACTGGCATCGAAGATCTTTACACTGATCGCCTATATCATTCATTTATCAACCTACGCGCACCATCTTCCACGTCAAGCTGAGTAAACCAGTAAAAACTTAATGTCTGACTTGATACAAATATATTTTGAGCTAGGCTCAGTCCAACCAACTCGTGGATAAAGAACACGGGGATCTGAAAGCAATGAGGAACCACCCCAACAGCCAGAAGGGCAGACGGAATAGCAGTGACAACGAAAAAACCACTCTTACCCTCCCGGTGCTAAGCAACCATAACAGGAACAAGACTAGTAGTGGCGACAGGAGCAAAAGAGTCCAGACAAGCAGGAGCAGGAGATTCCAGACCAGCAAGAGAAGAAACTAAGAATTTTGCCGCATCACTAACGTTAATAGAAGGAAAATAAGGAGAATGAACTTCGAAACTCTGACCACCACCGACAACCTCTTTAGACTGCTCCACCGCCAACTAAAGCATTTTATTATCAATAGCCCGGGGATCATCGTTAGACCATTCAGCACCGTTCAAAACACCATAGGCAGAAAGAAACCTCATTTCATTATCATCCAATAGACGAGTGGTCCCTTTCTCATTCCTCTCCAACACCAACCTCCCCGTGAGATGCACGATAATGTTTCACGACATCCTCGCAGGAAGGACTTAGATGAGAGGTAGCTTCCATAACATCCTTGCCAGGACTTGGATGGGATGCAGTCTGAGCATAACCACGAGTAAAGAAACGTTTCTTCCTTGGAACCCGACCAGGATCTACCGACAATCGCCTTGATGGACAAACGGGCCTCGCAAGCTTATCCAAACTCACTTCTTGGAGGCGGGACTATGACATTGACAAGAGCGTTGAGATCCATAACGCGCCTGTATGAACTCACTTCCTAATCAAAGCTAGCACCACTAACGACAGCACGAGTAACGCGAACAACGGGGATTCAGTAAGCAAGGCCCGTTTTGCTTCTTTCATGGTGTACAAGCCATTATGATCCAAGATGTCCTCAGAAAGAAATGCATCCACAGGGGAACTGGGGAAACTTCAAGAACTGGTCACTGATTTTCCGTTCATTCACAATCAACTGAAGATCCTTCCGTTTGTTGGGAACTCGGAACGATCAAAAAATCAAACGACCTTGCAATTGGAAGTAGCCAGAGTTAATAGAAGCATAAAATCAGGGACCTCGACCAATCGCAAATGTCATCGTTAAGCTTCGTGAAGCGGGCAGGAGAACGGATGGAGAAAATATCCTTGGTCACCATCAGACCTACCACCGAATGTAGAACCCTCACAGTCAAAGGAATGTCGGACAAAATAGTTCTCGATAAGAAGAAACCATGACTCTCCAACCATTAGGACCAATTTGAGCATGTGGAATGCCCAAGAAATCCAGATACTCCCAAAACAGCTCTGGAACTTGGAACTGAAAGCCAGAGGAAAACATGCACGAATACAACGCAATGTACCCCGACCTTGGACGATAAGAAATGTCATTCTATCTAGGAAAAATAATCTCGAGATCGGGTGGCAAATAGTAGTCAGAATGAAGGTTGTACAATGTCGCTTGAGAAGCCTTCTTTGGAGAAAAATGATCCTCACAAATAGCTAGCAGCTTACCACTTAATTTATCGCCAACAGATGTCGTAAAGAACAGAGAACAAAGAAGGTGAAGGAAGGAAAGAACCCTAATTCTGGAGATAGCGTAAAGAGGGAAAACAAACCCGTCACATTCCCTTTTATAGAGCCAAGCAACGAAGGGACTGCTCATGGGACAGCGTGCGAGATATGATGGCTACGTGAAATCCCAAAAATGTGCAAAATAACCGAATAGGCACGGGCAACATTAAATACAAGGCAATGATGAAATTGAAAGAAAAATTGTCACGAAGTTAGTGGCCACATCAGCATACCCACTAACTAAGGGGGGAGTAGATGATGATACATCAAAATAAACCGACATCACGGCCATACTCGTGCCAGAGAACATTCATCACAAGGATCTGGCGCCCAATCTGCTGGGCCAGCTTATGAACCCCAAGAAGGTTAAAACCAATCATAAAGGTCCAAACAAGCCCATTACAAGAAGACATAATCAACGCCAAGGTCGTAAATCGAAAATTTCGTGAAATCCAAACCCAACACGAGTTCTCTCATAGAGAAGATGAACATTGAATAAAAAGAATCATGAAGGGAGTTACGCCTCCACGGACATGTCTCCATAAATGAGGAGATTGTTACGAGAAACATCTCCTTCCATTGCGCCTCACATGCTTAAGTCACACAGAGAAAACCGTGACCATTATAAAAGGTAAAGAGAAAATTCAACGAAGGTATGCAACTTTAACTGAGTTTTGTCCAGATTTATTTCCTTCTTCAAACAAAGTCGCTGACTTAAGCATTGGAGTGCCTTCGGCCACCAAAAATGTGTTATTTGGCAGTCTAACATCTATTTTGCAGGTCAAGTTCTTAGGAGGACGAGATTTGGACGCATCACAAGTGATGATTTTATGATTGTTCATCTCCATTCCTCTAGTTTTGAACTTTCGTCAATTCTCGGCTTTATAACATTTCCAGAAAATATTTCCACAGTCCACGACCTTTCAGATAAGATGTCATGTTATGAGCCCAATAAATGTAATTGGCTCCATCTAAATGTAATTGGTGCCATATAATCTACTTTAATAGACTTAGAAACCTCAGTACCATTGATGCCATGATTTCTCGTTAGACTGTGATGTTGGCTTCAAGCAGAAGGTGTTGGTTTTGGATCAAGCCACAACATAAGCCAATATGCGGAGACGCCAGGATCGATCAGAGAGCCTTTTGAGAGTCTGAAAAACAGAGCTCTGATACCATGTGAATGAAGATGGTATATTTCATTAAATAAGAAAGATTACATCAATTGTGTTTATATACAAATCCTAGAGAAACATAAAAGAAAATAAGAATCAATCAAAGAGATTTTACAGACCGTTGATTGTGATTAGCTGTTAATTGGGCTAATCACTATCAATTAGCTGTTAATTGGGATAATCACTAACATGTTTTATGTCTCCAGACATGCAACCTAAACAAGGCAAGCTTTATTAATACCGCCCACTATCGAAGACACACAAGAATGATTTAACAAAATGTCTTTAAAATGTCAAGGCCTAGTGTGAATAGAGTTACATAGACTTGACTTGAGGCCTAAGTCTCAAGGAATAACAGATACTAAGCCTTTTGCTAGAGAAATGGTCACAACTAACAAATTTGTACATCTGTTCCACTTGGTTTTTAGATTGTACAAGTGTACTGGTATCATAAGAAATGTATATTTTCAATTTCTAAAAAAAAAAAAATTTGTCGTACTCAGTTTCATTAACTACATTTGGCATATCATGTATAAAAAGAGCAACTAAACCTCAACTCAAGGCAGAAACTAGCATCAGTAACCAACAAAAACATATTTTCTTATCCATAAGTAACCAAAGTATATTTTCCCATATATATGCTATTTGTTAGGCATCAACTGGATTATATTGTGTTGTCTAAGTTTGTTCGGCTATTAGTTATTCTCTTTCATTTTAATAATTAGGAGAAGAAAAATCAAGCAACTTAACATACAAGAAAAACATGAGTTTTGTTTGTTTCCAATGTCTCATTGTTGCATCTAAAAGTACAATTTACTTATCTAAATAATGCATACCAACTGCGAAAGAACAAGTTCTACAATGATTTTCTCATTTCTGTGGTCTAATGGGCTATCAAGGCATCCAATTGATTGGTTGGTATACTCTCAACATTATTCAGCAAGCAATACACGGGTCAAATAGACACCACCTGCAACATAATGCTCAGGATCAATAATCCTTGTATGTTGATTGAGTAGGTTTAACTCTCAAAATTCTTTCAATCTCAAGGTGAGAAAAGTCTCTGATGGTAAACTCATGAACCCAATCCCTAACAATCAACCAACTACTTCTTGATCCTTCTTGACCCCAGACTTTAACATTTTCTGCCTTAGTTCTCAAGCGTCCTCCCATTTACCTATTATTGAGTTAAAGGTTTGAGAGAAGAACATATTAAACACGGTCGTTAGGGTTCAGTTCCATCACCTTTTTTACAGATTTCTCACCGATAACCATGTTCTCGGAACTTCTACAAGCACTAAGCAGTGTTCTCCATGCTAAGTCACCATCATATTGCACCTCACGAAAGCGTAACAGATGTGGAACACAATTGATAGTTGTAATAGAAATGTATAATCAAGACAATGTAAAGTAAATGAAAATAAAATAAAACAAGTACCACACAAGCGATTTAACGTGGTTCGGCAATTTTGCATATGTTTAGGGGCAAAGAGAATAGCTTCACTAATGAGATCAAATAATACAAATGGAGAGAGTCTCTTATACAACGTCAATGACATTAAACCCACATGTGTCTAAATGACGCCACAAATATACGCGGTGTGCATATATCTCTCACACTCAAAAACTCTCTCTTATCTTTTCTCTTTCACAAATATACACAAAGGAACCTTAAAAAGAATTGATTGAAGATGGATAAATTCCATATTCTTTTATAGCTACTGAGTGGCGGTGGAGTAAGGCGGTGATGGAGAATTCCATCACTTTCTTCTTCTTTCCTCATCCTTTTTTCCCCTCGACTTCCTTCTTCTTTGACTCAAAATTTCAAAGATTTATGCTACTTCAACAATCTGATCCAAGTTGCCATAACAATTTCGACAAAAGATTCACCGCCATCGACTCCAAGTTGATTTCTCGCAGCTTCTTCTATCTTCTACAAGCTGCTGCTAGATGCTACAAGGTTTTGCTAACTGTTGCCTACAAGCTTACTCTGTTTTTCAACAATTCTCCACCTCGGTAAAGATTTTACAAATCTGAGCCGACCATACAAGCATTATCCGTTTTCGCCCTTCACACCCAAAAGGGGTTCAACACACACGAAGGATGTTGATCAAGTTCAATTAGTGTTGGAACTTGACCCAAGAAATTATCTTCGTCAACATATCTGTTGGATTCTCTTTGGTATCAATCTTCTTCAATAAGATGTCACCTTCTTCAATGATTTCTCACACAAAGTGAAAACGCATATATCATTGTGTTTCATACGTGCATGATGAACTTGATTAATTTTCAAATAAATGACACTCTATCACAAAAGACATCTAAATAGTCATGTACTACACCCAAGTCATCAAGCAACCCTTGAAGCAAAATTGCTTCCTTAACGGCTTCTGTAACCGCCATATACTCAGCTTCATTTGTAGACAATGCAACTGTAGACTGTAACGTAGATCTTCAACTTACTGATCTTTAGCAAGAGTAAATAATCAACTTACTGATACATAACAAGTAGTCGAACGTCGCTTATTTCTCCGCTAGCCAACGCAATGCTGATCATTACTCACATCATTCTCAAATAGCAAACCAACATCTATTGTACCCATGATGTACAATTGAATCCATTTCTCAGCTCGTCATGTCCTTTGCCTGGATCATGCATGTACCACTTACCATACTGACAGCCTGTGAAATGTCGGGCCTCGTATAAACCTTTGCATACATTAAGCTTCCTACTGCATTTGCATATTAAACTTGAGACATATATTCTCGTTCCTCATCAGTACTAGGAGACATAAAAACTGAAAGCTTAAAGTGAGGGGCAAGAAGTGTGCTAACTGATTTTGTGTTGTCGTTCATCCCAAATCGTTGTAACACCTTCCTCAAATAAGCTGGTTGAGACAAGCTCACAGTTCCCTTCACCCAGTCTCTTTGAATTTTCATGCCAAGGATCTTCTTAGCTTCACCAAGATCCTTCATCTCAAACTGAGTACTCATCTAGCATGTCAACTTATCAATCTCCATACTTGTTTTTTGGAGGCCATAAGCATATCATCTACATATAAGAACAAATATAAATAGAAACCCTCAAGAAGCCTTCGACAGTAGACACAATGATCATAATGGCTTCGAATGTACTTATGCCCTAGCATAAACTGATCAAACCGCTTGTACCATTGTTTTGGAGATTGCTTCAACCTATACGAGGACTTGTTCAGTTTACATACAATCTTCTTTCTCTACAACCTCAAATCCACTTGACGGAGTCATATAGATCTCCTACTTTAGTTCACCATGCAAAAATGCAGTTTTCACATCTAATTGAGCTAACTCAAGATCAAATTTTGCAACCAAGGCTAGCAAAATTCGAATGAAATAATGTTTCACAACTGGAGAAAATATTTCATTGTAGTCTATACCTTCCTTCTGAGCATAACTTTTTGCAACTAACCTTGTCTTGAAGCACACATCATCACTAGGAGATCATTCTTTCTTTGTGTATATACATTTGCACTCAATAGTTTCTTACCTTTCGGTAAACTACACAATTCTCATGTTTCATTCTTGTGAAGAGACGTTCATAGCCTTCTTCCACAGTTCACATTCGGTGCTTTGAATTGCTTCTTTATAGATATAATGAGCTTCATCCTCAACTACTAGAAGTGCATAGGCGACACAATCACTAAAATTATGAGGACATTTTATATTCCTCTTTGGCCTATTTCTTGTAATGGACTCCTGAATTGGAGCCTCTGGAACATCATCAACTGTATCTACTACAGTCTCACTATTTGTATCATCATCTGCACCCACCATGGAATCAGTAGGTACTACATTTGTATATAAATGACTGATTGAAACATGTAGAGTAGCATCACTTCACCTACTGTTAATTCTCTATGGTCGAACTCTTCACCTATTGAGAGTTCTTTCGCTTCATCATAGAAGCCTCCCCAATAGTCACATTCCTACTAATAACAATATTCCAGAATTCAGGAACCCATAATAGCCTTTTACATCATCCATGAGCGAGGATTTAACTTACTTTCTTGAACATGAAAGTAAGCAGGACAATAAAAAAAATATGCAATCTATCATAATCATTAGCAAGATTTTCATATCATACCTCAATAGGAGTTTTTCCATCAATCGTAACCGCAAGCAACTTGTTGATGATATGGCAGGCATATGTCACAGCCTCAGCCCAAAATGTTTTGCCCAATCCAACATTGAACAACATACAACAAACCTTCTCCAGTAATGTATGGTTCATGCGTTCTGCCACCCTATTGCGAAGTACCTATAACCATGAAATGTCCTATAATTCCGTGTCCTGGCATACTTGCAAGAACGGATAAAATTTGTATTCACCTCCATTATCTAAACGAAGCCTTCTGATCTTTCTGCCAGACTGAGTTTCAATCATCTTTTTCCACATGTGGAACACATTCAAGACTTCATCTTTATGCTTCATGGTGTACACCCACACACGTCTTGAATAATCATCTACAAAAGTCATGAAATAGCGCATACCTCCCAAATGATGCTTGTTTGGCATGCCCCCAAATATTTGAGTGAACATAATCATAAGTTCCATGAGTACAGTGGATAGCGGTGCCAAACTTGGTTTTTGTTTTCTTGTCCATTACAAAATGTTCATAAAAATCTAACTTGCAAGTCTTAGCATCTCTTAACAAAATTTCACAATAGTTTGCATATTATTCGTACCAACATGCCCTAAATGCGTGTGCCACAATCTGGTAGTATAAAAGAAGCACTTGCAGTCTTAGTAACTGCAATGTCACCTATAATTGTACTCTCGCTGAAGAAATACAAATTGCCTTTTTATTGCCTTCATCACCACCATTGCACCAGACACATCTTGTAACCTTTGATATCCAAGGAACCCAATAAGATGAGATTCTTCTTTAAAGTTGGAACATACCTGACTTCTTTCAAATCTCGAACTATACCATCGAACATCTTGAGTTGGATTGTACTTGTCCCTTCTATTTTGCATGTCTGATCATTACCCGTCAGAACAACTCCACCATCTACCATTTTAAAGCTAGGAAACCAATCCCTACGGAAACACATATGATAAGCGTATCCCGAATCGACAATCCACTCATCAGTAGACACATTAACGCTCATATAGATAAGGAATACTCATCAAAATCTTCATCACTACCTTTGACAACATTCTCATTGATGTTTTAGCGCATCCCGAATCGACAATCCACTCATCGGTAGAACACTTTAACGCTGATATAGATAAGGAATACTCATCAAAATCTTTATCACTACCTTCGACAACATTCTCATTGATGTTTTTCTCCTTTCAGTTTGGTTTTGACTTACAAACAATCATGACCCAATGCCCTTTCTGATGATAGTGAGTGCATTCAACTATCACCGGAACCTTTGACCCACTTTTCAATTTGGATCAAAATTTATCTCACCACCAAATTTTTGACTTTTCCATCTTCCCTTGCAGTCAATGCTTCAAAAGATGTATCCCTATGGACTTTGAGGTTCATCTTCCTATATTCTTCATAATTGAGCAACACTGTAGCAATCTCATAATAATTTAATGATTATTTTTCCGTTAACAAAGTTATCATGAGATGCTCATATTCTTCTGGAAGGGAATTCAAAAGGCACAAAGCCTTATAACTCTCTGGTACAATTTATTCTAAATTAAATAGGTTGGCAATCCACCTCAATCATATACAATTTATTCCCACACTTCCCATATAAATCCACAAGTGCGCTCACTACCTACAACTACATCACTTTCACTGCCATACTTCAACACAAGTCCATAAATTAGCTCTACCTCAATCAAACAGCGACAACAGTTGAGCAAACTAGTAAATGTAAAATTATCAGGAACAACCCATCGACCACCTACATTTCCCAAAACAATCTTAGAACTTGATCAACTTCACCAACTTGAGCAAATCCAGATATCAAAATATTCCATGTCAGAGAATCTCTATAATAGAATTCATCAAAGGCACAATGAGCATCATCAAAACTTCTGCCGAGTTTAAAGTACATGTCAACTAATGAACTATACATCTAATTCATCTCTCCCCAATCCAAAAACAACAAACAAACCATGAATTTGGATATCCACTGGGAAAAAGTTGAGATTTACACAAGCTCTAATTGCAATAGATAACGTATATTGGTTGGGTTTTTCACTTGATTGAAGCATTTTCTTCAACAATTGGAGGGAGTTATCAAAGAACCCATGATGAACATAAGATGAAAATCATGGAAGTCCACGTCACCGTGTTCTTTTCTGTGGTATGGTAGAATAAGATAAGGGTTTGATCTGAGCTTGGTATATTGAGTAGAAGTTTAACATCGTGTTGGTTGTATAAACATTTGAAATGGTGTTTGTTGTGACAAGCTTTGCTTGGATTTTCTTGCATTTTTTTATGATTTGTATTTGGAGTGGCTTTGAAGGAAGGATGAGACAGATTGAGGTAAGATGGTGTACTCTGGGATAGGTTTAGCAAGGTAATGATGGTAACACTTGAAGATGGAACGAAGATGCATCATAGAGATGAGACTACTAAGATGTCATCTCGTGTTTGCTTGCCATAGTGTCTTCAAAGTAAAAACCAGTATACTACCATGCGGTGAGGACTGATTGAGATTGCAACAGCAGGCAAACAACTGCAAGACAGCCAAGTTTATGTATTCATTATATTGAGTATATGTCCAATCCTCTATTAACTTTATATGATGGTTTATGCATTATCTTGTTTGTGGTTGATGCAGTTGTTTTTCGCTCTCTGTTTTGACCTTGACCTGCAAACCTATTGACCTGCACAAGAAACGCACATGAGCCATGGACCACCGTTGTGGTAGTCGATGGCACTCCAATGTTAAAGTTAGACAGCGATCTGAGGAAGGTGTAATGTTGTAAACAGGGAATTTGTAGCGCGCACCTTAACTTACCAACCTCATGTCTTATTTATAGTACAGGAATCCTAGTTTGACCAGGTCATCAATGACGTAGTTTAGGGAAAAAGATCTTCGTGGAGATCCTTCTCTAATTAGGAGTCGTGCTGTGGAGGGATTTCCTTGTTAGCCATGTGCTCCTAGATATGCGGGACATAGTTCCCATTTTGAGAGTAGTCTATAATTATCTTGATTACAAATAAGCCTGGTAGGGGTGGGCACGGGACGGGATGGGATGAGATATACCCATCCCGTTCATACTGGATCGGGACGGGACGGGATCAGCATGCTAATCTGGACATATCAACTAGAATACATTCTGAACATATCAAATCATAAAACAACTCAATACATTCTGCTGGAACAGTCACAAACTGCTGGAACATATTAAAACAATCCAATACAAATTTACAACAACTGCTGGAACAGTCTTGAGCATAATCTATTGCTAGAAGTCTGCTGGAACAGTCTGAGCATAATCTATTGCTAGAAGTCTGCTGGAACATATTACAAGTTTAAAACAACTCAATACAAGTTTAAAACAAATGAGCTAAAAGTCTGTTGGAACAGTTTTGTTATTTGGAACAGTTTTGTTAGAAGTCTGCTAGAATAGTTTTGTTATTTGTTCATTTGTTGGCTTAGCTACCATTTAGTAACCCTAAAAACCTAACTAAAGGAATGACCGAATGAGAAATCAAAGAGAGGATAAGTATTACAAATTTACCATCAAAAGATTAATCTAGAGATATGTGTGAGAGAAAAATTGAGATGCTAAAAATGTTATATACATCAGTGAATTTGTATGGGCATCCACAATCCTAAAATAAATAAATAAATAAAAATATTAATAGTTAATATTAAAAAATTAGTTCGGGACGGGACGGGATTGGCGGGATTGAAAATCTTCATCCCATCCCATCCCATCCCATTCTAGATCGGGACTGGACGGGATCGGGATGAAATTATTCAATCCCATTAAGACCCAAAAAAATCGGGATGGGATGCCCACCCCTAAAGCCTGGTATCGAGCTTTTTTTGCTTCCTACCCCCAAATGTTCCCATTTTTGGTTCTTCTTGTTCTGCAAGAAGTCCTCTTCCAAATTAGTCCCATTATGGTTCCAGCATACGTGGTGGAACTTCTACGGTCTTGTCCAAGACATCCTTCCCCCTTCAGTCCTTGAAGGGTTGCAACACTTCAAATCTAAATTTCATGGCCCAATTCCCCCGGCAGAGCAAGTTCTCTCACTCTGGTTCTTTATCAAATTCAATCTTGCATGGATTTGTTCTTGGAATTACATTTCAACCCCAATTCCCAATCCATGCCAATCAGCAAAATCGCCTATCTGGATCTGCCGCAGATTCAAAGTCAAATGGTGGTCACAATTTGACCACTCCGGTGTCACCAAAGATGCAGTCAACAAATTCTTTCAAATTCAAGGATTTTCTCCCCAAGCTCCACAAGTTAATCTCATTCAGCAAACTGCGTCCAAATCAAAACTCCTCAAGCAGCACATCAAAACTCAACTTCAAGGCAAGCCTACAAAAATGCACAGCTACTGGAAACTTTGTCTCAGATCTGTTCAACGGATAGTTCTGACGAAGAAGATGATCCAACAATACCCGACAATGAGGATGATTGTTTCAGCATCTCTCTGCCAATAGCATGATTCCTTCTTCATTAACAACCAAAAGCATCTATGAGTCATCATGTGTCTAGATGATTATCATTACAAACGTCAATTCCTCGTCATATTTGTTCCCCGCAACTCAAAGTCTATGTCAAGCATGCTCCAGCTCAACAAAAATACAAATTATCTTTCGGTCCCTACCAAAAGCAAAGCATCTTCAACAGTTCAAAGCAATCAAAGGCAAAGAATTTTCAACAGTTCAAAGCAATCAAAAGCAAAACATCTTCAACAGTTCAAAGCATCTTCAACAGTCCAATCACCTCAATAATTCAAAAGCAACAAAGTCCCCACAATCATTTTGTCACTTTTTCTTTTCTTTTCCTTTTTAAGCAAGGAAGGTCCTCACTTGTAGAGAGGACGAAATTCAACCAATGTAATTCTCCGTCTTTGATAGTATCACCTATAAGTTTTTCATTTTATTTTCAATAAATCAAATCTTTTATCATGCATATGTATTCCTCCGTCTTTGATAGTATCACCTATAAGTTTTTCATTTTATTTTCAATAAATCAAATCTTTTATCATGCATATGTATTCTATTTCTGCAATCTATTCATATCTATTTTGTTAAGTCTGGTTTAGTTGTCTTCCTTCTCTTCTGGAAATAGCAAGTTATGAAAATAAAGACATTGTGTTTGGTGTTTTGACAGAGAAATATGTACCGATGATATTGTAACTGGACCACCAGAGCGGAACCACCTAACAAAGCGACTGACCAACACTCCTAAATGGCTGACCAACGTTACCTCAATCATACCGACTACAATTTCCTACGGAAAACAACAAGACACGATGGTTGTGAACCAAAGACTTAACAGAATAGATATGAATATGAGATTGCAAAATGATAACGGACAAGTTGGTTGGACTTAGAGTGAGGTATTTATTGTTTGAGGATACAAGTGTGAGACCACAAAAGCAAATTCACGGAAGGGTTGAAAGAGAGTTGTGGGAGATGAAGAGAAGAGAATACAACTCCAACTCCAACTCCAACCTGAGTCCAAAACCTCACCTCTTTCCCTATTGATTTCATCACTTTACAAAACGAGCAAAATCAATACAAATTCCCTTCTCTCTCTCTTTCCAAATATATACATACCATCAATAATATCAATCAAGAAACAATACTCTCCATAAACGACGCACTTTTTCCCTCGAGAAACAGTTTCAATGCATTGAATTCTTCTTGATCTGTCTTCGTTTTCCTTGGTCAATCAGATTCAATTCAATTCAATTCATTAGAATTCAATACAATGACGCTACCAACATGACGACAAGGCGGAAGTATAGAACATACTGCATTCATCTTGGCATCACTACTCTCTCGCACCACTTTCTATTCCAACCACCCTCTTCGCCACCTCATCTGTCTTCCGCCTCCTCTACTTCATATCAAGAACAACAACCTCCTCTTCCACAACACCACTATGAACCCATATCAAGAACAACAACCTCCTCTTCCACAACACCACTATGAACCCAATCCAATTCAATAAGAACCACCACCACCTTCGCCACAGCTTTCACCCTTCATCAACACGCAGCCGGAGTCCCTTCTTGCACCAGCTTGGATGGTTCTCCTCATCTTCCCCCCTGAACCATTGTTCGTCACCTCCTCCTCCACGTTAGATTCCCTCACTGCAATTCTCACGTGTTTCTTCCAATTCAACCAAACATCATTAGCCGAGTTCAGAATTTCGTACCAAATTCAGGAGAAGAGTTTCTGCTTATGTGTATGATTGGACCCAAAAGTTAAACCCAATGTCCAAGGATAGAACTCCTGGGCTTGGGTATAAGCCCTTTGAGCCCGAAGGATGGGCCCAAAATTTTTGTGAGGTCCATGTTAATTGATTGCAGAGGACTGCTAGGAGATGGTTCGGGTCGGGTTCTTCTGATGATGACAGCAATTGATATTTATGGACTGGGTAACCAATTGATATGGACAACTTCAAGTTTTTGGGTTAAGAGATTCTGTTTTAACCATTTAACACATTTTGCCTATAATTTGTATGGAAAAGTAGAGAAGATAGATTGATCTAAGAAGCCTTTTCAATTGTTGACCATCTGATGCTTCCAAACAAGTTTGAGACTCCACTTCATTGAACTAGAGGTTGAATAAGAATGCTATTAAATCTACATTGTCTCACGAATTACGGAAATCTATCTTGGTAGAGGATTGAGTTAAAATCGACAGTTTCGCAACTAAATACAGCCTAAAACAGACAAATTTTAATTTACAAAACGAAATGAGAGATGAACCATAATTTGTGCAGAACTGGGAACAAAAACTGGGCACAAACCCCATTAGAAGCAAAACTGTACAACATATAATGTAAGTTGTAGCTGTAATGTAAGGCAAAACTAAACTATAAGTTGTAAGTAACTGACAATATTAGACCTCTGCTCTTTATGGTGTGTGAGATTTTATTGGGACTTCTTGCTAAGAGCTTTGGCTCTGTGCCTTCTCTTGAAAATGTCTTGCCTGAATCTCCTGGTTTCGTTTTGTATGTCTATGAAGGGCTGCTTTTCGATGCTTTCTTTTTCACTTTCAAGCATCTTTTGTCTCTTTAGTACTGCCACCGCAGCTGCCTTGTTCTCTCCCTCTTGACGTGTGGCTTCTTCCTGTAATTGCACATTTATATGAGACTAGCATTATGTATTCATGTACACGACGATACTTGAAAACATCCAATCCAAGTTAGATACAGCAACATGAAAAATCAAAGAAAAGTGGCAATAGCATCTTGTTGCAAATATTGCATGCTTTATACAAGGATAAGAGCTATTGTGCTTTTAAGTATATATGCCCGCTATTTAAGAGCCCCGGCCAGTTGATATATGATCAGCTAGAGATGGCAAATTCATCATATATCTCAAGAGATCAAGACTCATTAAAAATAGAAGTTAAAAAGTCTTGCGAATTATATCCACATTCCGCAGACTAAGATAAAGGGGAGAACACATGACAAAAGCCTTCAACATATCTCAAACTGTGCACAACCATCAATAGGGTTAATTGAAGATGTTACTAGCTGCAGAACATATTATAAAAGCATAGACCACGAGAATATTGCCAACAACTTGCAATGAGAATAACAATGACAAATTGACATCAAAGATGAGAAAACGAAACTTAATAATGGTACCTCAAAGCAAATCATCAATAGGAATATTCAAGAAAATCGCATTAAAACAAGATGTAGTAAACAATGTAGATTAAGAAGTGAAGGGCACCTGGAGATTATGGATGAGGCTGTCAAGAGATTTGATCTTCCTGTGTGGCCAACGAGTAATTCCGAGTTCCCTGCATCTCTTCTTAAGAACTGTGAGTCCAACATTCAGATTTTTTGAGGCTTCTGCAATAGGAAGACCAAAGTACTTCACAAGGTCCTCAAGAGCAAGCTTAGCTATGTGCTCTGTAGATGCTCTCTTTTTCTTCTTCTTGTCTTTGTCCTCTGCAATATCAAACCAGAGTTACTTTGACTTTTTCTATTCTAAAGAAACCAGCTAAAGGCCATCTTGAGTTTCCCCTACGTTTATATAAATAATTAAACGAATAAAAAAACTCGGGAAATAAGATAAATCGCTGACATGGAGAATGAAGAGAAATAAATGAATCATGCATGGAATACCTCCCGGTACACAGTGGTCATCTTGTTGAGTCCCTGATAATGAAGGTGTGCCATCGACATTAGGAAAACAATTAAGATCTTGATCCAACACAGGCAGAGCGCTTGCTGAGGGATGAGTATCATCATTGTTATCCTTGCAAATTTCTTTTTCCACAAACAGCTCCTTGGTTTCTGTTCTATGTCCCAACTGGTAAACCTTCTCAAGGTCTCTAGCTAATGATGGAACCGATTTCAACTTGGGGTTTCTGTAGAATGGTTAATGTGCAAGTTAACAGAGCTAGATTTAGATATAAATCCAGTGTCTGATGATGCTACAAGGACACCAAGGGCAAGCCCAGTCTTTTAGTTGATGGATTCAAATTTTGACTATTTGAATCCCCAAAGTAATATAAAGAAGCATGCATCAATTGAGCCATTACCAAAGCAAGGTTTGCAACATGTATGCATTACCAATCATTGTAAACGCGGCCCACCAAGTACCATTTCTACAGCCCCTTTTTCCTCAAGTTGTTATCCAAATATTCACATGATTGCATATGCAAACTCCACAAGTAAGCCATTAGGATTTGTAAAAATGACTCACAAGCACAACTTGTTGGAAATACATTTCTCAAACCTCATTAGAAAGGAAATTCCCATGAGAAGGTGAAAACAAAATATGCTCATGAATCATTTCTACAGATGTGATCAGTTCCTTTGTATAAGTGAATTGAGTGACATTTGAAAATTCTCCCATGAAATTTTTCCAGGGCAACCAAACCAGTGTAAGTGACAAATGATGAACATGTTAAAGCATTGTGAAGCTAGAGGCAAAAAGCAAGTACAGCTATTCTGTGATACATAACATGAAAGTTTGAAATTCTAAACTGAATAGATTCTTGCAGATAATATTCATCAAGGGATATAACTATGCAAATGCTGATTGCATGATAGAATAGAAAGCTGCTCTAGAATTATGCTATTGAAATGTGGAACTCCAATATACCTACTCTAAACTCTCGCAGTTTCCTCAAATAAAAAAGGTCATGCAACCTCAGGCAATATGTAGACAAAAAAATAAATAAAACTAGTATTCATCTTTAAACGACCTCACGAGTCCTTGGAGAAGGACTAGGAAAACCCTCTACACATTACTGTCCTGCAGAGAGGACATTGTCACACAAGTTTCCCTTTCACAAGCTTTCAACTTACATTGTAACCATGCCTAAGGCATTGGTGAGGAAAATTTGAGACATTAGAGTACATTCTAAGAGGGAGCCTTTGAACCTTCAATACAAGGCCTCGGTTGGGAGGGGTGGAGTGGGGAGATGAATCCCAAATTTGGATGTAACCTCAGAAACTCGTATAGGCATTCTAAACTAAGCCACATTGCAAACATAGTTCATCAACATCATCAATGTAGCCAAATCTGATTAGCTATGGTTTGTGCCGAGAAATTCAGATTCGTGAATCAGTTCGAAAAAATTAAAAGAGAAAATTTTCAAATCTTCACAAGGAAGCCGAGGAAAATACGGAAAGACGACAATAAAAAGCAAGGAAAGGAAATTGGGAGAAAAAATAATTGCACTTGTCTCCATCAATCACCGACCAATTTCCCTGAAAGAATCACTGAAATTTACAAAATTGGGAAACTTTTTTTTATCAAAACCATCATTTATATGTTATCCTCATTAGATAGGTAATCAAAATTTTCCATCAATCCACTCTCCAACATCTTAAATCAACCATGACAATAATTGTTTTCCCTTGTTCTCATTCATCTAACATGGATGCTCTATGTTTCTTTTACATGCAATCAATCAAAACTTCACAACTATAAAGCACACATTGTCTTAAGGGAAACGTAGAAATTCAATTCAATCTAATCCCATACGACATTAAAGAAAATGGAAACACAAATGGATACCTTGAAATTTCCAAAATAGAAGAAATGGGGGTTGAATGATGTCCATGATTTGTGTCAAAGACAAGCATGCAGAGCCACATCCCTATCACCTTGCCTTCAGATAGCTCCGAAAACTGATCTCTTGAAAACTTCAAGAGTGGCTGAGACTCCATCTCTATATAATTGCTTGGAGAGAACAAAAACTCTCTCTCCTTAGTATACTCCTCATCATCTTCCAGCTTGTAAACATGAAAGGTTCTGATGAGTTCTGCAAGTACCCAGATTATAAAAAGTAAAGATTTTGACAGAAAAATCAACAAACAAAGCCAAAAAACATGAACTGGGGTTGTTTTTCTATCATCTTAGAACTAGTTCTCTGAAGTACCCATTGGAGAAAAATTACAAATTTCAACAAAAAATGTGTTAGAAATGAGTAAGCAACAAAAATAACAACAATGGGGTTGATGATTTTGTACCTTCATTTAATACGTTCTTGAAGACTGCCAGAGCTGAGAGAACATTAGAAGAGTCCATGGAGCAAAAATAATGACACAGTGAAGAGTTTTGTGAGAGGTGGTGGAGATGGAGATGGTGATGGAGAAGAAAGCAGGAGCAGAGGAAGAGTTTAATATGTGAACAAGAGAAATGACGAGTGATTCTCTAGAGGTGTTCTGTAAAGCTCACTTAGTTCTCTGTTTGTTGTAAGTTTTTTTTTTTTTTTTTTTTTTTTTTTGCATTTAACTTCCTTTTGGATTTTTCTGTAGAAACTCAGTAATTAGTTACATTTATCGTGCGAAATTAACGATATATGTTGCGATATGTATCGTCATTTCTAAGTGCAAATGTTGAAATATCGTAGGATATATTTGTACATTTCAATGCCTACAAAATACTCACACAACATCGTGAGTACGTCATCAATATTTCATGGTCAACATATCGCAACGCTATTGATAATATAAATACCAAGACCATTGATAGGAAGCAAATTACTCTTCCAAAACTTGATTCATTGACATAGGGGGAAATGTATGTTAAGTCGTCTAAGTACTTAGAGATTGGAAGTAAAACCGCACTTCTTTTTCCTTTTTCCTTTTTAATTAGAAGTAAAACTTTTTGCTCCAGTGAGAAAAAAGAAAATGCTTACTAAAAACGCTTCTAACTTATTATGCTAATTAAAAGTCAACCTTCTTGATTAATAAATGCCAACTTAAGAGTTTTACAATCTTCAATAATAAATGCAAGTCAAAATTTTAAGATATAAAACTTGATTATCTCCACATGACACAAGGTATGCAAAATTTTGACTTGTATTTTAAGACCAACGACTAAAGACTAATGTTCAACGTGAGTACATACCATAGAGATTGTGTGGTATCTTAGTTAGAGGTGCACCTTCATTGAAAGTAGATTGAAATATATAACTAGGATTTACGAAAATATTTTCCATATAGGGGCTAGTGAGATCATACATCTCAACGCACTATTGTTGATATGGCCAAACTCACATATATATAATCACAAGCATCCATATATATCACAAATTCATATTAGATCATGATGTTGATGAAATATCAATTGACCTTGGTCACAAAACGAGGTCTCGTCTCAGAAGAGTGTTTAATATTCAGAGCACTTTCAGAGCATGCATATCTTACAAATCAGAATGGTGTTTGAATTTAATCAAAATTAAATGTACATGAATCCCTATCACCCATCCAAACGTATAATTTTTTTTTACGAGAGCTTAAACACAAAAGCGAGGATCCAAAATTTTGAAAAAGTACTTTGTATTACCTTAGACTTGGAGTATGGAGTGTAAGAATTTGAGAAATGGCTCCCAAATGGTGAAGGTGAGATTGGAAAACATGTCTGTCTCCTGCTATGCCTTGAAATAATTTGACTTCTTCAGGTGGGAATATCGAGCTTTGGTGTTGGAGAAAAGAGAGCAAAATCTCTTTTTCATTCTTGGTGAGAAGCAAAGATCTGAGTCGGGCGGGTCAGGTGGTTTCCAAGGTTGGCTTATTTTTGTCTGAGAGGAAAGGAGCCTACTTTTTTTCCATGTCCAAACACTCAGCCTACCTTGACAAAATAGCCCTTTTGTAATTTTCAAATTATCATAAATGCCACTGTGAAAACAAAACAACGCGCGCAAATAGAACCTCTACTCTACACTTAGACTCTGCTCAACAAACTTGTGTCTTCTCTCGTGCCAACCTCTTTTTTTTTTCTTTTTTTTTTTTTCATGGCAGAGAAGTCGCATGAAAAACGATTCAGCTGAAATAAGTACCCATTCTGTTTGAAATAATTACGAAAAAATGCCATGGAGGTGTACCTTCTCTGGTTTTCAGGCTCTAGGGAAGGGAGACTGTGAAAAAGTTGAGGAAGATCTTTAAATGTTCCAACAGACTTGACATTATTTATTCTTATCCAGTTTGCTGCTAAAGGAGCTTGTTGCCAAGTGGACCTCACACTGTTGCCAAATGGCCTTTTTTTTCTCCATTATTTTTCAAGTCATCATTTACTAGCAGGGTCTCTTTGGTTTTTCATTTTCCTTGTTATATCGATTTTCGTTGTTTAATTGTCTATTTACTGACAGAAAATCAATTCTTCATAAGACTGTTTTCTCACTAATCGTGAAAATTCAAATCCGATGGAGAGGTCTCGAAATCAAATTCACGAAAATAATTTCAATTTCCATGTCTATTTTCCATGCAACCAAACAGACCCGTAGAGCCTATTTGGTTCCGTGAATCTGCCCTTCCCTCGAACTTAGATTCTCATGAGCAGTGGAAAAATAGTTTTATGAATAATCAATTTCTTGTCATTAAATAGACAATCAAACAACGAAAATTTACATAATAAGAAAAATGAATTCCATTTCCCATAGAAAATGACTAACCAAACAGACCCATAGTTTCACCATGGCAAAAGAAAATACCTAGCAACAATAGATCTCAAAAAAGTTTACTTTGTTTAGAGCACTTCCAAATTTAGTGTTACAACACTTACGTCGCAAATGGCAATTAGATGCGCTAGTCAAATATGTGGAAGTTCGTCTTCACGCACCATTCATAACCTACAATACATGTTAGCATGGGCTTTACAAAAGAAGAAAAATTCACAAGGCTCCATTGGAAAACTGTTAACAAAATCACCTTGTATCAGTTTTCAACCTATTATCCTTTACACTGGCATTGGTGGGAATCAAACCAATGAAACCCAAACACCGGTGCAAAAAAATACCCCAAATAAACTGTGATCCCAATTAAGTGACTGAGAAGGAGCCATCCTTCTATGCAATTGATAATAAAAAGTTGCTCTAAGTGGCGCAATCTTTCATATCTAGGCGACCATGTAAAATTTAAACACACTCCCTTCAAGTTTTCAAACATCCTATTAGCAAAAACCAAAAACTTCTGATATAACCTTTTTTTTCAACTATCCATCTAAAAGAAAGGAGAGAAAAAAACTTGTGTCTCTCAACTAAGTCAAGTTGTTCAATGGAACTCTATTTGCCTTTTTCACCTAAAAATCTAAGATATATTATCTGCACACACCACCCATAAACCTTTTCAGCACAATTGGGTGTAGCGCATGTCCTTTTTTGTCTCACGGAGACGCTCTACTCTCGTTAATCATCAATGTCCTGAATTCTTAACCAATTTCTAATCAACCCAATGGATGAAAAATTAAATTATCACTGATCACAGCTGCAACGCTAAATCCGGTTGAGGTGAATCAACTCTCACACTGGAACTAGGTGACCCAGAAGACTGAAATCTGAGATTGAGATCAGGTGGAATGGTATCTGGCTTCTGCTGCAATGCCGCTCCCTGCCTAGAATGTTGCCCTGCTACCGAACTTGTCTGTGCATGGAGAGGATTTGACGACGAGCTGCCAGAATTTAGGATACTTGAATTCCCTGATAAGTTTGTGTTGTCCGAATCTACCCGATTTGTAGGCATGGGATTGACGAAGCTGTTCTTGGAAACCATATCAAATACTCGAGAATGTATGGAAGGTTCTGAACTGAAGGTCCCAGCTGACCAGGATGGTCCCACTAGTTTACCCATAGAAGACGGGTTGTTAAAGCCAAGGCCGTTCATCGGATGGTTATAAACAGAGCTCTGGTGAAACTGAAAGGGTGGTCTGATCCCACCATTAATTGAACCAGACCGGTTAATGTTACCGCTATTTAGGCCTCTCTCGGTCTCAACAAAAGAAGCAGCAGGTTCAAGAGATCTGTTTACAATTAGCGAGGGAGAAGCACTCGCAGATGGTTGCAAAATTCTATTCAATAACTCATCCGTGCTTTGATCCTTTCTAAATTCCTGCTTCACCAACCCATCTCCTTTTGATTCAACCTGGGGCCTAGTAGGGGATGCTGATGCATCAATTGAAGGAATGGAGTGTTGTGTTTGTAGCTGTTGTGGTGGGGATGGTACTGGTCGTTGCAGAAGTGGCTCTTCAGGTTCTCCAACCCATCCTGGACCAAACTTCACTCCAGGTGGCAATGAACTCGCAATCTTCTTGGAGGCTACTTTCCAGGCAATAGGTCCAAGATTCGCAGCAAACCTCGCCATACTTCTTGCATACCCATAGTCGGTGTGAAACCCCACCTGATTAACACGAGTAGCCTCTTCAAAATGGGATATGGATATAAAAAATAAAAAATAAAGATAGTTGCAAAATGACCAGTAACAAAATCATAGGACAACAGCTTTGGCATGGGAGACCTTTCACTCAATGGGTCCCAACTAGATTATAGGCCAGAAAAAAATGTGTGTTTCTACCATCTCTACTAAACTAAATCCCATTGAACAATAGTAGGAGATAATGAAACACAATAATCAAGTGGATTTCTAGTCCCAGGAAACTTCCACGATAGACCCATCAAATGCAGACGCTCATCACCTTCATCATTTGTAGTTCAAATACGCCATTTAACAAACTCACCAATAAGCAAATAAAAAATTCCAACAATTAATAGGATTTAAAAAAAAAAAGTGATTAAATTTGGTTTGATACTTACGGGCATTAGCTGTTTCTGCTCCCCATCAAAGGCAGACAGCACCGAAGGCTCACTTCCAAAAACAGAGGGAAGAGGATTCATGTAGGTGTCACGCCGGTTCTCATCTAACATAAATTGACTCTTCCCATATTTTGTAGAGGACCCCTTAAACAAATAAGCTGTAGAGAAAGTACATGGAGTTTATAAGATGCCTTGAAATAGACAAGGAGATGTAGACAAAGAACATGAGGTTAAAGTCTCAAACCAGGAAACTCATCATTTCTATCAGACTTGTGCTCGGATGACCAACGACTATAAGTTTCACCATTATGAAAGCCATGGCGTGGCCTTCTTGATGCTTCCGTAGAACTATACTTGTTTGATTGAGGCCCTCTTCTTAGAGAATAAGAGTTAGACAAGATTGAACTTTCTCCCCCCTTGTTTGCATCAGAAGTGAACCCAGAAGTAGCCTTGCCCACTGTCCTTTGAAGATTTTTAGGAGGCCTACCTCTCCGTTTGGGTTCCACAGGCTGCACGGGTTCATTATCATCGCTATCTTGCCTTAAATTCTCAAAGTTCTTTTTTGCCAATTCTTGTATTGATCGTGCCTTGTAAGAATAATAACTAAATTAGAAACTGAAAACAATATGAGAAAGGTATAGAGCTAAGACTGGGTGTACCTGTCTGAAATAAATGGTATCAGGTGCATTATATTCCATTGCATTTGAACTAATCAACAACACGTCATTCTGCAAGACAACCACCAAAAAGTTTCAAGATCAAGACATTTCAGAGGAAGAGTCTTTAAGAAAGGATCTCATATTTAATATTTCATAAAGCAGGCTCATCGTCAATCCAAGTAAACACCAAGTGTTTTCTATTTGGGGTAGCTAAAGGCCAGCAACCAATCCCACCACTGCAAGCTCTTGCAGATAGGCTGCATCAAGATCATTATGATCAACCCAACAACCCATATATTGTTCATAGGTAAACTATTAAATACATTTTCAACATTCCTAAACATGTCAATCACTGAATACGTCAATAAAAATAGGGCATCAACTTATTAAATTTTTATCAAATATAAAAATTCATCAATAGTAAAAGTTAAATTCAGAAAGTATGCAAAGTTGCAAAACTTTTCAAGGTCCAATAATTATTGGCAATGTCAAACATCAAACTTGCAACCAAGATAAACTAAATACACCATCACACATACAAAAAAAAAAGTCTTGCAAGTTGCATAAAGTCATTATCAAATATGACATATTCCATATTACCAGGCCTTCACATCTCATTTTCTGTTATACTCATCATAAAATATAGCATCATCTTTCTACATCCCATGGAAAGAGCATCTCCACCCACGGGTGGAAATGGAAATGCAAAAGGGGGTTTTTCATTGTGAGCGTATATTTCCCTCCCCACCAAGTGTGAATGCAAAAAAAAGTACATTTCCGTCCCATTGGTGGAGTGCACATGAGGATGGAAATGGATTTTTTTCATTTCCACCCCATGGGTGGAGATTCTCTAAGTGAGTGCAGCACGTGTGAAAAAATAAAATAACCAAGTGCAAACGACATGCGCCAATCAGTATAAAGGCGAAAATGCCCGCCTACCTAATTGTGCCTTGCCCATATTGAGGCACAAGTTTGCACCTTAACTACACTGATTTTACAATCTATAATTCTCTTTGTGAGTTTAACCATTTTGGTTTCAACTCAGATGTGATTCTGTTATGATCTTCTACAATACGATTTTGCTAGCAATTTGAGCCAGGATCCTTCCGACTTGATCTAAATAGCAAATTTTATTTATTTACTTATTTTAATGATTTGGCTAACACTGGTTATAAGCACAACTATTGCCATAGGGAGGGGGGAAGTCCCCTTTACCAAAATTAAATGTTTCTTTTTAAAAAAACAAAAAGGATTAACAATCAAATAACTAAATGTTATTTCCTATACAAAATCTTAAAATCTACATTGTTTGAGCAGAGATTGGAAAGAAGAAGAAGAAAATGTAAAAATCTCCTCACATCTATGAAAAAGTAGATTGAGTTCAAAACCTTCCGCAACACAATCCTTCAAATTCAAAATATTAAGTTTCAAATCTTTTTTTGTGTTCGAGTTTGAGATGCTCATCATTTATTCCAATCCAAATATCAACACAAAGGATCATTACAAACCAAAGTTCTATATAATTACATACACACAATATAAAGATCACACTATATAGCATAAAATGATAAAAGACAATTCATAACTTGTAACTCAGTAAATATTTCAACGGACTCACCCCAAGTCCCAATTGAGAAATATGACAAACATAAGGCAAGTGGTGCTTAATGGTCTCACTACCAATTAGTAGTAAGAGGCATTTAGGTGCGGACTAAGGAATAAGGATGCATTGTATGAAGGAGCCTCGAAATGGGTGGAGAAGATGACAAAGACACTTAGTTATGACCATGAATCTATGAGGATAATAAGAGCCTGTCCGATTTGTACATATTGGATATGGGCAAAGATGAGATCACCCTAGAGAAGCACATTGTTATTATTTTATTTAATTATTCTTTTTTTTGTGGGGTTGGGGTACCGGAGATCATGAGGAAAAGAAATCTACAAGACCCTCCCTCAAATATAATAAGTGTGATTGTATTAAAGGATAAATAAGCATGAAAGGAGAGGAACTTTCACAAACCAGATCTCTATAAAGCACTAAAAACTTATCGAGACTTGGAAGAAAAACATATGGAAATGTTAGCACTTTATAAAAGAAAACGTGATGTAGGTGGTAAAAAATGATGGAGCTATGTTTAGAGACTTAGAGGGTCCTTCATTCGATCACCCCAGAAACAAGAGAGCATACAAAATTAAAGATATAGGCATTTTGACCTCATCAGATGCATATACAACCTAATTTGGCATTACAACCTAAATCCTCAACATGATTAATTAAGAGTTCGATAATTTTACATCTCCTAAGACACTCTTGATTGCTTTCGCTAGTCATGTGATGCACGGATATGAGATAAAATAGGTAAATTTAGGACAAAAAGATATGGGTACGAGTATCCTAAATAATATTTACAGTGCAAATACAATTCAAATTCAAATTATAAAAAATTAAAATTAAAAAAAAAAAACCACAAATATAACATGATTAAAAGAAAATAATAATATATATTTGATTAAAACTATATATGCACACACACAGTATCTTATATAAGTACAAGTTTCATATCATGTCCATCAAATATTTGAATGTCAAATCATTTCGGACAAGATAAGCTTAGCAAAATGAAATATCCAGATCAGATGTTGACGTATTCAGATAGGCAGCGTAAATTCTTTGTTAGATCTTATTACCAGGATTTCTATATCAGTAGACCTTATTTATTTAATAATCAACAAAAATACAAACACTGAGGTCTTCAAAATACTAGCGAGCTCTAAACTCCAGGAAAACCTTATAACTTTATTATCTAAGATCACTCTTCCTATCTTCAGTATCCAAGACGACCCACTCTTTTTGGCAATCCCTCCAATATTCTAAGAAATATGTGTTTCGGGTCAAGATAGAAGTGTAGGATTGAAGTCTGGATATAAACAAAACAATTTCAGTCATTGTTGGACAGCTCTAGCCTGTAGGGGCCAAGGCAAGATGCATCCACTCTTTCCTTTCCTATTATGGTGGTTACCTTCCAAAGCAAAACATATACATCGTATTAATGGATTCCTAATTGAGAAAGAGAACCCTTGTAACACATTGTCATTCATGAAAACAAATTTCTCATTGATGACGACATGGATCAAATACAAATTAAGATCATCCCCAAGCTATTTAATGATAGTATTGCTCTCAAAGTCGGCTTCCAGAGCTCGATTTGTGTTAGTAGGGAAGGAAATTGTGTGATATAGGTGAGCTTGATCAGGGGTTGTAGCAGGTGCCACCGCTTTTGCCACATACCACCATCACACTGGAAGATCAAAAATGTTGGATTCCTAACTTTTTGTGTTGTCAATTTAGCTGGAAATCAAAAAATTATTACTTCAGTTGCTACCAGATATTTGTGGCCATTTTGTAAATGGACTCTGAATATTTAGCATTTTCAATACGGTTTTTTAAATATAGTTGCCATTTTGGGAAAAGTTTTTTTTTAAGTTTGTTAAAATTAGTGTTTCTTTGTACGGTAAGAGAACGGACAACCTCAATTTTAAAGACTCCCAGCATCTCCTTCAAACACTCTATTCTTTCATTGAAGCTTTCTCTTAAATTGCACTGGAATAGAATACAATAGTGAAGGAAATTAGCAATTTAGGAGTTCGAAACAAGTGGGAACAATCAAGAACCAAGTTACAGTGATTTGAATCAAATAGAAAATGGGAGATTCATTGAAGGGAATTGACATCGCAGCTCTTGAGAAACAGCAACTTTTCTTCAAAAAATGTGCACTTTTGAATTCATTGTGGTGGTGTAATGCAGCAATTTTTTTTTTTGCGGGGTGGTTCCTAAAGCAGAAATTGTGGGGTAAATACTCGTTGCCATCAAACAAGTCTTTGTTTCTAGGTTAGATTCATTCGCTACACAATCGAGACAATGGTTAGGTGATTTTTATGGTATGGCCTGAACAATGCTTGAAATTCCATGTTTCAGGTTGGCAGGTGGGTTTACACCAGTGTCCTAAAAATCGGCCTACCGCCTAGGCGCTAGAAGGTAGAAAAACGCCCAGATTAATGGTTGGGCGGGTTCTGGGCAGTCTGGACGGGTTCTGGGCAGTCTGAGCGGGTCTAGGCGATTTTTTTTTTTTTAATAACGCTGATTGTGTTTTTATTTTATTTTTCTTTCCTCTTTTTTAGAAATAAACAATTTAATTATTTTTTATTCAGTATATGTCTAAATGTAGCAAAGGATGATTACTTAATAGAATTCTCAAAGGATCTGCCGGTACCAATTTTATTATTTTAGTAATGTAGATTTTATCGAACATTACTGAGGTTATTCATGCAATTTTAAGAAAAATAAAAGAGTAGGTTTGGATATTTGTCCACAAATTCAACTTTGTATAAAGTACCCATCATGACCAACTTCAGTCATTTGAGTTTTAATAAATTTTGTTCATGATTGTTAATTTTTCATGTTTTTAAATTTTGCATATGTATATTGGCATTAAATTGGATGTAATTGATAAAGTATTATGTTTAACTTTTGTAAATTATTAAAGTTATAATACAAAATCTATCCGCCTAAGAGCAGCCTAGGCCCCTGGGCGCTAGGCACCTGCTCGCCGCCCGCCCACCGCCTAGCGCTTTTTACAACACTGGTTTACACTAACAACTTTGGAGGCCTGGGCCTTAAACACTTCAAGAGATTTGGAGTTGAAAAAGATATGTCATGGTGAAAGGGTTGGGTTGGGCTGGCAGCTGAGTATAAATGTGACACTTCCAGAACAGCAGGGGACTAGTATCAGGGAGAAACATTTAATATATGAAGAGATTCGTTTCTTACAAGGCATTTCACTCAAATTGGGAAGGAAGAATCAAATTAGTAGATGGCTTGGCAGTAATTTACTCAAAAAGGCTTTTCCAAGATTCTGTGGTCATTAGGAAAGGAAATTGAATACATATTTAAAACCCAAAATGAGTTTAGCTCTTTTTCAGATGTGGCAATGGGCTCTTAACTTGGTAAAGCCATTGCTGAACTGGGAAATTGAAGAAACTAGTCAGATTCTAGTGGCATAAAATTCCTACCAAAGTGGTGTGGTTGAATCGTATTGCAAGATGTTCAGGGTATGTACTTACTAAGAATGTTTTGAGGAGAGGGAACATGGGTGTAGTCAACATGAGGAGTATTTCCACTACATGCTCGCACAATGTCCTTGTTAAAGATTTCTGGAATTTCCTCTTGGGTCGACTTGCAGTGGACTGGGTAAAGGTGGGTGGCGTGGAAGTTGATCATCCATGCCATATCTTGATGAATTTGGCTATAAGAGATTAGTAGGATCTTCATTTTTGTGAATTCATTTTTGTGTGATTTAAAATCAATGTTTTAAAAATCGCTAAGCGGTAGGCGGACGGCGAGCAGGGGACTAGTGCCCAGACAATTAGGCGGTTCATTTATTTATTTATTATAATTTCTAATTTCTAAAAGTTAAGCATAATAGCATATAAATAACTTTCAATTTAATGCTAAGATACATTTGCAAAATGTTTTTTTTTTAAAAAAAAAGGTCTAATATTTTATTTTCTTCAAACTGGAAATAAATAAATAATTCAAAAACCCACCCAGGCGGCCGCCTAGACCGACTTTAGAAAGAAGAAAAAAACCTCATCCAAAACTAGTTCCCAACGAAGCTTAAGTGTCTCCCCCTTGATAGATTTGTTATCTGTGATAAATGTAAGAGAGCAAGCAACTTCATTATTTCTCAATAACTGCATCCAAAATGGGAAGAAGCGTATTGGGCATTCCATCAACCATGACGCTATTAGAGCATCTCCAATGCAATAAAGGATGGTTAATCTAGGTTTGGTATAATTTTAAATCAAAATTCTTAGAATAACTAAAATCTCTCCAACAGTTTAGCTTAATTTTTTAATTTAAGTTTACCCTGTTCAAAAATTAAGCAAAACGTCTCCTGACAATTTGCTTCTACCAAACATTGACCATCACCTAGGCAATCCGAACAGTAGCAAAGCTCAAAGGTGGATGGAAATCAAATGTCATTGCAAAATCTAACTTTATATTTTAATTGGAGCTGTGTTTAGTCGAAAATTTAAAAATATACCAATTCTTCATTTGCTATGGAGATGCTAAGATAAAATAAGAGGTATGTTTTTTAAAAACATTAAATAAAATTTTCAACGTTTGCCACCACACCACATATTACGAGAATGTTCATAACACGGAGTGACTCACAACTTTAGAAAGTAGAGAGTCTGCTGCCACACCACATATCATGACAAACTCATAACAAAGAATGACTCACAACTTTAGAAAGTAGAAAATCTGCTGCCACACCACATATCATGACAAACTTATAACAAAGAATGACTCACAAGTTTAGAAAGTAGAAACTTTCCGGGATTTGACACATATGTGTCACGGTGACACTTTAGAAGCACCATTTTCACATTAGGGAACTAATTTGAAAGTTAAAACTAAAACAGCATCTGCTTCAATCTTTCCCATTTTTTGCAATAAATGAAACCACAATGGTAAGAAACTAAAAAAAAAAAAAGTTAGGATCTTATATCAAACCCATTGTTATATAGAACCTACACCACTCTAATTATTCAGTTACCGAAACCTCATAATGCAGCATTTTAGTATCTGCAGTATGAGCAGAAGAGCAAATAAAATGATCTGACAGAATGTTGAACCGTAACAGTAAAACAACAAAAGCATTCATGAAACATTAGCCAAAGTTGTAAGACTAAAAGCACAGCCAGATTTTACAGTATATTAGAAAGCTAAATATATTGTGGACAGTCAACTAACATTCAACCAGCATCTCAATGTAGAAAAGAATCGAGCTTATAAATGAGTTCACCCAATCAACAACTTGACGAAGCACCATTTATTTTGAATACTTGCATCAGTAGCTCCATATGCCATAAAAGGCTTAAATTCTCAATTATAAAAGCAATAGTTTCATAACTCATAATTCGTGTCACTGTCAATTCTCAACTATAAAAGTAAGAGTTTGATAATCATAAAGTAGAATCCATTTCTCACCAACCTCAAACTGTTCCAAGTTGGCGTAAGCCCCACTATCCAGTTTCTTCCTAACAGTTCCGAAATCCATCGGATGCTCAATGAGTTCATGATAGTCCGGAAGCTGTTCACAAAAAAAACAAACCCATTTCAGATATTAATGAGCTGTCATACAAAAAACTCATTATTTCTTCGAAGAAAGCACACCTCTTCTGGATCCACAGGCTCTGAAAAAACACTGTAAGTGTCCTTCCTGCACGAAAACCAGAAACTATGGTTAATCCCATGTTAAGTCCAAAGCGATAAAAGAAAATAAATGAATGATTAAGAAGCCAAAAAACACACTTTTGAAGCCCGTCCAGGATGAAGACCAACAACTTTTTGTCTGGCAAAGGTGTCGTGGGTCCGGAATCTGTTCACAGAAACAAAAACCCGCAAAGGGGATTAAAAAAAAGAGAGGGAGAGAGTACATAAATCAATAAATAAGAAGTTGAGCTATCAAATTAAAGTCTTTTTGGGGGGCAGAAAACGAGATCGATAATGAAGCAACCAGACCAAACCCAAGATTCTAGCTTGATTGCTTGCTTACCTGTCGCTTTCGAAGAGAAAGTATTTCCTTCATCATCCTGCCAGATTGATGGATGGAAAATTACAAGTTAAAATCAACATTCAAAGAGCAAATAAAAAGGTGAGAAACCCTAAGAAAAGACAAATCTGAACTTTCTACTCAATTATTTGTACACACATAAATAAAAGTGGCTGATTTTATTTAAATGCAATCAAGAATCGAAGAATTAAATAACAAGAAGAAAAACCCCCAAAACTCAATTTTGACCAAGTCAACATAAAAAAGCTTTATTTCCTTCCTTCCTTCCTTCCTTACGATTGTAGAAACCAACGAGAAAGTCTAAATAAATAAATAAAAAAAACCCCAAATCACAGACACTATAAACAGTTAAACCCTCTAAAAAAAACACCATTTTTTTTGCGCCCAATTTCAAAAAGTCCTCAGATCCAATCGGCGCCAAAATGAACAAAAAAAAGGACTCAATTTGCAAAGTTTTCACCTTTTTGTTGAACCCATCAGCATCAGCAGCAGATCCGTCATTGATCCTTCGCTTCTTGAGCTGGGATTCGCCGTTGGATTCGTAATCAGAGGCGTATAGTTGAGAATTCAAATGCTGATTTTGGGTTTCAAGAAGGTGATTGAGTTTCTTCTCTCTTCGAATTCCTCCTTCGTCATCATCATCGCTCTCATTGACATTGGCGTCGTCGTCGGGATTAGGGTTCCGGCGGGTGAATCGGCTGTGATTAAGATTAGGGTTTGTGTTGGTGAAACTAGGGTTCCCTTTTGAGTCTCGTTGTTGTTGTTGTTCTTGTTGAAGTCTTCGCTTTTGAATGTCTAAAAGCGAGGGACGTCCTTTCTTCCTCTTCTTCTTCTCCACTACCTTACCCATTTTTTGTGTCTTGTGTTGTGTGTTTCTCTCTCTTCTTTCTCTCTCTTTCTCCAAAGGTACACTACAAACAACAATAACAACAGGGGTTTTTTTATTTTTTATTTCTTATTTCTTTTATTTTTATACTGAGGTGCAATGGGATTTGGGTTGGGGTAGGATAGTCTTTTGAGGTAGAATGAGTGTGATGTCCGCGACACCAGTGTTTGGTACAAGAGACACCTGGGATATGACGGCACTGCCCTTGGAGAGCTACCAAATCAAGGATGAATTGACGATTTTTTCCCTTCGGATGGGTTCAATCGCTTGCGAATCTCAATTTGAGGCTTGAGGGGGTATAAATGCCGGATGTCAACTTCTACAAACCGCCGGCACAGAGGCTTATTCAAAAGGCACCGAATATTTGGCAATATAACTTACTCTCACTCGCTCAAGCCACTCTTGAGCGATTAATTGCGATGGACGATAAGAGGCAACGGACAATGACAAAAATAGAGGAGATGGAGCCACAACCATCATCGCCTCTTCTCCATCTTCTTCTTCCCCTTTCCCTCTCCATTCCCTTCTCCCACTTATCTTATTATCTCATCTTCTCCCACTCTCTCTTAATTCCCCACTCTCTTATTTTTGCACATGTCGTCACTCCTCTCCTTCTTCTCACTCCCCTCTCATTTTCTATTTTTTTTTTCTCGCCCTCGCAGTGGATTGTGCAAGGATAGGTTCCCCACTCCCGTGGGTCATTGCGAGGGCAAAAAAATTACCCTCTCAAAGGCACCTGCAAGTGGAAGACTCACGGTCATAGTCACTCAAATCTGTCCAGTAAAAAATTAGGGTATTGTCCCTGACTTTCGACCAACTTTAACACTCAATTGAGACTGATTCTCAAGCTCATCAAAACACGAAAAATGTAGTACTCTGAGTTATTTAATAAACACAAATTGAATCACTTGAAAATATTTTGAAATTAGCAAATTATGATCATTTTACTACAGTCACTCAAAACTGTCCAGCAACAACCAAGTTGCAAAGGATCATACGAATGTAAGTCTCTCATTCGCATGATCCGCTACAAATGTAAATATCTCACTTACATGACTCACTTCAAATGTGAGTGGGAAACTAACATTCGCAGCGGATCGTGCGAGTGAGAAAATTACATTTGCATGATCCTTTGCTACTTGATCGTTGCTAGAAAGTTTTGAGTGACTGTAGTAAAATGACCATAACTTGCTCATTTCAAAACATTTTCAAGTGATTCACATTGTGTTTATTAGATAACTCAGAGTACTACATTTTTCATGTTTTAATGAGCTTGAGAATCGAGCATCAAAGTTGGTCAAAATTCAAGTACAGTACCATGTTTTCTTTACAAGACAAATCTGAGTGACTTTAGTAAAATGACCATAACTTTCTCATTTAAAAACATTTTAGGTGATTCAAATTGTGTTCATTAGATAACTTACAGTGCTACATATTTCGTGTTTTGATGAGCTTAAGAATCAGTCTCAATCGAGCGTCAAAATTGGTTGAAAGTCAGGAACAATGCCATATTTTTATGTTTTGAATGAGTGAGTGCTAGGCTATTGTGGAAAGAAAGGCGAAGAGGGGAGGCTGGCGGTACGACCATTGTGATGGCCACCATTGAGCCCCATTTCCCTTATCTCTCGTTATTGCGTGTTTGATTGATGAACCCTTTTGGGATAGTCGAATGGAAGTGGAATGGGAGGGGGGAAAAAGTGACAATTTAGTTAAGAGGGGAGAGTGAGAAAGAGATTTTGATCGAATAAGGGTGGGATGGAGCTTTCGATCGAAAAAATGGAGTTTTCAATCGAAAAAGAAGGAGCTTTCAATTGAATAAAATAAAAGGAATGATCGAAGAAGATAAGAGGAACTCGGGAGGGGAGAGGGAGCTTTCGATCATTTGAATTTGGGAAGAGAAAAGGATTTTGGTTTTTCCTTTTATAGGATTTATTGTCATAACCTAAATTATCTATAGAATCATACAAAATCGATCCATTTAAACCATGATCATGAGCAAGTGTATAAATATACTTCTGAAATAGAAGTGGATATAGGAAGTCTTGTTGTCGAGATCTATCTATTGCTAAATATCCTTGTAACTCTTTCATTTTAAAATAGATTTTAACTAAGGGCAGGGGATTTCTTGGGCTATCATATCAAATGATACATAGTGCAATATAGTCAAAACAATGTATATAGTAGGAAGAGAACATTGGTATGGGATAGAAAGTGCATGGTGTGGGAAATTAAAATTAGATGGGTGATGTGGGTGAGAATAAGTTGTGGTGTCAAATAGTCGTTGCTTATTCAAAAGCAAGAGTGAGCATCCGAAGAGAAAATATGTTATGTTCTAGGTAGTTAATGTTTTAGTTATGGTAGCGACTGTTTGGCACCAAATATTCCTCTCACCCTTACCACTCATCTAATTTTTTATTTCCCACACCACCTCCTTTTTGCCTCACACCACAGTTCTTTTCCACGCCACTCATAAAAGGCAAAACTTAAATCTTTTTCCCCTCCCACAACAGCAAAACCATTGAAGGGGACGATCGGTTGCGAGGGACGGTGAGAAACGACCGACGACTGCGAGAGATATAGGAGATGGGGTTGTGATGTTGGCCATCACAACGACCACACAACCATAGCAACCGACATCATCTCACTATTTCTTCTTCTCATGTTCTCTCTTCTTCTTGCACAGGCAGTAGTGGGGAAGGAGAGGGGCGACGGTAGAATCAAGGTTGAGATCTTGATCGGACTATGTTGAATCTCGTAAAGGCTTCAGCTCTTCTTCTTTTTCGACTTCGTCTTCAATTTCGATTCGAGTGAATAGAAAGGATATGTGAGTGTTACATTGGGGATGTTCCTGGATGGGTAGGGAAAAAAGAAGTTAAGAGAATAAGATAAATGAGATAATAAGATGCAGAGAATAAGAAGATGTTTGAAGAAGAAAGGTGGTGGTGTGGATTAGCAGGTAAAAAATAAATAAATAAAAATTAGATGGGTGAGAAAAATATGTGGTGCCAAATAGTTGTTGCCATGTACATAAAAATAAAAAAGATTAATCTTGTGTGGTAGTTATAATAATATTATTATTTGATTAAATTTATGTCACGTATTTAAATCAAATGTTTTCATTGTATCTTTACAACAATGACATAATTAATTGAGGTATGAATATGTAATAAAAATTGTAATTGTAGTAAAATAGACTTTGTAAAAATTATAATTTTGTTGAAACATACTTTGATCCACTTCTATAATTTTGTTGAATCATAATTTTAGCATGATTTGTTTAATGTAGGGTTTTTAGTAAGTTGTGGTAATAATAGATGTTTCGTGTGAGAATGTTTAGCTAAACTAATAATTGTGACTACAAATTCAACTCGTAAATAATGGGTCTGAGCCATATACAAGCAAAAGAGTAAAGTATATAGTAACATAGGTACGTGGAGTGGATTGATCGATAATTGAAGTGTGTAGGACTTTCATTAAGAAACCACTTATTTTGCATTTGCATAGGCGCTACATGTTATTGGCTTCATGGTCTAGTTCGTGAAGAAGTGAGCTAGTCACACTTAAATCTTTTACCAGTCGTGAATAAGAGACAATGCCAAAAGAGACGTGTCAATTTGTCACAAGATCATGAATTAGTATATGTTGATAACTTACTATGATCGTTCTTAAGCCATGCAATTTGATATTTGGTAAGATAGTGATCAATACTGGTGCAAGACGAGTTGAGGTCATAGGCAAATACTCCCATTCAAGCCATATACAATATAGTAAAGTAAACTATAAGATAAAATAACTTTATTAAATATCTTCAAAGGGATCATCCAAGATTCGGGGACCTAGGTGGCTGCCTAAGTTGCCTACGAGAAGGACAACCTAGTCAGTGACGAAGCCATAATTTTTGTTGAGTAGGAGCCAAAATATAGTCAGTGATGGGGTTTAGCTCGGTGTCTTGAGGAAGAGGTGTGTATGGAATGTGCAATAGTGAGGGGAAGAGGATCATCCAGTAGTTAGTGGGGGGACGAGCACCCAACCCAACTTTGCTGTGATGCCATATGATAATTTTTATTCCATGTAAATTTAGAGTCATCCAAGGGAAAATCGAGCCAATTACGAGTATGCACGAAGTTTTTAAGATATCGCATCTGAGAAGGGGCGGCACGACGTCTGCCAATTTTGTCATCAGGGCTAAGAGTAGCATTAAGATCTATTACAAGAGTGGGTTCCACTGGTGTGAATACAGCTGGGCTAAAGAGGCCCTGAAAGGTGAGCGAAAGGGTGTGGGTTGGGTGGGGGGTTGGGGGTTTGGTTGACCTTAGATAGAAAGGCACCTCAAAAAACGTTGTTCGAGCAAAGGAAAACCTTGTGCTATCTCATAGTAAACAAAACCAATCTATATCTCCTCGTACAGTGACAATCGAAGCAATCGATTTGGACACAAATACAAAACTAAATCGAAGGGAAGAGAGAAAAGCATCATGTGCATAGCAGGGTTCGTTTGGCTATCTCACCCCACTTACCCATTTATTCTCTTGCTCAACCGAGACGAGTTTCACCACAGGTGATGATTTCAATCCTCCTCTTGTGAGTTTTTTTTTTTTTTTTTTTTTTGATTTTATAGATTTGGAGAAATGGGTTTTCTTCTTAAGGAATTTTGATTCATGGGTTTGATTTTTGAAGACCAACAAAGCCAGTTTCATGGTGGGATGATTGTGAGATATTGGGTGGAAGAGATGAACTTGCAGGAGGGACTTGGTTGGCTTGTACAAAACGAGGGAAGTTGGCGTTTTTGACAAATGTGTTGGAACCACCACCATTCCCAGAGGCAAGGAGCAGAGGTGACCTTGTTGTGCGTTTCTTGAAGGTAGTTCATTATTCCCCACTCTTTTTATCTCAATCAAAGGTGTTTCAATCAATTCGGTTGATTTTAGTTAATACCCATTTGTGGTTTTGTTTATAGTCCCATGATTGTTTCTAATTTGGTACTGTGGTTTTCGAATGATATTTGATTAGTTTACATGTGTGTAATGTCAGTTCTTAATGAGTTCTAGCTGAGGAAAATTAAGCTTTGGGTCACCCATATGTAAATTTGAAATATTCTGGAAATTTCAAAGAAAATATAAACTTTTAGAGTGTATTTTTAAGTGGAATGTTAATTTTCTGTCTTAATGGATGTTCTCCCAAAGTTAGGAGGCTTTTTCATACCAACAAGAGTTTCTTTTTGGAAGTGTGAGCAATGAAGACCCTTCAGAAAAGGGATCGTTAAGGAAGAAAGAACATAGAATGATTATGGCAAGTAGCTCAAATGTCATGCTGATGTGCATGCAGTGATAAAGCGACTCCAAATGAGTTGCTTAAAAGCATGACTAGAGTTTCTCGTAAAGAATTATGAATTATGAATGTTACCTGTTTTCCTTAATTATGAATTGATGGCATTTGGAGGTTGTCAAAGATATGGATATAACAAAAGGTTATAACTATGCACCTGAGTCGGCAAGCAGTTTAGATTGGCGACAATGGTTTTCGTAGGGGTGTGATTCGAGGACCGAGTTTCTGGAGCTCACAGCAATTCAACTTAAGAGGTGGGGCATGTGGATATGTAAATTCCGCCCTTTGAATTTTTCTTTATCTTTTTGTTTGCAGTGGGGGAGGGAAGTGTCGGAAGCTTCTACTAATTAATTTTGCAGGATTTGTTAATTTGACTGATTTAGATTGAATTTATGGTTTCTGATTATTGCAAGTAATGTACAAAATATATGCTCCAGAGTACCTTCAAGTTTTTTCACTATAGGGCTGTCCGGGCTAATGTTTGAAAAATTGGTGTGTTATGGTGAGTGAACATTAGGTTTCTAGAAGACTGAATTGAGATCTAAGGTTTCGAAGGCGCTCAGTAAATGCCCCCCATCCAGGTTTGCTAGTTCGGCAAATCAAGGTTTCTTTGTATCTCAAATATGAGAGAGACTCGTCAGGTTGTGGTTAGAGTTTTTTGTAAATGGTATTAATGGGGTTTCCTCTTGAGGTTATTGCAAAGGTTGAGCATTTTGATGGCTCTTCAAGTTGCCAACAGTAACTTTTGTTTATTCTACAGTGGATGTTTGGTGATAGTAGTGATAACATCTTTCTTTGGAGGGTTTCAATATATCTCTCCTCGACTATGTGCATTTGATGTCCATTCTGTGATTTACTCTCTGGGTTTTTTTTTCGCATGCTGTTATCAGCTCAACTGAGATCAAATTTTGTGTTTTTATGTTTTCCTCTTTGTTTACTGCTGTCCAATAGGAAGGGTGTCTCCAACAGAGAGGGGTTACTTCTGAAAATTTTGGAACTTAATGGAAATTAGGGCAAAGCACTTCTACAAAGATTAGGCACTGCTCAAGTTATATTCTCGTGTTCTTTTAGCCGCGTATGGTTCTTTTTCGTTTGTTTTGATTTTTGGCTCTAGTATTAATTTTTACTGCCAACGAAGGGATCATGTCATCATTTCTACCTGAAATGAACTGCTGCAACCAAGTTTTATTATTCTTGGTATTTTTTTGTTTCTCAACTCTCCTGCATGACATTGAACGGCATTTCTATTATGTGTGATTATAACCTGCATAGCTTTTGAAAGAGGTCAGTTGATGATGATGACTTCTCTAAGAAATGATTTTCTTTCTTCATGATTGCAGAGTATGAAGAGTCCTATGGAGTTTGCACAAGAAGTGGTTAAGGAGGCAGATCAGTATAATGGATTTAACCTGATATTAACTGATCTTTGTTCGAAAACAATGGTTTATGTCTCCAACAGACCAAAAGGGGAAGCATTCATTCAGGAGGTTTCACCAAGTATTCATGTGCTCTCAAATGCAAAACTAGATGCACCCTGGCATAAGGTAAGAAAGCATATTTTCTGAAGAAAATAGGTATAGCAGGTTTTCCATCACAATCTGTAGAGTGTGAAACTTTTCTGCTTTCTGCTTAACTAGAACAATGATGTTCTGACCAACAACCCAGAAAATTCACCAAGGGAAACATTATTGAATTAGTTCATGATTTTATAGGCTCGCAGTTGCCCAGCCACTTTCTACCACTGGCTAATAATTAGCATTTGGGAGAAGTTTCTCAGAAATAGCTATAAAAATCAACTTTTTGCATAGCCAAAAGAACACCGCTTAAACTAGTAAAGCTACATGCAAGTCTGGTTTTGTCTGATACAACTGCTCCTCAGAATGCATATAGTTTGTGTTCCTTGATTCATTTGGAAGTTAAGCTATGTGGGTTATATTTCAGTTGTTTTACAAATTTTGCCACTACCAGATACTCAGCCAGGTTGATTAAGAAAACAACACAAAGTTCCAGTCTTCTTTCTTTTCTTTTCTTTTTTAAATACATTACGGCTTGGTGACCCATTTATTTATTTAATCCCTGAAGGCTAATTGAAACAATGACCAAAGGCCCGATTTCTATCCATGAACAAACCCAGATAAAACGTTTTTGCTATCATAGCAATTATTCTGAAACAATCAGTGACGCAGATTGAACGCTTGAGGCAGAGTTTCGAGGAATCACTTGATAAGTGTGGTGGTGGTGAAGTTCCCATTAAGTTATTGGTTGAAGAACTGATGACCGACACAGTTAAAGCTGACAAAAGCAAGCTACCCAACATCCGTGAGTTTGAATGGGAATATAAATCAAGTTCCATATTTATCGAAATAGACACCCAAAAGGTATTCCTTACTAGTTATCTATTTGTAATTATTTTCTGCTCCTGCCGTAACTCTAATATTCTTCTTTCTTTTCCAGGGACGCTATGGCACTAGAAGCACCAGTGCAGTAGCTGTAAAAGCTAGTGGAGAAGTGAGCTTTTATGAGAAGTACCTTACTGAGGTAGGATGGAAAGATCACACCGTGAATTACCAGATAGAGGATGCTTAGACAGTGTTCAACGGCGATGTGAAAAAGTTAATGATGTTCTAGTATGTCCATGAGTTGATCAGGATTCTGTTAAGGATGCTGAGACAGTGTTCAATGGCGGTGTTAAAAAAGTTGATTGTTGCCAGTATGGCCATGAGTTGATAGGGATTTTACTAAATCAACAAATGTACAAGATTTGACATGTAAAATGGGATTAAACGATGTATAGTCTACATGCACATAGAAAAAGTACATTTTTTATTCATGCTCTTGTTAAGCACAAGACTTTGGTTGTTTCTTTACCTTTTGGATTTCAAAACCATTTCTGTGAGAAGTTTTCCCATGGAAGCACATACGTGATGATGTCAGTCAAAAGAGACTTGCAGAGTGGCATTCATTTCTGTTTTTCCAATAAGATGCTGCAACAGAGGACCTGCGCTCATTTCATTATATTTCATTTTACAGTTTCATGGGATAATATGAATTGCTGCATCAGATGAACTGTGCTCAATTCATTATGTTTCATTTTAGTATTTTACAGTTTCATGGGATAATATGAATGTTCACCTGCAAATCCTTTATCACAGATTGGACACGCATGAGTAACAGTTGAAGCCTGTTGATTGGTACTCAAGATGAGAGATTGGGTCCCGAATCTTAAAAATGTTAGCCAGATCAAAACAGTTCTGTATGAATAGACTTCATTTATTTAATTTTCAGTTAAGAAACATCAAAAGCTTAATTTTCAATTATTTTGTTCAAATATAGTACTTTCACATAAAAGTTACATGGTAGGTCTTGTGCAAAAAACAATTAATAAATAAATAAAGTTACATATAAGATGCCATGAAATTTTCATTCTTCATTGTGGCTGAACTGATGCCTAGGCTAGCTGACTTTGGCCAAGACTACTTGTTCAACCGTATTCCAAAAGAGATTTTTAGTACAACATTGGTAGTAGGGGTTATGCCAAAACTGAATTCTCCCAGGCCACAAGGTCAATAAATAATGCTTATATGTTGTTTCGGCACAGGAATGCTCTTTCACACCATTTGCACAAGAATTTTAGCCAGCCATGTTTGCTAGCATTTTTTGGATTTTTTACACTGCTATCTCTTCTATAGATAATGTTTGTGGTTGTCTTTTAAAAATAATGGGTAAAAAAACTAGCAAACATGGCTGGCTTAAATTAGATTTAGAGAATGTATTGTTTCAAATAAGCATTTATCTTAGATTTCTCGGTAACCTAGCTTGGCATTTCCTAAATTCTACCATTTCCCTTGGGAACCAGACTCATTCAGAGGCACTACAAAACTTCCTCTCTCATACAAAACCTCTCGCGCTCACTGGCCCGTGATATCAGTGGACTCGTTTTAGGACTTATGTTATAAGCGAACCCCAGCTTCCATTCTTCTATTCTGGACTGGGAACTGATTAAATCCTGAGCTCATGATGCATTAGATCCTCCTCAACATCTCATGGAACAACCAGTTAGCTCATTATTCTTTCCAAAGATCAGCAAATTCATCAGGCTCCAATGGATTCGACTGCTCGTGATTCTTCCTCCTTGTCTTGGCCTTGACCTTCTTTGCATACTTGCCATCCTCTTTCCTATTCTCTAATGCTGAGATCTGAAAAGGCAGAGCAAGACAAACATGAGAAACAAATCAACAACACAAAAAATGTGAATCTCTTCCACTTGACCAAAATATAACTAGTATTAGGAATGCCTGACAAAAGAATCAGGCAAGAAAAACCCATCTACTAACTCGATCAAATAAAACTAATTATGCAAGCTAGTAAGCTACTGTGGAATTATGAGAGCAGACAACTGGGAATTCAAAGAGAATTTCCCATTGTCGATATCAGAAACAGAACAGACTGAAAGCATTTTAATCCTCCACCTGGTTTGGAGATATGTAAAATGGGTTCTCATATAATGTAGGACCTCCAAAACTTCCTCCGCCGAATATCTTGATTGGGTTCAAGCAAAACCTTGGACCAACTTAGTCATTGCCAGATTAAAAGTTCAATAAATAACTAGATCTTTGTGTTAGCAGCCAGTGAAATTTATTTAAATCTAAAAGCATAGTGTTGACGAAACCTCCACAAGGGTCATTTTGTCAAGGCCACCACGATCCACTTTATCTGTTTCATTATGAGAACTTTTCTGGAGACTCAGACAGACCAGGCAAACCAGGCCCAATATTATCCTAGAGATGCTCGTAATGGCTCAATCGAACACAATCACACGGACAGAGAATCCCCTTTGCTGTCCTGGCTCTCTAGATTTTTTGGAGGAACAGATATCTGCACAATGGAGTCGTGTCAGTAGAATGTATCGTGAGTCATGAGAGAACTAAAGCAACCTGAATTTTCAGTTAACACAGAAAAACATCCACAAATTAACAGCATGTCAGAGCTAGACGTAGCAGTTATTCTGTTCACTCAAGGCCAGATAACTTGTGAAGAAAAACAGTCAATTTAACATATTTGTCGAAGGTGAATGTCCTATAAGCCTATATTTTGTCTCAACATGTAAAAGATAAAATGTAGCTTGAATAAACAGTAAATAGGTCCTTAATTCCAAGAGGGCTTCAGAGCTAAATCAAACTGAACCACTACCCTACATTCTTCTTCATAACAAAACTCACGCACTAGGGTTTTGAAATATTTTGAAAATAGGTACTAAATTGTAAATAAGTAGTTTTATTTTTATTTTTATAATAAACAGGAAAGAAAATGGTTTTGTACTCTTCTGTAGTTTCTAACTGCTATAAAATATATAATGAAAAGATCATCAATTAACATTCTGCAAGCATGACTCTAGCATATATATCATACTGATCCCATGTGCTTTCAATACCTATATAGTATTGATCACTAATCTCATTTGAATAAATCTCAAAGAATGTTTTCCAAAGATGTCAATCTACAAGAGTATCACAAAAGCTTGAAAAGTATAGAGAGTGTGCCTTAGTATGGGGAGGGTATATAGGACTGGGTTTTGAGAAGACCCACGGTGTGGAACTGAGACTCTGTGTGAAGCATTTACCCCTTTTCTATCCGATCACAGTGATGCCTCATTCAAGATGTAATCCTTCTCTTCGTCAATGGCTGCATGTGAAACTTGGGGTCGATAAAAGGAACATTCGTGATTTGAGAACTTGAGAATCTAGTACTACTTTTGATAGAACTAAGGAACAACAATCGAAATAAACGAATAATAATCGAAATAAAACTAAAAAATAACTAAGACATTACTACAAAAATGGGCAATTCTGACGGATAAATTTATGACACTAAAGGCATACTCCCGTAGCAAAAAAGTCTATCCACAGGCAAACCTAGCATCGGGAAAGGGATTAGCCTGATGGATAAGTCCCTTAATCTGCTGGGAGTATTTTTGAATTTAAAAAAAAAACAAAAAAAAAGATATCCGCCAGCATAACATAGTGGCGGATATAAATGACATAATTTTTTTTCGTGGCACTTATATTTGACAGAGTAATTGATTGGGCGACACATAAATACGCCGGCTACAAATTGTTAAACGCCGGGTACAGATTTATAAACGCCAGGACTCCAGAATGGCGACACTTGTATACGCCAGGAGTGAGTTTATAACCGTTAGGAATCCAGATTGGGCGACACCTGTATCCGCCTGTAATTTAATATTATCCGCCAGACATTAATATTATTCGCAACGAATGAGTTCATAACTGCCATGAAATTTAATATAGTACGCTAGAAATGAGTTTATAAAAGCCATGAAATTTTGTTCGTTATCCGCCAAGACTTTAATATTATCCGCCAATAGGTTTTGTAAACATTTTAAAAAAAAATTGCAACTGATCTCAAAATAATATTAATATAAAACAAAATGTTATATAGTCCCAAATATGTGTCATACATCTCCGCCATGAACAAACAAACACATCGTACATCCACTAGTAAAGATAAGCAGACAGTTCAATCAACTACCTGAATTTGAACCCGAATGTGTCCCCGATCCTCCAGATGTTCTAATAAACCTAACTATATTTGCATCAGACATATTACCAGAAAGCAGTCCGCTGAATCCACCTAATGGAACACCATTAGAATGATGAGAGTCATCAGAAGAATGTTGTGAGGGTGGCACAAAAGGCATATGTCCAATAGGATGCATCAGATTCATAGGATAAGGAGGCTGAAATGGTTGACTTTGTCCTGACTGGTGTGATGGTTGAGAGCTCTCCATGGTTCCCCACGACTGCATAGCGTGCATGAACATCATCATCATCTGCTGATACTGTTGTTGTTGTTGTTGTTGTTGTTGTTGAGCCCGTAACTCCTTCAGTTCCTTCTCCATAGCCTCATGCTTGGTCTTCATTTCTAGGCACTGAGACTCCAATAAGGCTTTTCTAGTCTTTGATCCTCTCCCTGATGAACTACTAGCACTACCCAAGGCATAAGGCACCAAATCAGGAGTCACACCATTTCCATAGCCCCGAACTCTATTTTGGGTCTCAGGACCCATCTGCTCCACATAAACTTGTGCGCAGAGCTCTTCCGAGTCTTCCGCTCCATCCTCAATTCGAGATTGAAGGGACTTATCCATGTAAACCTAGCAAAAATACTTAGGACTATTAATAATTAAGAAAATTAAAATATAATATAAACTAGCAGAGAATCAAAATATTAATTAAAAACAATTACCCCTCCTTTCTCTTGTGATGGCTCATCAATCCAAGAATTATCTTTCCTTGTGTGGGTGAAACGAAAGAATGAAAGAGGATCAGGAAATCCTCCACGCAGCATCTTCTACATATGAAATGAAGAACCGAAAAATAATTAGATCATATTTTTGTACATTTATTAAAACTGTGACATAATAAAATGAAAAAAAATACACATACATAATCTTTTCGAGCACGTGCATAGGTCTTCGATCCAGATGTATGGTTTGCTTAACACAAATTACTTTATTCTTTACCGATTTTCAATAAAAATATGAAGAAAAAAAATGATTGAATTTTCCTATAACAGTGAACATACCTAGAGTTTATATTATTCGGGTAAAACCCCACCTCATCAAACCATGGGCATGAAAAATCTTTCTTCCCACGTGCATAGCAATCTCATTCAACATATAAAATTGACCTTGAATATGACTTGTCTAGCTATACATTCTCACATGAAATCTATTACAGCTTTCTTTATTAATGCTATTAATTACTAGATCTACAAGGATCTGAAGTGATTCACCTACAGGGCAGGATACATATCTAATAGACTAAAAAAATTCATAGTTAACATGCAGTTATTGACTTATTTTTCAAGAAAGAATGCAATATTGTCTGCCAGAAAAGAGAGTGTGCCTTAGTTGTTATGGGCGGAAGTGTTACAAATGCCGAAATGCGAAGTTACAAACAAAATACTAACAAATACTGGAGACAACCAATTTAACGTGGTTCGGCAAACACGCCTACGTCCACGAAAAATACCAACTTTACTAATGAGAGAGACAGATTACAAATGGAGACAGCTACAAAACGGCAGGGACATTACAAATAAAGTGTCTAAATGACAACACACAAATACGCAGGCTGCGTATAACACAAACAAAACAAATAAAACAAACAAATACACTCTCTCTCCTCACCCCTAACTTCTTTCTCTTTCTCTCTCACAAAAACAAACACAGACAGGAGGGATAAACCCTAGCCTCAAACTTCACAGATCTTGATTTCTCTCACAAGGAAGAAGATGATTCTCAAATGGGGAAAACTCCATCTCTTTTATAGCCTGAAGAGGCGGTGGTGGAGGGCGGTGGAAACCCTTCCACCACCTTTTTCTCCATTCTCTTATCTTCTTCAATTCCACCTAATTTCATCATCAAACCTGACAAATTCCAACTTGATCTCTGCAATTTCCAGCTAATCAACACCAAGTTGTCAACAAATTCGGCCGCCGACCAACTTCTTTGTCTTCTTTGTTGTCGACATTCAGATCTCCATCAATTTCAGGTATGTTCTTCAACTTGAACTCTCTGTTTTCAACTTCTGTTTCTGTATTTCAACAATTCTCCACCTCGGTGAAGATTTCAAAAATCTGAGCCGACAACAACAACTGCGAACAAAACAAGCAACTGACTTCCAACAAACAGAATCAAATTAATACTAATTGAGGGTCTCACCCCTCCAAATGCGCTCATAGGCGCCATACACCCGAAGGTGCCTTATACTAAAGCACGCTCAAACTAACAAACCAACTCCACCTTGACTAGCATGGAGTCTCAAACCAGAATTTTCAGAAACACAATGTACACAAACCTTCATATATACTGCACATTTTCATATCTTCTACGAATTGTTTCTTCAACAACTCATGCAGAATTTTCTCACCTTTACTGCCTGTACGCAAATGCCAAACCCTCGAGGTTTCCTTACAAACATCTTTGGAGCTATCAGTAACTCCACCAGAAGCAACATCCATAGGGCCTTCAATAACACAAGTTGCTCCACCAGATTCAACTTTTCGATTCCTTGTAACTGTACTCCCTTGCAAGAAATACAAGTTACCCTTCCGAACTGCTTTCAGAATCACCAGTGCACTAGAAACAATCTTTAGAGCTTCACCATTTACTGAAACCTTGTAACCTTTTAACTCTAAAGCACTAACGGATATGAGATTCTTCTTCAAATCGGGCACATACCGAACATCATTCAAGACCCGAATAAGTCCATTATGCAACTTCAACTTGATTTTACATATCCCTGCAATTTTGCATTCATCATTGTTGCCCATATAGACAACACCACCATCCAACTCTCTAAAGTTAGAGAACCAGTCCCTACGGGGACACATATGATAGGTAGAACCTGAATCAAGCAGCCACTCATTAGAATGACTCACCAATGCTGAAGTTGCAGACAACGAATAAGCATCATCCTCATCCTCATCTTCATCCAAATTGTGCACTACATTCGCATCTGACCTTTTCTTTTCTTTTCTTTTTCTATTGCAGTTTTCAATACCTCACAGTCAATCTTCCAATGGCCCTTCTTATGACAGTAGGCACATTCATCCTTCGGCAAAAACCTTTTGTCTACAGATTTTCCTCTTGACTGTGATCTTCCTCTATTACAAACATACATCTTTTCAGATCTTCCCCTCGCTACCAATACTTTTGACGTTGCATCCCGATGGATCTTGAGATCCTTCCTCCTGAATTCATAATTGAGCAACGCCGTAGCCACCTCATCATAATTCAATTCTTCTTTTCCCGTTAGCAAAGTCGTAACGAGATGTTCATATTCTTCTGGAAGAGAATTCAAAAGGCACAAAGCCTTGTAATTTTCTGGAACATCTTCTTCTAAATTCAATAGGTCGGCAATAAGCCTATTGAACTCATCTAAATGCTCAGACAGAGTAATCTCGGGTCTCATATTCATCCGAAAAAGTTGTTTCGTGAGGAAGAGCTTATTTTGAATGATTTTCGTCATGTACTTATCTTCCAACTTTTTCCACAATACTTTAGCGGAGGTTTCCTTCATTACAAAGTATTTTTGCTTCTTCGCTAAACACAATTTTATTGACCCGCAAGCTTGCCGATTCAACTTGTTCCATTATTCTTCACTCATTTTCTCCGGCTTGTTTCCCAAAGCATCATCCAAAATTTCCTTTGCTAACATATCCAGAACTTCGCATTGCCACATGCCAAAGTTGTTCTTGCCATTGAACTTTTCGACATCAAATTTACCGACTGTAGCGGTAACCATCTTTGTTTCAGAAGTTGACGGATCTGACATACTCTTAATCAACCACTGGTCCACGCAACTTCAAACGAACCCAGAGAACTTACCTTCGGCTCTGATACCAATTTGTTACGGGTGGAAGTGTTACAAATGCTGAAATGCGAAGTTACAAACAAAATACTAACAAATACTGGAGACAACCAATTTAACGTGGTTTGGCAAACACGCCTACATCCACGACAAATACCAACTTTACTAATGAGAGAGACAGATTACAAATGGAGACAGCTACAAAAAGTCAGGGACGTTACAAATACAAGTGTCTAAATGACAACACACAAATACACAGGCTGCGTATAACACAAACAAAACAAATAAAAAAAATAAAACAAACAAATACACTCTCTCTCCTCACCCCTTACTTCTTTAACTTTCTCTCTCACAAAAACAAACACAGACAGGAGGGATAAACCCTAGCCTCAAACTTCACAGATCTTGATTTCTCTCACAAGGAAGAAGATGATTCTCATTCATGATGTAATCCTTCTCTTCGTCAATGGCTACATGTGAAACTTGGGGTCGATAAAAGGAACATTCATGATTTGAGGACTTGAGAATCTAGTACTACTTTTGATAGAACTAAGGAACAACAATTGAAATAAACGAATAATAATCGAAATTAAACTAAAAAATAACTAAGACACTACTACAAAAATGGGCAATTTTGACGGATAAATATATGACACTAAAGGTATAACTTCCGTAGCAAAAAATTCTATATCCGCAGGCAAAATTGGCATCGGAAAAGGGATTAGCCTGGCGGATAAGTCCCTTAATCCACCGGGAGTAATTTTGAATTAAAAAAAAAAAAAAAAGATATCCGCCAGCATAACATAGTGGCGGATATAAATGACATAATATTTTTTCGTGGCACTTATATTTGACAGAGTAATTGATTGGGCGACACGTAAATACGCCGGCTACAAATTGTTAAACGCCGGGACTTCGAAACGGATGACACATAAATATGCCGGGTACAGATTTATAAACGCCATGACTCCAGAATGGCGACACTTGTATACGCCAGGAATGAGTTTATAACCGTCAGGAATCCAGATTGGGCGACACCTATATCTGCCTGTAATTTAATATTATCCGCCAAACATTAATATTATCCGCAACGAATGAGTTCATAACTGCCATGAAATTTAATATAGTACGCTAGAAATGAGTTTATAAAAGCCATGAAATTTTGTTCGTTATCAGCCAAGACTTTAATATTATCCGCCAATAGATTTTGTAAACATTTAAAAAAAATTGCAACTGATCTCAAAATAATATTAATATAAAACAAAATGTTATATGGTCCCAAAAATGTGTCATACATCTCCGCCATGAACAAAAAAACACATCGTACATCCGCTAGTAAAGATAAGCAGACAGTTCAATCAACTACCTGAATTTGAACCCGAATGTGTCCCCGATTCTCCAGATGTTCTAATAAGCCTAACTATATTTGCACCAGACATATTACCAGAAAGCAGTCCGCTGAATCCACCTAATGGAGCACCATTAGAATGATGAGAGTCATCAGAAGAATGTTGTGAGGGTGGCACGAAAGGCATATGTCCAATAGGATGCATCAGATTCATAGGATAAGGAGGCTGAAATAAGGAGGCTGAAATGGTTGACTTTGTCCTGACTGGTGTGATGGTTGAGAGCTCTCCATGGTTCCCCACGACTGCATAGCGTGCATGAACATCATCATCATCTGCTGATACTGTTGTTGTTGAGCCCGTAACTCCTCCAGTTCCTTCTCCATAGCCTCATGCTTGGTCTTCATTTCTAGGCACTGAGACTCCAATAAGGCTTTTCTAGTCTTTGATCCTCTCCTTGATGAACTACTAGCACTACCCAAGGCATAAGGCACCAAATCAGGAGTCACACCATTTCCATAGCCCCGAACTCTATTTTGGGTCTCAGGACCCATCTGCTCCACATAAACTTGTGCGCAGAGCTCTTCTGAGTCTTCCGCTCCATCCTTAATTCGAGATTGAAGGGAATTATCCATGTAAACCTAGCAAAAATACTTAGGACTATTAATAATTAAGAAAATTAAAATATAATATAAACTAGCAGAGAATCAAATATTAATTAAAAACAATTACCCCTCCTTTCTCCTATGATGGCTCATCAGTCCAAGAATTATCTTTCCTTGTGTGGGTGAAACAAAATAATGAAAGAGGATCTGGAATTTAGCTGTGGCCTGGAATACAATAACATGTTTTGAAATTGTACCCTGCCAGAACAATATCAAACACACACACACACACACACACACACAGATGCCCATCGTAAAAACATAAACTCAAACAAGCTTAGTAAAAGATAACATCATGAGTCATGCCCATTATTGGGAGAACAATGTGATTTTGGGCAGTATGGCACACACTGGCGCAACATGCGCAAGCTATTTGCGTTACAGCTACTCAGTGGGGCAAAGATTGAATCCATGAAGTCCATGAGGAAATAACGCATGGAAAAGTTTGTTGGGAAGATCAGGGCTGCAACTCAAAGGTACAGAACTTTGCTAGATTGTTGGGAGCTTTCAATCTAGCTGATTATATTCCTTTCATTGGTCGACTTGACCTGCAGGTGAGTAATTGTTAGTTACATATGTAGATTGGTTACTGGAAAATATCATCGATCAGCATATACAATGTGTGGGTGATAGAACAACGGAAGCTGGTAATAAAGACTTGATTAATGTAATGCTGTCATTCACAGAATCTGACAGTGAATATCACTTAGATCGAAGCAAAAAAATCATGGAACGAGTACAATATCACTTAGAATATGAAGTGAATATCACTCAGAATAACTGAGTGAATATCACTTAGAATAACTGAGTGAATAACTAAGTGAAGATCTCATAGTATAACTGAGTGAATAACTCAGAATATCACTCAGAATCTGATAGTGAATATCACTTAAGAATAACTGATAGTGAATATCACTCTCTGTGAGCTGTTCAGGCCTCCAAAAATTAGGGGTGGGCAAAAACCGATTTAAATTTGGTTAACCAATCGAACCGATTTTCAAATTCGGTTCGGTAACCGAACCGAAATATGAGTAGAAATATAATAATTTAAACCGAACCGAACCGATTATAAACGGTTTGAAATCGGTTTACGATTTTGAACCGACTGATTAATTAGATATATATAAATAACTAAATAACAGGTAGGTGTCAATACCTGATTAGTGCAACAAATGCACTGCAGTACACCCTGTTGCACTGAATCACTCCCTTCTTTCAAAGTTTTCAATTTTGGGCTAAAAATTGAGTCTATAAAAAAATTGGGCATGTAAAAAAATTGGACATGTTTTAATGAAAGTCTTTCAAATGCTTGAGCCTGAAATTTCGGCCCAACTGAACCGAACCAATCCGAAATTCGGTTCAATCGAATTCATCGGTTTACAAATACAAAATTCGGTTTCGGTTTCGGTTTTGGGCAAACCGAATGAAATCGGTTCGAAATCGGTTTGGGGCCCAAAACCGAACCGAACCGAACCGACATTGCCCACCCCTACCAAAAATCATGGAATGGGTACAATCAGAAATGGAAAGTGTAGTAGGCATGGGTAGGATAGTGGAAGAGTCCGACTTGGTAAAGCTAAAATACTTGGATTTGGTTGTGAAGGAATATATGCGACTACATCCTGTCAGACCCTTGTTCTTACCACACGAGTCTAGGGAAGACATTACAATCAGTGGTTACCACATACCAAAGCAATCCAGAATATAACACAACTAACTATTAGCTAGACTGGATTTGGTGTGGGTGGGGAGAGAATGGGACAGGAAACTAATTGTCCTTCAAAACCAAATAGAATCAAGAAATTGATTCTGACATAATCTGTGTCCATCACCGAAGAAAAATGCCACTAATAATAATGTTACAGAAAAATAATGCCACTGATAATATGCCACTCAACTAACATCCTAGTCAATGAGGATACTTTGCGCACAGTCGAGGTGGAGTACTCTTGGCTACCAGCCAAATGCACTACGTGCGCTGGGTTCGGACACTCAAAACAACAATGCCAAAAGAACCTCTCCGACAAGAAACCAACTCATAAGGTATGGATAACTGTTACAAAGCAGCAGGGAGTTACCAAGCAGCAGGAAGTAAGTGAGGACACTAACGAAGGGTGGAAAGTTGCGAAAGGTAAGAACACGTACAAACCAAGGAACAATGTAGTTCCAGTACAGGTAGCAGTTGTAGAAGACCAGGCAATTGAAAATAATGACAATGAATTGGGGGAAGAACATGAAAGTAATTACCCAAATGAAATTGTGCCTAACTCAATCGAGGATGATAAAGTAGGAAAAGTCAACACCATGCCGACAACCAATATTTCAGGTGCAAAGGAAGACAACAGCTCTCAGGATGTCAATGATGGTGAGAACTTCGGGCACCGCAGTGTGACAAAACTCACCGAAGCATATCTGAATAAAGTGAAAGGTATCCTTACTCTTCCTGAGATTGAACATGCGTTAATGATGATAAATGAATACGAAAAGGGAAATGAAGTTTCTTCTACAATGCAAGAAGCTATTGCAAGTCGTGGCATAGATACAGTGAAGGCAGACTACAATTGGTTAAAAGATGCATGGGAAGAGGATACGAACCGCACATGCAATTAATAGATTGAGACAGGAAACTTGTCAGGTTCCTGAAGAAGAGAATGAGCCAGGCCTCTCTAGTGATGATGATGTGTTTACAGAACGGGCTGCAAAGACGTTCTCTAACATCCACATCCACACCAAAGATTTTAGCCTTTGTCCCCGGAAATCCAATAGAACTAAGAAAGCAAACAAAAGGTACAAAGACTGAGTTTGTTTATAGTCTAGACTTGTTTTGGTGAATTCTCTCTCTTGTGAGAGTTTGTTTCAGTATTTCCTTTTAATTTTGTTTCATTTATATAAAGGTTTAGGGGTCCTTAAAACCCAGCTCAATTTTCAAAAAAAAAAAAAAAATGTTACAGAAAAATAATGCCATTGATAATGCATCCTACCTAGAACATGTTTGTGTGTGTAAGTGTGTTGTTCTCAACTCATTATAACCATACATCTACATACATCCTGTTGACCCAATTAACAACAAAAAGGGTCCATGTGTGAACTGGTTTTCAAGAACAGTTTGGTGAAATGGATTGATAATTAATCATAGCTAGGATGGTAACTAGTTCCCCTACTACCATAATTGTTTCAAGCCAAGCAAATATTTCATTCAAATGGTAATATAGCATCCCATTAAATCTATTTTGCTTTCAAACTAGTTACTTACTAAAATTCAATTAACAACATTATAACGAGTTTAATTTACCTGCCATTTGGGTGAATCCCAATAATCCACCATTTTGCTCCATTGATCAGGATCAAAATTTTGAGGACATATCCTTCACACACGCGGTTCTTTATCAAGATAGTATTTCTTATACAACTCCATCCTGTAATCTCTATATTGATGAACAACAGTGGACAATGTCATGCGCCTAATAAGTGGCATCATATTCATATCTTCATCCCTAAAAGCAATTGTGCTCTACATCCACAAGGAAAACAAATCATGTAATATGCCAAAGTTGCAGATATTTTCTATATGTCATCCAATTTATATTAAAATACAAGTAGTTACATACCTTTATTCTTTCCCATAAAGCTTCCTTGTATCTTACATGAACTAATCTCCAATCTTGATAGAGAGGAAGATTAGTAAGATCTTGCACCTCAGACCCTATAAATTTAGAGAACCGCACACTGCTATCACCATTGCACTGCCCAAATTCATTAAATTCACAATATTCTCTTCCTTTATGCTCATCGCCTGCCAAAGTAACCCTCCTAGGCCCCCGAGTATTAGTTGAAGGAACATCTACATATTCATGTTGATTAGTTTTGTGAATGAAAAATATATTAAATTATGTAAAAAATAGTAAACTTTTCGATATACACAAAACTATATCTTACCAAAATGGGGCTCCTCACCATCCTCATTCATGTTGATGTCCATATCTTCTCTGTCAATTACATTAGTTATTTAAGTTCAATTATGATAATAAAACATTAAGTAAAACATGAGACTTTATCTAGTATAAGTAAATCCACTATGGAAAAAAATTTACATGAGTGCATAAATAAACTAAAACTAATTTAAGCCTCCATATCATCATCATTGAACACATCATCAACAACTGAATTAACCAACACATTGGACAAATGTGACGTTTCATCTAAAGGCGTCTCTTCCACGTCAGCTCTTGTTTGCATATTCTCATTGTCAAGCATTTGATCATCCAAATTTGGTATAGCATAGTCATCAATTGCATCTATATCCTCCAATACATCAAACAAATCCCTAGGTTGAGTTCGAACAACCACATGCCAATCTTTCCCAAGGGAATCTGGAACATAAAATACTTGTATTGCTTGTGAAGCTAGTATGAAACGGTCCTCCTTGAATCCCAATCGATTGAAGTTCACCAAGGTAAATCCATTTTGATCCGTCTTCATTCCCCTAGAATTTCCACTTTCCACCCAATCACACTTAAATAACGTCACAAGCCGACCTCTATCTCCTAGCTCTGTAGGACCACAATATTTAATCTAAATTATCTCTATGACTTTTCCATAACAATCCAATTGTCTGTTACCACCCGGAATATTTGCAGGTACATAAACACCAAAAATTCTGATTTTTATGTGTATCATCCACAGATTTGATGCAAAATCTGAAACCAATGACAATGTAACTTTTAAATATGGTTACAAGTCTACGAGGATAATTAGCTAACCAATGCATGTCTTCAGATATTGACGGATCATTGGCATGATATCATGCACTAATCTGTGTGATAAGAAAAAATGAAGTCATAAATTTATGACTTTTCAATGTATAGAACCTAAAGAGATAAATTCTCACATGTTCTTTGAACCATTCAGAAAATTCTTTCTTGATTATCTCCATGATTTGTCGTCGGGTAAGTCTTTGTCGTCAATGTTTATTTTTCAAAAAGTCCTCATGTTGCCTACCGAATCAAGTAAATAGTACTTGGTTGAAAAGACAATAATTATAAAGTTGACAAAACAGTAAGGAACCTATCTATGTTCTGTGGTCTTACCTTCTAAATGGGATTGCTTCATCACAATTATCTAGAATGTATCTTTGACGTTGATTCCGCTCATTTACATTAAGCTCCACAAGTTCGCCTGCGCCAAATGATAGCCTTTAGAATAAAAAAATTGGTAACCCGCCAAATACTCCGCCAATACCATCTGCATTTTGACCCTTACGATTGCGACGAGTTAGGAGATCACTATAAGATACATGGAACAAAATGAAAAACCCTCTTCGACCAAGTACCCTTCAGCAATTGATCCTTCAGGGCGACTCTTATTTCGGACATATCGCTTCAATGTTTTTAAATAACTTCAAAATTAAACAGAATTAACAAATTAGGTAATTACAAATACAATTGGTGAAAAATGTATAAAGATGAAGATTATTATTTACCGTTCAATTGGATACATCCACCTATATTGAATCGGTCCTGCAACAACCGCTTCATCTGCTAAGTGAATTACGAGATGAACCATCACATCGAAAAATCTAGGCGGGAATATCTTCTCCATTTGACACAAGGTCAATGCAATTCTATCTTTCAATTCCTTGAATTCTGACTCAGATTATTTCTTGCAACATAATTGTCTAAATATTGCACTCAACTCAAGCAACACCATAGTAACGGATTTAGGTAAAAGCCCACGTATCGCAACTGGAATTAGTTGTTGCATTAAAACATGGTAATCATGACTTTTCAGCCCATGTACTTTTCTCTCATTCACATTCACACATCTAGACAAATTGGCTGAATACCCATCGGGAACACGAATGGTAGACAACACTTTGCAAAATGAACTTTTTTCTTCTTTACTCATAGTGAACAATGCCGGGGGGGAAATTTTATTTCCTTCTCTTCGAGGGTATTGACTATGTCTTATATTCAAAACTTCAAGATCTGCATGCGCTGCCAGTCCATCCTTCGACATACTCGCTATATCCAACAATATTTCCACCACATTCTCACATACATTCTTTTCAATATGCATGGTATCAAGATTGTGCCTAATCAAAAGATGTCTCCAATAAGGTAGTTCAAAAAATACACTTCTCTTTTTCCATTGACTTTTATTGTTTCTAGTATTCGAGGTTCTTCCAAAAGTAAACCTCAAGCTCAATAGTTTTTCAAGACATTCTAAACCAAACTTTTGACGTGGTGCCTCACGAACCTCACGATTCCCATTAAATGTTGAGGTTTGCCTTCGAAACCTATGGGAAATTGACAAAAATTGTCGGTGCCCCAAATAGCATATCTTCCGACTATGCGGCAAGAATTGAGATACATGATCATTCATGCAGTGCGGACATGTTTTATAACCCTTGTACTCCATCCAGATAACATCCCATAAGCTGAAAAATCTTTAATTGTCCATAACACAACAGCCTTCAATGTAAAAGTTTGATTTGAAAGCACGTCATAAGCGGTAGTGCCAACCTCCCACAATTCATTCAACTCGACAATCAATGGGCGTAAATACACGTCAATGGTATTTCCAGGGCTTCTCAGTCCTGGTATAAACATAGTCAATAAAAAGAAAGGTTGTTTCATACACATCCATGGAGGTAAATTGTAAATCGAAAGCACCACAGGCCATGTGCTATGGTCACTCCTCATTTAGCTGAAAGGATTAAATCCATCACTTGCTAGACCTAACTGCACATTTCGAATTTTTGACGCAAACTCCGGGTACAGATTATCTAAATGGTTCCATGCTGGAGAATCAGATGGATGCCTCATAAACCCATCCTTCAGACATTCAGTTCCATGCCACCTCATGTGTTCAGCAATATGCTTCGACATATAAAGCCTCTTCAATCTCGATTTCAAGGAGAAGTACCACATAACCTTGCCTGAGATTTTTCCTCCAGAAGCACCCCCGACAACGTTAACTTTATACCTTGATGTGCCACACACGGAGCATGCAGTCAACTTTGAGGTATCTTTCCAATAGATCATGCAATTATTAGGACAAACATCAATCCTTTCGTATGTGAGACCCAATTCCTTTATAAGCTTTCTTGCCTTATAACAAATTTCAGGCAAGCAATTCTCTTGGGGCAACATGTTTCTAATCAACTCAAGCAGCATGGTGAATATGTTGTCTGGAATATTCCCTAAACACTCGATCTGATACAATCTTACAATAGCCTCTAATTTTTTGAACTTTTTACAACCAGGATACAACTCTTCATCTGCCTCTTCAAGCAATTTGAAAAAAGTTTTAGCCTCTTCCGAACGCATTTTCACGATAGGAGGTTCTATAAACGACCCACCAACTTCTTCCGTCAATGATGGAGCAAACACATCATTAAGAAAATCATGCACACCAGTCATCTCCCCTCCTAATTCGTTTTCTATGTTTGTTACACTTGATTCTCCAATGTTAGGCTCCCTATGATACTGCCACCAAGCCTTCTTATATTTTGTATCAATATTATGCCATACGAGATGCTCCACAATAGTTTTTCTTTCGAAAAAATATCGATTAGAGCATTTCTTACAAGGACATCTGAAGTTAATTGGTCCAATACCATTTGCAACTACTTGATCCAAAAATAAATTAATCCCATCTGTGCAGTTTTCTAAGTTTCTAGGTATTTCCAACCAACTCTTATCCATGTTCTAGCTTTTAAGAGCTGCAAAAAATTTCAACTCTAAGTGAATTGAATTATGTTCCTAATGCTTGTTTATTAGGAAAGTTGCCACGAAGGATTATTAAAAACCCTGCTCGCTAAAAAAAAAAATTGCCACAAAGGATATACAATCAGAACAAGAACTGGATTATGTAAGCTTACCTACATGCCACATCTATAAATGTTATGCAGTTAACTTCCTGAAGTAGATGCATTTATTCAAATTAAAAAAAAAAAAGCTTTAGTTTATATGTACATGTCTCAGCCAAAAAATTTATAACCTTGCATTAAAATCAGTGTTCTAAAAATCGCTAGGCGCTGGGCGGGCGGCGAGCAGGTGCCTAGCGCCCAGGGGCCTAGGCAGTCTTAGGTTTTGTATTATGACTTTAATAATTTACAAAAGTTAAGCATAATACCTTATCAGTTACATCCAATTTAATGCCAATATACATATGCAAAATTTAAAAACATGAAAAATTAACAATCATGAACAAAATTTATTAAAACTTAAATGACTGAAGTTGGTCATGATGGATACTTTATATAAAATTGAATTTGTGGACAAATATCCAAACCTACTCTTTTATTTTTCTTCAAATTGCATGAATAACCTCAGTCATGTTTGATAAAATCTACATTAGTAAAATTGGTACCGGCAGATCCTTTGAGAATTTCATTAAGTAATCATCATTTGCTACATTTAGACATATACTAAATAAAAAACAATTAAATAGTTTATTTCTAAAAAAGAGGAAAGAAAAATAAAATAAGAACACAGTCAGCCTTATTAAAATAATAATAATAATAATAATAATAAAATCATCATCATCATCAAAGCCCATTCCAGAGATTTTCGGGGTCGGCTACATGGATTTTGGTTCTCCAAGCAATGTGAATAATAAAAAATATATATAAATGAATAAATAAATAAAAATCACCCAGACCGCCTAGGCCGTCCAGCCATTAATCTGGGCGGTTTTCCACCTTCTAGTGCCTAGGCGGTCGCCTAGGCCGATTTTTAGAACATTGATTAAAATAATAAAATATGACACATAATATGGCAACTCATATCACCTGCAAAAAGGTTATTCTACTTTCAAAAGGTTATTGCATAAGAAATAAAATACATCTTGATAGGTTCAACTCAACTAAACAATGAAGGAATGAAATTCATAAAGAAATGTCAGAGGGTAAACAAATCACAATATATCAATCAATTTAAAAAAATTTGCAGCATGAGATCCAACACAAACCAAACTCTGAATTTGCTTCAGAAACAGAGTCTTCATAGGCTCTGTTTCATTTATTTTATTCTGATTGTGAGGTTCTTATTCAAGTCGGGCATATGAATACTCAAATGCTCAAGTCAGGCATATGAATACATGGACAGAATGGTTAATCAATCCCATTTGTGAGTGTTAGAAACTATTAAAGCAAGTGAAGAATCACTTGCAAAATATGACTACTTGCACTGTGAATGTGAATGGAATTGCAGTGAAGACCACAGTAACAGATGGAGAGTCCTTCAAAGATTCTTACATCACAGAGCTAATATTATCATGCAACTACAACAACCATGGTAGCCCCATTATTGTAGGGGTCGATGTACATTTGAAGCAACCTATCAATAACTTGGACATTGCTACACTACAACTGAGTTCCAAATCCTACTGTTTTGTAATATAACTTCACAACATGAAGAGTGCACCTCAGTCCCTCAAAGATTTCCTAATGTCTCCCCTATTTTTTTTTTTTGTTGGTGTTGGGACTGATGTGATTAACGCGGAGCTCCAAATGCGCTACGGCCTTGCATTTAGAAATGCTATATACTGGGGGTCACTTATGAAGTTAGCTATGCACATTGGGGTTGTTAAACTTGTGCCAAAATCTTCGGGTGATTTTGGAGCTAAAAGGCTTACTAAGGAGCAAACTGAGAGTGCAGTGAGGGGAGCTCTTACAATCTCTTTACTTGAAGATTTTTTTGCTTTGAGATTTTGATTTGCTTGTAGGCAGCAATATTAAGTTTAACTTAATATTGATTTGCAGCAATATTGATTTGCTTGTTAGGCAGCAATATTGATTTGCTTGTAGGCATCAATATTATTTGCTTTGAGATTTTGATTTGCTTGTAGGCATCAGGTTGAACTTAATATTCCAGCAATATTAGCAATATTAAAACGGTTCGCATCAGCAATATTATAATCGTTCGCATCATGTTGAACTTAATATTCCAGCAATATTAGCAATATTAGAATGGTTCGCATCAGACAATCCACATCAATCAGTTAACTAAATATTCCAGACTCACCTTAGATCGATTTTGCCTTAACGATCGCCTTCTCCTTCCCCTTCCCCTTCCCCTTCTCCTTCTAACGCCGCAAAACAAAATGAAGCAGGAAGTGGAGTCTCTCTCAAGAAGAAGAGATAAAATTTAAGGTTTTTGGTTCAACCGAAAGAGGGGGAAATGGATAGGTGACTTGAGAGTTTGGGTTTCCATATCCTGGCGGATATACACACTCTTAGTTTGAGGTTTTAATATACGCACCACCAAAACGCCAGGAACATTATTGGTAGCGAAAATCTTAGAAATCGTGGGAACTACAACTACTATTACAAATAATATCAATATTTAATAAGCAATTGAGCGGTAATATTTCCCGCTTTGGACTTTCATGGCGAATATAAACCCCACTTTAGGATTCATAACCGCTAGCACCAATTTTATTGATTTTTAATGAGCAATTGGGCGGGAAATTTTCCCTATTTATATTTTTGTGGCGAATATAAACCCCAATTAAGGATTTATAACCGCCGGCACAAATTTTATTGATTTTTAATGGGGGCATTTGGGCAAGGGAATTTCCATCTATATATCTTCGTGGTGAATATAAATGCCAGAAACACTATCCTGGCGGATAAAGGTGTCAAGATTTTCCTTTGTCCGGCGGATACCCTTAATCCACCGGGAGTATGCCTTTAGTGTCATATATCATTCGCCAGAATTGCCCATTTTTGTAGTAGTGAGAAAAAATAACTATACTATTCTTTAAATCATCAATTGAAGAACAATAAATAATTCATTGCCTTATTTATAATATTCATAATTTCTCTGGCAAACTAGCTAACGTAATCCTAATTGGTTAATAATGCCATAACTACTATTTTGGGTTTTACTTAATAGGCCCAATTATTCTTAATATTAATATTACTAAATAAACTCATAATACTGTTTGCATCATCAACCTCTCGAATTATAGAAGCTCGTCCTCAAGCTTAAACGAGCTTGAAGGAAAAGAAGTCCGATGAGCACAAACAACTGGTCACATAACACAAGTCGGCTACTTGCTCGAGCTAAAACAACCATATCAGTCATCCAACATTTGTCAAAATAACAAAATATCGTCCACAAACTCTGCCTTGGTAACAACTCGCTATGGCAAATGGAATGGATCGAAATAAGGAACATGGTCCATAAATCAACAATTTGCACTTGAGCTTCTGGACACACATCTTCTCATTAGCTGTCTCCTCGAAAGACTCCCAATACGAGTCACTGAAAACTACATCACTTACTGCATGTGCCTCTTTGGAACCTCATCTTCTTGACAAAAAATAGGGAAGAAACCACACATGTGATGGTGCCTTTAACTTTATCAAAAAGCTGGAGGGACTCTGACCAATAAAATGGCTCGTCTTGTTCTTTTCACAGCTATTCAAGTGTGTCTTTTTCTAGTAATTCTTGAAGCACTCTAATCATCCCGTCACATATATTGGTCATCCGTTGGTACCTATCCTTCGCCTTGCTTATTCTTGCTCTCTCCAGGCATTGAAAAATTGTCTAATCCGTTCTGCTTAATCTTTTGAGAACTTCTTTGTGTCGGTCTGAACATGCATAATAATGGAGGTGGGGTGGTGGTGTTATAGGAGAAACATGTTCATGTTGGTGGTAATGGGGGACATAGGTGTATTGTGGTGAAAAGAGGAAAAATGAATGGAAATTGGACACTACAGTAATGGACTATACTTGGGCTATATTGAAATTGGTATTAGGATGGGAAATAATATGAGTAGGAATAATAGGAGTATCGATATTTGTTATAATATGGCCCCTCATTTTTTCACTTGTGGGGTGCCTTCATTGATTCTGACATGGTACACCTAACTATTGTTCTGGTCAGGGAGGTTTATGCAATTTTGGGGAATTTATAGGGAGTTTTTTTAATTAATGAATAGTTCAGGGAGGTACTTGGAAATTCTAAAATAGTGCGATGGACAGTACGATGAACAATACTTATGTATAGTGACGCTAAATATTCTCGACCTTGATTTTTTTCTACAATCTTCAATCAAGTTGTGTTTATTCTCTTCTTTCTTATTCAAATCGAACAAATCCTTTCCTATGAAACTCTTCTCAGTTCGTTTTCCAAACAAATTAACGAACAAGAACCGTCTCGACTCTGATACCAATTGATAGAACTAAGAAACAATAATCGAAATAAAACTACGACAAAAGCTGATGGAAAACAACCAAGAAAATTCATCTACTGAAGAACAATGAACAATCCCTTGCCTTATTTATAATATTCCTAGCTTCTCCGGGAAACTAGTGTTGCGGGCTTAACCGACCTAAATAAATAGCCTAATTTGACCCACTTGTAATAACCGCAAGTGCACGGTGTCTAACTGATAGACAACGGCAAGTACGGGTCGATCCCACGAGGAAAGTGGATGCAATTGAATTTAATAATTTACTTCAACTATTTTACAGAAAAATGGGGTTACAGTGTTTTTAAAACTAAACTAAAAATAAATTAAAAATAAGAAAATTAAAATAAAATGAAAATGTGGATGAGATGGATTTTGTGGGGTTTGGACTCACCGATGAGTTAGCAAATATATTTAAATCTAAATTACTGAAATTATAAACGAGAAGCTTTAGGGATGAGGATCCCTTGCTTACACCGAAGATGTGATCATTAAAATTCAGTTCCAATCATATTAGTTTCTGTCAAACATGAACAATTTATTTCAAGCAAATAAACTCTTACCAAGCATTAAGTGTCTTTTTAGGGCACACTTAATCAAAGTTCAAGCTTAATAATTTTTAGCACATGCTTTGAATTTTGATAAAATGTGAATCTAACTATCAAACATATCAATTTTTAATCGAACATGAAAGGTGAAAGCAATTTATCAAATTTCTGAAATAAAATTGTAATTAACAATTAAGCATTTAAGTCAGTAAAATAAATTAAAATGAATTATGCAACCCTTTTGGTTTGTCGCAAACTCGATGTGGTGGTACTCAGCAGATCAGCAGGTGGTCCGAACACAAATCCCGAGGAAAAGTTGCAAATGCTCTGTGGCTGCTCAGAGAGAAGCTCGGGGTGCCAATAACCAAATTGTTTGAAAAACACAGTTTTTCCCTCCAGTCGCGCGTTGCACTCTGGTCGTCATCTCCAGCGAGCAGCGCCGCTAGCGCTGCCTCATTTCTGCTCCTCGCGAGCTCCTTTGTCCTCCTATCGGCTCCAGTACCTGCAAAAGAGAGAGAGGGATGGAAGAACAGAGAGAGAGATGTGATAAGAACAAAAAAAAAACATAGAGAGAGATGGAGGCACTGCTCCTGTCGCGGTGGTTGTGTTTGAGCTGATGCGCCGCTTGCGACGGTAGTCGTGAGGGAGACGGAAAGGAGGGCCGAGATGAAGAGAGGCTGAGAGATAGCTCGGCGCTGGCTGCTGCTTCCTCTGTTTCGTAGTGGCGGTGATGGCGGCTCGCGATGATGGTGGTGACTCTGGTGGCGGTACTCGGTGGTTATGGCGTTGACAGGGACGGTGGCGGAGGGACAGATGGTGGATGATGGAACAGGGAGAGGGACAAGGAGATGGTGGTTGTTGTTGGGCGTGCGAAACAGGGTGAGGAGGTGGTGGCGGCTGTGGTTATTGGACAGTGGCGAGATAAAGTGAAAACTGACGTGAAACAGGGTTGTCACGCCCCTGTTTCGGTGGATGATGGTGGTTTTGTTTGATTGGGACGGTGATGAGAATCACAACATGTGAGAAAGAGGTTTTGATTTTCTGTAATATTTTCTTTTCCCTTCTCTTCTCCCATTTTCTCATCCATTTCTCTTGTATTTATAGAGAATGAACAAAATGAATAGAGATGAGATAAAGAGATGATTCATGGAGTGAATCAAGGTAAAATCAAATCTGATATGGGATAATTGGGAAAATATTCTTTGGGTTGGATTGGGTTTGGGTTTATGGGTTAGGTTTTGGGTTTAAGGGTTTGATTTTTGGTTTGGTTTTGAGTTTAGGTTATGAGCTTAGGCTATTCTCACCTCCACTTCCTCTGAAGTCACCGTCTGTGATTTATTCATTGCATTTTTCCTTGATTTCTTCGTTATTGCTCCACATTCTACAAAACACACAAAATTTTAATAATTAATCTAAAATAAGATAAAAATAAGGATTAACAAAAATATAATAAGAGGTAATAATGTTATAATTATGTGATTATCAAATACCCCCAAACCTATATTTTGCTAGTCCTCGAGAAAAAAAAACCACAAATAAAATCCTAACTCACTTTCGCAGGAATCGTCGGTTGCACTTACCTTTGAAAACGTGCAACAAGGCTTTGAACCCCTAGATTACCTCTTGGGAATGAGTTATAGTCTCGTGAGGGTTTCCAGAAAATGTTACCCACAAACATTACTGACTCAACAAAACTTGGTCAAACAATGTTCATTTTAAAACTTCAAGAAATGCAAGAAACCAACAGTGTCATTTTAGTGTATCAACAAATCTCCAAATAATTTAATATTTTCCAAAAGTTAGAAAAAAATCGCAATCATCCTCAACTCAATGTGTGTGTGTGGATAGCACTATCAACATAACTTTTCATTTCAGAGTAAAACAATGACTAAATCTCATGTAGAAAGTTTGTTTTGACTTCAAACCTCTCATGTCACTCATAATAAAGCACTCAGAGATTTGGTATTTCACTCAGTTTATATGTGAGGAAAGAGTAAATAATGGAAAACAATCATCTCACATATAGTATTATGAAGAACGGACCTTTCAAAAATGGAATGAACATGATCTCATGGACAGGAATATCAATTACTTTTGGGAATGTTGAATCAAACACCATAGGTCTTGGTTATTAAATCTCCACATCTACGGAACCAACCTTTACCTAAGATCAACTAGGACTTTGTTGGGTTGTAACGGGGCTTAGGTAATGGTTAATAAGGAATGTCAAAGGATTCTAAAAAATTTCTAGGAATGTATACACCCATTCACGAACAATTAGGGCTGTCAAGAATAAACCAATGTTGCGCACCATTAATTTTTTCTTCATTCTCACATCTTTATTTTCATTGACATTATTCTTCTGCTTTTTTTTTTTTTTTTTTTTTCATAGAGGATTTATGAAATTTCTCATATTTTGCTCTTTAATGCCCTTTTTACACCAAGTATCAGAAAAATGAGAATAATGAGATCATCAACGAGATAATGAGGACTCAAGAAAAATCAGAGTTTATGTATAACCCTCGAAAAAATAGAAAGGTTCAAAACTTTCAGGGTTAAGTCTCCACTATTATTCTAAGGTTTTCTAGTATATACTTCACTCATCAACTTCAAGTTATGCTAACATGGCTCATGGTGCAAAGATAATCGAGTTGAAAAATCTTATGAACTAGATTTAACTTAAGGATCATACTAAACTTGCAGTCTTTATCAATATACCAATATGTCAAGCTGGCTTGCATTTTCTTGAGCATAAAACATTTAAAATTCATTTTCATAATCGCAAAAGACCAAGTTTTCTTGACAGAAAAAGCACAATTTTTTTTTTTTTTTTAAGAATAAGAAAAGAGAACACTACGAACGAAAAATTCACCGACTCATGAACCCTACCCCCAAACCTAATCCAAACATTGTCCTCAATGTTTAACAAAATAATTTTGACAAATGAATGAAATAAGTACATGAGAGGAGGTTAGAACAGTATTACTGCGGTGAAGATTTTACCAATTTCCACAAGTAATCCACCGATGAGAGCCAGAGACAAAAAATTTTATGGATTAGTTAAATAGAAATAGATAAAATACACATTCTTTACAACAAAAGTAGGGCTGCCTCCCAGTAGCGCTTGGTTTAACGTCATCAGCCCGACAAAACCTAAAAGATCCTCAATTCTGATACACAGGGTCCTCTAATAGAATCACATCAACCTCGACTTCTAATCGAGGTAACTCTAAGAATGACTTAAGTCGTTGACCATTTACCTTAAATACATGGCCATCCTTAGGGTTAACGATCTCCACAGCTCCATGTGGGAACACTGCTTTCACAATATAAGGTCCAGACCACCGAGATCTCAACTTTCCAAGAAAAAGTCATAACCGAGAGTTGAACAACAAAACTTTTTGAGACGGTTCAAAGGACTTACGAAGAATGGATTTATCATGAAATATCTTCGTTCGTTCTTTGTAGATTTTGGCATTGTGGTACGCATCATTTCGGATCTCTTCCAACTCTTTAAGTTGAAGCTTATGATGCGATCCAGCCTTGACCATATCAAAATTGAACGTCTTGATGGCCCAATATGCACGATGTTCCAATTCCACAGGCAAATGACATGCTTTTCCAAAAATAAGCCTATATGGAGACATTCCAATCGGGGTCTTAAATGCTGTTCTATAAGCCCAGAGAACATCACTCAGATGTTGAGACCAGTCTTTACGATCTGGTCTGACTGTCTTCTCTAGAATGTTTTTAATCTCTCGATTGGAAATCTCAACTTGCCCACTTGTTTGTGGATGATAAGGGGTGCCAATTTTATGAGTGATGGAGTATTTTTTTACTAATAGCTCGAACGGTCTATTGCAAAAATGAGAACCACCGTCACTTATAATGGCACGCGGAATACCAAAACGAGAAAAGATATTATCTTTCAAGAATCTTACCACAACCCTGTGGTCATTCGTTTTACATGGGTATCGCTTCTACCCATTTGGATACATAATCCACAGCAACAATGATGAAAAGATTGTCAAACGAAGGCGGGAATGGTCCCATGAAATCAATACCCCAAACATCAAAAATTTCAACCACAAGAATACTAGTAAGGGGCATCATGTTGCGACGAGAAATGGAACTCATTCGTTGGCATCGATCACAAGTGGTGCAAAAGGCATGAGTATCTCGAAAAATGGTAGGCCAATAAAAACCACTCTGCAAAACTTTTGCAGCTGTCTTTCTAGAGCCAAAACGACCACCACAAGCTTGCTCATGACAAAATGAGATGATGCTGTGAAATTCACTCTCAGGAACACATCTCCTGATAACCTGATCAGGACAATACTTGAACAAGTATGGATCATCCCAAAAGAAATGTCTAACCTTAGCAAGAAATTTGGATCTATCTTGTTTAAACCACTTAAAAGGAAGTTGACCTGTAACAAGATAGTTCACGATATCTGCATACCAAGGTAATTGGGAGAGAGCAAATAATTGCTCATCAGGAAATGACTCATTCAATGGTAAATATTCGCTAGATGACTCTACCAGAAGTCTAGATAAATGGTCAGCTACAATGTTTTTCGAACCTTTCTTGTCCCAAATTTCAATATCAAACTCTTGCAGCAATAGGACCCATCGAATTAAGCGAGGTTTAGCATCTTTTTTAGAGAAAAGATACTTTAACGCTACATGATCAGTAAAAATAATTACTTTGAATCCTATAAGGTAAGACCGAAATTTGTCTAGAGCAAAGACTACAACTAATAACTCTTTCTCAGTGGTGGAGTAATTAAGCTGTGCGTCTTGTAAAGTTCTACTAGCGTAATAAATGACATGTGGTTTTTTGTCCAATCGTTGTCCTAGGACAGCTCCGAGTGCAAAGTCGGAAGCATCACACATAAGCTCAAAGGGAAAGTTCCAATTAGGAGATTGGATGATTGGAGCTGAAGTCAATAATTGTTTAAGCTTCTCAAAAGCTTTCAAACAATCTTCATAAAAAACAGAAACCACGTTTTTAGCAAGTAAATTGCATAAAGGACGAGCGATTTTGCTAAAGTCTTTGATGAATCTCCGATAAAATCCAGTATGGCCTAGAAAAGATCTAATTTCCTTAACCGTCTTGGGAGGCGGAAGACTCGAAATTAAATCAATTTTGGCTTTGTCGACTTCAATTCCCTTGTGTGAAATTACATGTCCAAGAACAATGCCCTGTCGTACCATAAAATGACATTTCTCCCAATTTAAGATAAGATTTTTCTCCACACATCTATTTCACACTAAAGTTAAATGATGTAGACATTCATCAAATGAATCACCAAATACTGAGAAATCATCCATAAACACCTCGAGGAACCTCTCAACCATATCAGAAAAAATACTAAGCGTGCACCGCTGAAAAGTAGCGGGTGCGTTACATAATCCAAAGGGCATTCTCCGACATGCGAAAGTACCAAAGGGACAAGTGAATGTGGTCTTCTCTTGATCCTCGGGTGCAGTGGGGATTTGGTTATAACCGGAATACCCATCAAGAAAACAATAGTAATCATGTCTGGCTAACCTTTCAAGCATCTGATCAATGAAAGGAAGAGGAAAGTGATCCTTCCTTGTGACCAAGTTCAACTTATGGTAATCAATACATACTCGCCACCCCGTGGTCATGCGGGTTGGTACTAATTCATTCTTGTCATTTTTTATTACCATTACCCCTGACTTCATTGGGACAACTTGAACATGACTAACCCAAGGACTATCCGAAATTGGGTAGATTATACCCACATCCAACAATTTGAGCACTTCGGCTCGGACAACTTTCTTTAGATTAGGATTAAGTCTACGTTGCATTTCACGCGATACTTTGGCATTATCTTCGATATGAATGCGATGCATGCAAACGATTGGACTTATTCCTTTAATATCCGCGATAGTCCACCCAAGTGTTGTTTTATGTTCTTTTAAAACATCTAACAATTTTCCTTCATGTTCTTCAGTCAATGCAGATGAAATAATAACAGGTAAGGTATTGCCAACACCTAAAAATGCATACTTGAGGTTGCCAGGTAATACTTTTAGGTCGAGCTTGGGTGGTTGTTCAACGGAAGGGACTTGTTTTGACTCACTGAGTGGAAGAGGTTCCACCCTAGGCTTCCATTTATAACTGGTTTCCATTATAGGGGTAGAATCAAGCAAAGCATTGACTTCCCTGATGGAATCATTAATATCGAAGTCTAAATTAAAATGAGTCAAACAAGCCTCTAAAGGATCATTAAACTGAGGAAATGAATGCTCCGCCAATCTCTCAATCATGTTAACCTCAAAGGAATCCTCAGACTCGGGAGGTTGTTGACTTACATTGAATACGTTGAGTTCGACGGTCATGTTACCAAATGATAATTTCATGATTCCATTTCGGCAGTTAATGATAGCATTGGATGTGTCCAAAAATGAACGACCCAAAATAACTGGAATGTGACTAGAGGGATTGTGAACAGGTTGTGTGTCAAGGACTATGAAGTCCACAGGGAAATAAAATTTATCAACCTTAATGATCACATCATCTATCACACCGCGGGGGACTCAGACAGATCTGTTTGCCAATTGCAGTGTCACTTGAGTTGGTTTCAACTCACCAAGACCCAATTGCACATATACTGAATATGGCAATAGATTAACACTTGCCCCTAAATCTAATAGTGTCTTCTCAATCATATGATCACCAATCGCACATGAAATAGTCGGGCAACCAAGATCTTTGTACTTAGGTGGGGTTTTGTGTTGAAGGATGGAGCTGACATGCTCAGTTAGGAAGACTCTTTTGTGCATATTCAGTTTTCGCTTTTGTGTACACAAATCCTTCAAAAACTTGGCATAAGAGGGAACTTGCTTAATGGCCTCGAGTAATGGAATATTGATTCGAACTTGTTTAAAAATTTCCAGAGTAGCACAAATGTCAAGAAACTATTTGACATTAAGATAGGGATCCTCTTTTTCTAGACCATAAAAGGAAGGCAAAAGGTGGATAATTGATGGTTTTAGCTCAAAGCTACTTGTAGTGGTCTCAGGTAAGATAATGCGAGATGGGGTGTTATAGGAACGTGGAGAGAAATAATCCTTAAATGCTCTCTCCCGAGCCATTTCAGTGGTCTCACTCGACAAGGAGAAAGATTCTAGAAGGTCAATGGGGACTTCAAACAACTCTACAGGATCCTCTCGAATTAGTCTACCTCTTGAATCCCGTTCCCAAAGACGCATAAACAGGTCTATACCAAGTGAGGTTTGAAATGTTTACTAACCTTAAAAAAATCACGCACAGACTCAAACACAATCAGCAACCAATTGATGCACATGAAAAAATGTCTCCATAAGCAATCAGTGTTTTTGAGATTAATTATCTTTTTATCTTTGGGGGACAAATTATTTCTTATGTAATCTTTATATCAGAGCAATGGGTGCTACAAGATGATCCTAAGAGTGTATACTTTACACCACAAAGTTCAAAATCAGTAGGCTGGAGTTTTGTTTCAAAGAAACCGGATTATCGCACAAGAGAAGGAGGTCACAATGGTCCAATTAAGAACTTCCTTGTGCTACCGCTCTGTAAGCCAATAGATGTGAGAATGATGTGATGTTAAATGTACACTTGAGGCCTGTGTTCCTAACCCAAAACTGTTAGTTACACCAATCCTTTTTGTGGATAGTAGCTTACTTATGACTCGGCGTACCGGGTAAATTACCCTTGTGGCAGTGGCCTCTTGGAGTTCATTGAATGATTAAACTCATCGTCACTTTTAGCAGCGGTCAACACAAAAATTATTGGATTCACCTTCATCTTAGTTGTCTTATGAACACCGTACCTAAAAGATGGCTCTATCTAACTTGCTAATTTATTTTAATTATGTTTGGCTATTGGTTGCACACAGCTTGAGTGATGAGGTGGGGATATCAAGTCCCACCAGTTTCTATTTAGAAGCTGGGTCTACTTATTATCAATTACTAAAGTTTAGCATCCACAATTACATAAATTAAACAACCAATCACACAATTTCAAACAATTACACAAATCACCCGGTCGCTAATACGTTGCGTGAGTTAAAAGTACTTACAGTGTGCGTATTCCGTTCTGGACAAAAAGTTAGCACAATTAAAAAAAATGTCCGACTTCTTTTTATCCGTTTCAATCAGCACACAAGCATATGAATTCAAATTACTGGTCTTGGTCTAAGAAGTCGGATTTCTAAATCATAAAAAAAATTATTGGGTAACAATTAAAATTGTTTCCCTATAATTTCTTTTGACTTAGAAAATTTTGGGTTTTTTTTTTTTTTTTTTGGTGATTAAACAAAATGAAAAACAGTAGGTGTTCTAAAAAATTATTACACCAAACACTCGTATAACGAGGTGAAAATAAAATTAAAACTCTCCTCACAAAATAAAAAATAATAAAAATAAATAAATAAAAATTTGCTTGATGTTTTGCAGGATCGTCCAAGTTCCTCGAGAAGCGTGTATTCTGCAAAATCAAACAAATAAAACGAAATGAGTGTAAAAAAGAACTTAGCAAAATAAAAATATAATTTTTGATTTTTTGAATTTTTTTTTTAAATTAGTGAAAATAAATCTTAAATTAAATTACACCGCTACCTTCCCCGGCAACGGCGCCAAAAACTTATTGCGGGCTTAATCGACCTAAATAAATAGGCTAATTTGACCCACTTGTAATAACCGCAAGTGCATGGTGTCTAACTGGTAGACAACGGCAAGTACGGGTCGATCCCACGAGGAAAGTGGATGCAATTGGATTTAATAATTACTTAAACTAATTTACAGAAAAATGGGGTAACAGTGTTTTTAAAACTAAACTAAAAATAAATTAAAAATAAAAAAATTAAAATAAAATGAAAATATGGATGAGATGGATTTTGTGGGGTTTGGACTCACCGATGAGTTAGCAAATATATTTAAATCTAAATTACTGAAATTATAAATGAGAAGCTTTAGGGATGAGAATCCTTTGCTTACACCGAAGATGTGATCATTAAAATTCAATTCCAATCATATCAATTTCTGTCAAACATGAACAATTTATTTCAAACAAATAAACTCTTACCAAGCATTAAGTGTCTTTTTAGGGCACACTTAATCAAAGTTCAAGCTTAATAATTTTTAGCACATGCTTTGAATTTTGATAAAATGTGAATCTAACTACCAAACATATCAATTTTTAATCGAACATGAAAGGTGAATGCAATTTATCAAATTTCTGAAATAAAATTGTAATTAACAATTAAGCTTTTAAGTCAGTAAAATAAATTAAAATGAATTATGCAACCCTTTTGGTTTGTCGCAAACTCGATGTGGTGGTACTCAGCAGATCAGCAGGTGGTCCGAACACAAATCCCGAGGAAAAGTTGCAAATGCTCTATGGCTGCTCAGAGAGAAGCTCGGGTGCCAATAACCAAATTGTTTGAAAAACACAGTTTTCTCTCCAGTCGCGCGTTGCACTCTAATTGTCGTCTCCAGCGAGCAGCGCTGCCTCATTTCTGCTCCTCGCGAACTCCTTTGTCCTCCAACCGGCTCCTGTACCTTCAAAAGAGAGAGAGGGATGGAAGAACAGAGAGAGAGATGCGATAAGAACAAAAAAAACAGAGAGATGGATGGAGGCATTGTTCCCTGTTTCTGCTCCTGTCGCGGTGGTCGTGTTCGAGTTGATGCGCCGCTTGCGACGGTGGTCGTGAGAGAGGGAGACAGGAAGGAGGGCCGAGACGAAAAGAGGCCGAGAGATAGCTCGGCGCCGGCTGCTGCTTCCTCTGTTTTGTAGTGGCGGTGATGGCGGCTCGCGATGATGGTGGTGACTCTGGTGGCGGTGCTCGGTGGTTATGGCGTTGACAGGGACGGTGACGGAGGGACAGATGTTGGATGATGGAATAAGGAGAGGGACAGGGAGATGGTGGTTGTTGTTGGGCGTGCGAAACAGGGTGAGGAGGTGGTGTCTGATGGTGGTGGCGGCTGTGGTTGTTGGACAATGGCGAGGTGAAGTGAAAACTGACGTGAAACAGGGTTGTCACGCCCCTGTTTCGGTGGATGATGGTGGTTTTGTTTGATTGGGACGGTGATGAAAATCACAACATGTGAGAAAGAGGTTTTGATTTTCTGTAATGTTTTATTTTCCCTTCTCTTCTCCCCTTTTTTCATCTATTTCTCTTGTATTTATAGAGAATGAACAAAATGAATAGAGATGAGATAAAGAGATGATTCATGGAGTGAATCAAGGTAAAATCAAATCTGATATGGGATAATTGGGAAAATATTCTTTGGGTTGGATTGGGCTTGGCATTGGGTTTGGGTTTATGGGTTAGGTTTTGGGTTTAAGCGTTTGATTTTGGGTTTGGTTTTGAGTTTAGGTTATGGGCTTAGGCTATTCTCACCTCCACTTCCTCTGAAGTCACCGTCTGTGATTTATTCATTGCATTTTTCTTTGATTTCTTCGTTGTTGCTCCACATTCTACAAAAACACAAAAATTTAATAATTAATATAAAATAAGATAAAAATAAGGATTAACAAAAATATAATAAGAGGTAATAATGTTATAATTATGTGATTATCAACTAGCTAACCCTAATTGGCTAATAATGCCTCAACTACTATTTTGGACAATACTTAATAGGCCCAATTATTATTAATATTGATATTCCTAAATTAACCCATAATACAGGACAAGAAAGGGCAATGGAGCAAAGAGAATGTTTTGCACATTTTGAACTTGAGAAGCTAAAAAGATTGTAACTTTTGATCTTTTTGTACGATTTTTTGGGTTTGTAAATGTTTTTTTATTCAGAATAACAAAGAAAAACAAGGTAACTGAGATAACCTAGCAAAATGACCAAGACATATAACAAACCTACCCAAAAGGCAAATTACAAATTAAGTGGCAATCTTTAGTTTAAACCCATTGAACTATTCCAACAACGCTCCAACCCAATGCCCCAACAAAAGGATTTTTTTTAAAAGGTAAAAGATTTAATTTCTCCAAAATGCTTTGGGATATAACAAGGCACCTTAAGAACATTAAGTCCCCAAAATCAAATTACTCAAATTGGCGGCAACAAAGGGAATTAGCTTCACAATTTTCATCTTTGGAGAAAACTAATAAGCCATAGAAAAGCTCCCTAGGCTTACAAGGCACCATCCGCCACACATCAGATTCAACAAGAGAGGAAAACTAAATCCCTGTGAATATAACTAAATCTCAATAAGAGAGAATAAGGGAGAGTCTGAATAAGAGTTGGTGAAATTAGTTTGGTTACATGCTTTCACCGTTGGAAAGCTATACTGTCCATTGGCAGGTATGGAGGATTGATTAGTGTGGGATAATAGAGTATCAGTGAAAAGGGATTCCTTCAAATGGGGGTATCCCTGTTGGCATAATTCAGAATATTGATAATGGGTTTGAGTGGTTACTAACCAATGTTCATGGGTCAGCAGAGAAGACATGCATGCTACAACTATGAGAGAAATTGCAAGGTATTCATAGCATTTGGGAAGAACGATATTGATTTGAGGTGGCTTCAATGTCATTAGGAGAGTATGAGAAAATAGGGGGGAGGAAAGTAAACCAAGGTATGAGAAACTTCAATCAATTTGTGGGTGATTATGAGCTTAGTGACATTTTTTTGTAGGGGGCAAATTTACATGGTCAAGCTGTAAACAAAACCTGGATATGAGCAGAATAGATAGCTTATTGGGTAACAATCAATGGATGGAGAAATTTGAATATTACTCTGAAATGCTTTTAAACAAAGGGGAATCATATCATAATGCAGTACTTCTGAATCCATTTGAACCTCCTAATCACCCAAGACCATTTGGATTCAAACTTGTGTTTTTTTAGCACTCTGATTTTGTGAACTTTGTTAAAGAGGTTTCCATCAAGGCGATTGCCTATAGATCCCGATCGTGTCTCGAGGAAGAAATGACTATCGAATCGTAGTTCTGCTCAGTCTATGGCTCGTCGGAGTTCTTTTCGAGACCCTGCTTCTCACCTGGGTACTGCCCGTGAGGATGTTGCAAAGGGAGATCGTGAATCTCTTGAGGAGGATGAGGAGCTGAGGCTTGCATTGAAACGAAGCGAGAAGGATACTACTCGTCCATTGGATGTCGATGAGAATAAGCTTTTGTCTGCCTATGGTGTTTCAGATATTGCTGAGTTGTGTAACGATGACCCTCGGGTCATTGATGAGAAAATGCTCCAACTGGCAATGGAGAAGTCTAAAGATATTGCTGGCGTCAGCGTTTCAAGGATCATTCCCCTTTTCATTCTATTGATATCAGCGAAGCAGCCGAATTTCTAGTTTCATCTCCTATTCGACAGGGTTCTCCTACTCCTGCCGCTACTGTCAGTCATTTCCTACTCCAACGTTACTGCTATTCCATATGTTCTCCTCGCTGTCGGAGGTGGTTTTTTGGTGCTTTCGAATCCTCGTGTCTTCCATCCACGGACTAGTTGGATTGAGCCTGAGCCAAAGGATATATGTATCAAGACTGATGGTGAGTTCTGTTGGTTTACCCATTTTGATGTGCAGGACGGTGCACGCATACTAGTAAATGAATGGTACATGCGGTTGGTGGAGAGGCCTTTGATGTATGTGCTTGGCCCGTTTGTTCATATTGACCATGGTCTTGCCCAAATAATGGATGAGATTAATCATCTTGTTTACGTTGGGGGTAATGGGCTCAGTTTATCAAGTTGGTAGTGATCATGTGACTCTTTTGGAGATGAGTTTTGCAATGCTATTGCTGGTATTTTTTCACGTCATTTCCCAATTTGATGTGTTTAAAATGCAATGTGCAGGCTCAGAGAAAACTGTCGCGGCTACTTGGGAATCTTTGACAGAGGCGAAGAATCTACGAGATAAGTCTGTTGCTGATCTCGATTCCTTGAAAGCTAAGCTAGATAAGGTTTGCGCCCGTCTTCGAGACGTGGAAAAAGAATTATCCGCTTCGAAAACGGCTTTCGATGAAGCTTATTGTTCTAGATTGGAGCAGCCCCTTATGTGTGACGCTGCTAAGGGGCGGGTGGAATAAGTAACTGATGCGCTTGGTGATGTCAAGGCAGATGCTTCTGGTATGCTCTCCACTGCTGAAAGGCAGCTTGCTGCGGCCAAAAGTGAACTCGCTGCTGCTAAGGATAGGCTTCGCATGGTCGAAGCTGAAGATTGGAAGCGAGTTATTGATGGGCGGATTGAGCTTCTTGATTATATCGAAGGGCTGGCGAAGACTTATTTAAGTATCGTCACGTGGTCGGTGAAGCGTTTGAAGATGATGATGCTGAGGAACCTGCTCCAGCGGCAGACGAGTCATTGCCTCTTCTACCATCAAGTATTTCAAAGTTGTTGATGCTCATTTATCCTGAAAATATTTCTTCTCCGGTTCCAACTTATGTTGATCCTGTCATTGTTTCCTCTCCCTCTTCTTTATCACCTTATCCAGATGTAACTGAGTAGTGTTTATCAATAAAGATTAACTTTTGTTATTTTTTGTAACTATCGTGGTTTTTGGGTTGAGTTCTTTTATAACTTCCTTCGTGCTTGCTGCCTGTTTGGTGGTTGGTCCCTGTTGTTCTTTCTGACTTGTTTGTAAAGGATTGTTTTCGCCTGTACCTTTTCAGACTGTATTGACCTGTTCCCTTAACTCTGACTTTGTGTCTGCTTTTTCAGAGTCCTTTTATTACTCCGATACACTGTTCGACCGGAGGTCTGTTGATTTGGGCGTCTAACATTTTATTCGTTAGTTCGACATTTCAGTCGATTTGACTTTTTTATGCTTAGGTGACTCGGGTGTCCAACCTTTACTTCGTTAGTTCGACATCTCGGTCGATTCGAAGTTTTTGTGTTTAGGTGACTCGGGTGTCCAACCTTTGCTTCGTTAGTTCAACATCTCGATCGATTCAAAGATTTAATGTTTGGGTAACAAGGGTGTCCAACCTTTACTTCGTGAGTTCGACTTCTCGATCGATTCAAATTTTTTGTGTTTAGGTGACTCGGGTGTCCAACATTTACTTCGTTAGTTCGACATCTCGGTCGATTCGAAGTTTTTTGTGTTTAGGTGACTCGGGTGTCTAATCTTTACTTCGTGGTTGATCAGACCAGAAGTTTTGTGTGTCCGACTTTTATTGTCTGACGGCCTTGTACGGCCAGTTTATTGACTTGTTTAATTTGTTGTCCCCGCGAAAAGTTGGAGTCCCTGAATTCGTAATCTTTATTGAAGCTTCCTTGAGTATTTTATCAGTTTTGGCCATTAAGGCTCTTATATTGGTTTGAAGTATGGTCTGTTTTGTCCTCCTTCACTCGTTGTTATCCTTTGTATTGGAGGCTGGTATTTTTATTGCTTTGTTTTCCTTTGCTTTGTGTTATAGTTTTGAAAATCATCTCATTAGAACCTTTAGGGTTTATATTATATATCTAAATATATCAAGTTTTTCAAAAAAACTCCATTCTGCTTGAAATCTTGTTTCGATTTGACTAATAAATTATTTTTAGACATTCATTAAGGTAATGTGGCTTCATAATATTATTATTATCATTTTCTTTTTGATATTTCAGTAGCTACTACCAATAGTAAATATGTCATCGATGACCAATCTTATTTTTATATTCAATTTCTTATTTTTATATTTTATCTTGAATATGTGTACATTGGATCTCATATTATCAATGTTTCTTGAAAGACATTCTTAGTCACTACAGGGACTTTGACAGTCACGTCAGTGACGCCTATTTTCTTAAACAATATCATCTTCTAAGGTTTTGGAGAAAACGCATCTTTAGAATATAATCTCTTATGGAGTGTTACATATAACGTCTTCTAGATTTTGTATAAAATTTAATCTAGAGTTTTTTATGCAACTTCTTCTGAAGATTTTAATATGACAAGATTTCTAAATGGTCATTATCTTGTGGAGAGTTAAACCTTTGGACTTATAAGTTTGTCACATTTCTGACATGTAAATCGATTTATTTGATACTATATTCAAATTTTATCTTACAATGATAAAATTTTATGCATTATCGTTCAGAACATACATATGTCATTTTGTAAACTGCATATAGCGTATCATGCTGTAATTTACAAATTTTTAATGCAACATTTTCTCAAAATCACATTAAGATTTGATGAGACATAATTGAATAATTCAAACAAAGTTCGCGTCATTCATCAAGAATAGGTTGTTATTCTGGAACTAATCGTATTTTAAAATGTTTTGTTCTTCAGGAACAAATTGTTCATCATCCTCGCCTTATGGTGAGAATAATGTCTTATCAATGGACAACGAATGAAACTAATAATAAATATGTTAATATGTTTAAATATTTTGTATCGAGAATTATGAAAAAAAAACATATATATATATATATATATATATATATATATATATATATATATCATAAATTTAATTATTTATACAAATGATATAGCAAAAATAAAATTACAATTGTTTTCGAGATTTTAACTATTGTTATTATTGAACTTTTGACTTACTTAATTAAGCTTCTGATTTATAATTCCAATGAAATGACGATGCATTTTCCAAATGTAAGCTCTTGATTTCTAACATTAAAGGCTGCGTAGAAAAAGCGTTTTTGTCAATCTTAACTCATTTTAATACCTATTTATGCGTTTATCATCAAAAGACTAAGCAAGCTTCTTCAGAAAATTGTTCGAAGTAACATATTTTTAATGAATTGTTAATGACTATATTATTAATAGATGCAAGTTTTTCCATGTTTTATGAAGTGCCTCGTTGGTATCCTTGTTCCGATATGGATCGGTTCAAGTGAGGGGTTTGCCTAGCTGTTTTTGTTTCATCTGGCTATGTAGTGTGTGGTGTATATTAATTCTTTAGACTGTTCTTTTGATCCCGCAACATTGTCTGCTTCATTTTTCCATTCGATCTATTTTCTTGGCATCCCGATGAATTCGTCTAGTAGTCATTTATGAGCCTAGTATTTGATTTCAGATTTTAAGTTGTAACATTTTTCGGTATCGTGCCCATGATCCCTATGGAATGAACAATATTTATTTTTGTCTATTCCTTTTGGATCACCTCTCATCCGAAATGGTCAGTTAATGTTATCCCACTTTGCAATATGTTTACGTATGTTCGCTTGACTTGTCTTCAGAGTTGTGTATGGTTTGTACGCGGTCTTCATTACATTCGTTACTCATTCGTGTCGACCTCGCGTTTATTGCGGCCTCTCGAATTCCAGTTGTCGCGAACCGCTTCTTCCGTTACTTCGATGTTTCTTTGACGGGTTGCTACATTCCTGTTCTCCGTTGTCTCCTTTTTTTTCTTCCTTTCGTTCTCGCTTTCTTGAGAAATTTTCTCTTTCTTAATCATTTTTCTTCCCGGCTGCCTTCATCTCTTCTAAGGAAATGTGCTTTATGTGCTGTTTTTAGTAAGATTGTTATGCTATTTGGGGGTTTCAGGTTAAGAGCGTCAAAGAAGGGGCCCCTCTTTAATCCGGCCACGAAGGTTGTTGTGGTTGTGTCATTGCTACATCCGTCGATCATTTTCAGCTCATTGGTAAAACGGGTGACATATTCCCGTATTGTTTCTTCGAGTTTTTGTCTGATATGTAGGAGGTAGTGCGACCCTTTCCTTATCCGTTGGTTTTCGATAAATCTGGTGATGAAGGTGGCCAGAGCTTGAAAGGAATCTATCGATCTTGGTGGCACACTATTGAACCAGTTAATTGCTATAGAAGTGAGGCTGATTGGAAATCTTCTGCATATAATTGATTATGTGGTCTCCTTTAGGGTCATCATGTGGTGGAAGTGTCTCAGATGATCGGTCGGGTCGAAAGTACCATCATACACCTAGAACTTTGGTGGAGTGAACTTTTTAGGCATAGATGTCTTCATGAGGGCGTCGGGGAATGATGATTTTGCCAATTCATTAATATATTAGGGTCCGTGACTCCTATTTTGAATGGGATTTCGGTAAGCGTCCTTCATATAGTGGATTTATGCCTCGAGGAAGCTCGTTGGGGTTCTGCTGGGATTTCGCCTCTCTCTTGAGTTCGATTGGTGGAGTTTTTGTTTTGGCTGTGCTTTAACCTGGTCAGCTAGTTGAGTGTGATTCTGTATGATCATTCCCAACATCATTGTTACGTGTTCCATATGGGTTATAAGCGAATTTACTCGAGGATTCGTGGTAGTGTCAGTAGTTGTCTAGACTATTGCGTGCGGTGGACCCTCATTTTCGGATGCTATTGGTCTGTTGATTCGGGTTGTATCTACTCCCTGAGCCATCATTCATGCATCGGCAAGAGAGTGGTCGTAATCATTACTAGATTGGGGATATGTAAACTGCATTATTCCTGCTGATGGCTTATTCAATATTTTGCTAGGTTGTGGTGAGCTTTATCACATGTGTTTTGTTTTAGAAAATGTAACTCGTCGTTCCCATGGATAGCGCCAAACTGATGCTTTCAGAAATCATCCTATTGTGAGCTTGACCTGCAAAACCATTGTTAGATTGCAAAGACTACCTTTTTGGTGGCCGAAGTCACTCCGATGCTTAAGTCGGTAATTCTGTTGGAAGAAGGAAGTAAATCTGGACCAAACTCAGTTAAAATTACATACACTTGTCAAATGTCTCATTTACCTTTTATAATGGTTGTAGTTAATTATCTGCGTGACTTAAGCATGTGAGGTGCAATGGAAGGAGATATTTTTGTAATAGTCACCTCTTTAATGGAAATGCGTTTGTGGATGCGTAGGTCCCTTCACGACTCTTTCTTAGTGCAATGTTCTTCTTCTTTATGAGAGAACGTGTGACGAGCTTGGATTTGAGTTTTTATTCGTCTAGGTTTGGATTTAGATCCTGCTTATGCCTCCTTAGAAGTGGGCCTAGTATGGGCCTCTATAATGGGCCTCGATCCTTCTGGACTTTATGAATTGGCCCAGTGGATCGGGCATTGTATTCTCGTGATGGAGATTCATGCCATGTGTATAGTCGAGAAGATCAACCTATTTTGACGTATCATCAGTTAACTTTAATCAAATTAAGTTTGTCAAGTGAATGATTAGAGATGGAATGAGCCTTTTCATAGATCTATTTTGCATATTTCCGTAAGAGTTGAAATATCATTTGTACAAGATACAATATAATCAATGTTCTCGAACTATATAATTCATAGTGCAAAACTAACCCAAACCATCATTCGCTTTTTATTTTTTTACAATAATAATTGTTATATGACCAATTTAAAATGTGAAAAAGCATAAATTTTCATGGGTTCTATATGACCTAAAATATCCAAATTAAAGTTTTTACCTGAAAAAAAGAGTACAAAATCAAGCTTGTAAATTTTCAGACAGTAGATGCTTTGATTTAATCTGAACACATCTTAAACTTTCCTTTAGAAGAGTAGTTTGATTAAATTAATAATAAATATGAAAAGGGACAGGATGAGCGGGATAGAAAATCTCCATCAAATTCTAGATCGGGATGGTAATCAATCCTAAAAGGACCTGAAAAATTCGAGATCATGATCGGAATCATGGGATGCGATGCTCACCCTAGAAGACGTTCCATTCTGAATTTGGGCTTGGGGATTGGTGTTGGTCTTAGACCACAAAGTTTGTCGCATCAAGAAGTCTACAATCATGAGATATCTTGCTATTCCTCGGAATAGCTAGCTAAACAAGCTGTTCGGCTGTCTATTTCAACTTTCAAGGATGCCATATTGATGATCCACCAGCTCTGCTCTTGAGATAATATCTGAGGACACATCCGTCATTTTCTCAAAACAAGTCCCAACTTCTGTAAAAAAAAGCTTCATTACACGTAGTGGAGAAAAAGATAGCAGGCCCCGCGCATGAGTCCCTCTCCTTCAATTGAGAGAGAGGGAAAAATGGACAGCGCGACTCATAAGAGTGGAAACAAACACAACAGAAAACACAAAGAGAGAGAGAAAGTTGTATTTAAGCTCACACGGATCGCTGAAGTGGCAGAAGATTTCAAATCCCGCCCAAACTCGGACTTCATTCGCATTTGTGATTCAATTCAATTTTAATTTTCATCTCTCTCTCTCTTGGCTGTCCTTCCTTCTTATCTCGCCCTTTCAACACACACCAACAACAACTCACAAAAAAATACTCTAAAACAAAGCCCCTACCTTCTCCGAAACCCTAACCCTAAAGGTACAACTCGCCAACTCATCTCGATTTCCAACGATTCGGCCCGATTTTTTCCGATTTCGACGGTTTTCTTTGGTTTTTTTTGTAGGATTCGCCATGAAAGGAGGCAAATCCAAAGCCAGCACAACCAAAAAATCCGAAAACAAGTAAGTTTCGCCATCTCTTTATCGTCATCGCTTTTTTTTTTTTTTTCTGTTAGATCGGTAGATAATCGTAGAGTTTCAGATCTGAGATCTGTGTTTTTTGCTGTGGTTTAGGCTTTCGGTGAAGAGAAAAGCGCCTGCAAGCGAAAGAGCAGGGAAAAAGCCTGCTGCGAAGGCCGCTAAGGATCCTAACAAGCCTAAGAGGCCTGCAAGTGCCTTCTTCGTTTTCATGTAAGGATCGCTCACGAAATAACCCAATTTTTTGCGATTTTTCTCAATTTACCGGTTTTTGATTCGCGTCTGGTCGGTCACGTTTCAGGGAGGAGTTCAGGAAAACTTACAAGGAAAAGCATCCTAACAACAAATCCGTCTCCGTTGTATGTGTGCTCTTCACTATTCTCTTTAGATCTGCAATTGTGTAATTTTTGGTGAATTTTTTCAATTTTTTTTTTCTGTAATTAAAGGTAGGCAAAGCTGGTGGAGATAAATGGAAGCAGATGTCTGACGCTGTAAGAAAATTCGATAATATAAATATTTATTTAATCATTCTCCAATTATTGCTAAGGTTGACTTGTTTTCTTAATATTTAACCTATTTTTCTCTAATTTTTTTTTTAGGAGAAGGCACCTTTCGTAGCCAAGGCAGAGAAGAGGAAGACTGAATACAACAAGACCTTGCAAGCTTACAACAAGAAATTGGTAATAATTCTTATAAAATAGTTTAATTAGCATTCATTGTTTAAATTATTGAGAGTTAATTGGATTTTAAAATTTGTGTATTACAGGCTGAAGGTACAAACACAGCTGAAGAGGAAGAAGAGGAATCTGACAAGTCTAAATCCGAAGTAAATGATGATGATGAGGATGATGAAAGCGAGGAGGTTTGTTTAGATTAAAGCTCTCTGATTTGGTGTTTATATTTGTCAAATTATAGAAAAGTTTGATCTAATTATATAAATTGGGGTTTTATGCAGGAGGAGGATGATGAGTAGGGGAACAAAAGAGAGGGGAAGAAGATGGACTATAGGGTTCTATTTTTTCGCAAATTTGGAACTGATGTGGATTCATTTTCTGGGGGTTTAATGTTGCTATGCTGAAAAAATAGTCTTTGTTTTTGTTCTCCCGTTCATAAAATACAATTCCTATGGAAGCTCTTAGAAGTCTCAAAATGATGATGATCTGTACTTAATCTCTGTTACATGTTTCAATGATCGAGCTAAATGATTCTTAGGTGTTAAATACTTGCTTGTTTTTGTATATATGATTGGTTCGAAGTGCGATTTACATGTGCTTTGAGTGGTCTACCATTCAAAAGATCAGCATTTCTGATTTTTGATCAAATGCTATGCTAGTCAGACAATGGAACGTTATTCCACTTTTGTCAGAAAGGGTCATTGAATCTGCTTTTCCCGGTGGGATTGGGAATAAGAATATATGCTGTTGTTACATTAATGTTTTGGAGCTTGATCTTATACTGCAATGGTAGTTCAGTTTTTTTATTACTTTGGGGAGGTGAGAACTTGATGTTAGGACCTTTTAGAGAGGTGTGTGTTGATAACCTGAAGGACAAGGCAAAGGGCTATTATGCTGGATTGCCATGCACGAAGAATGTGTGATGTACCCCAATTTTCTTGCTTTTGGTGGTGCATAGAACCGAGCCGAGGTGGTGTCAGTTGTGTGAATCATATTCTATATTCTACATGGACATGGAAGGTGAGATTCGGCTCCCAGTGATATATATCTCAGTGGAAGATTTGAGAGTTACTTGTGAAATGCGTGTTGTGGTGGGCAACAAATTTGTTATTACCCTGTTAGCTTGAATGATTGTAAATGGGATTGTATTTGGATGTTGCAACAATGCATCGTTTGTGTTGAATTGCTTAGCTGTGACACTGATTTGTTTGAAGGTACCATTAACTGATTCTAACAGATGTGGGTGTTGCAAGGGTCTCAATTTCTATGGGAAAGGCATACAATAGGATCACAAGTACTTGTTCAGTCAATTGCTCCATGTAATCTCCATTAATGACTTATATATTCGAGCTTTGAAAGTGATTATGGTTTATAATGTAAACCTACTCAAAGCCAAGCCAAACACAGCAAAAAATTAACTAAACTAAGGATGTCACTTTTTAACTAGAACATCAGTAAGATGCCACACATCATTCTATCAATAGTACATACATTTGCCTTCCACGCCCTCATAATCAAAATTTTTGGGATTCCACTCTCCAAAATATTAGTCACACTGTCACAGTAAGAGATTCCCCTGCGACTGACATTATGTTTAAATAACAGAACGCCTTTAATGAGGTACCCACACTTTCTCCCAAAGCCATGCTAATTTGAACAATGTGATTGTAACAAGGATAATTTTAGTATAGCAATCTCAATCCCACAACAGTAGTATGTACATATGAAAAATGTATTTGAATACAAAAAAAATAAGAAAAAATTACAATGAACAAATCCCAGTCAGTTTCTCTTGTCATGTTCAGCATTTCGCAGCACCTCTTTAGCCATGGCTGAGAATGAGTGAGCTGTGTCTTGCATCTCTGTCGCTCTTACATTGACGCCCTGAAGCCAAAAAGTCAAAACATTTAGTTTTTACTTATTATTCCTCCTAAGGTTAAAATAGGCAAGTGTTTCCTTTTCGTTTTAAATGGGGAGGTTGCTATCAACCATTGATTTTTTGGCAGAATAATGTGTACAATGTTTTAACTCATTAATGAAAAATGTATTATGGGATATATGATAATGTAAACTTTGAGAAATACAGTATGGGATATATGATAGTAAGATATCTTATAATTGGCGAAATTCAGTTCTGCTCGAGTATGAAAATTCATGTCAATTAAAAGTTAACATAGGAGTTTATAAGGTGAAATGAGGAGTTACCTGGAGCTTCCTTGCATTTTCCTGTAACTTGTTTTCTGCTGCTTTAGCAGCACTCAATTCCTGCACCACACAAAAACAACAGTTTTGAGCATTGCAAATTTACGAGATTACTCTTTAAGCATTTTGGACCTGACTTACACTAGCAGAAGGAAACCCATATTTCTTCTTGATTTGGTCAATAGAGCCTGTCTTATCATCTTCAGACTCTGCCTTTGTTGGAGACTTTTCATTCTTAACTATCTTTTGCTTTAATTTACCTGTAAATAGACTATGAGAAACGAAGCAAGCACTCTTTTCATATGAACTCAACTGAAATGACAGAAACAACTTCGTGGGAAACCTAACTCTGGCTCTTTATAATCCGACACATACAGAAATGATAAACTTATGTAGACCTGGTTTGCACTGAAGTGAAATTCTTAAAAGAAAGCCAAAGATATAAAATTGGTTTATAGAAACATAGTTCCATCTTTACCATCGTCTGTTATCTTTAAACTTACATATTTTAGTTCCGCAGGCGAGGACAGAGTAAAAATGGGTGATGGGAATGCTGAACATAAAGTCTGTTAAAGAGTGATTGTTGGAACTTGGGAAGTACTAAAAAAAGGGGAAGTTTTCAGAAGAAACTCGTGAAAATTGGAAAAAACACAACTAGAAATGATTGAAAGGCTATAGAATGCACGTGTAAGCGAAATAACCTATCTATGCACACTGACCTGTAATCGCTTGAAATTTGCTACCAAATTTCTGCTTTTGAATTGCTGCAATCATGTTCTGTCCCATTGTGTTATGTCCCTTGGGCTTCTCCGGGGCATCTTCAAGGTCAATTTCATCTTCACAAATAGTGTTGGAATGTTATTAGTATCATTGACAAAGCAGGTGAATGCTGTTATGTCCTTGAGGATGATACCACAGAGGAACAAAAGTAACATATCAGAAAATTAAATGATGTTTGAGCCATAAACCTTCTTACGAGGTTCTCGGTAGACCAACTCAGATGTAGGTAAGGAGTATAGCATAGTTAAGTAGAGCATCGGACACAGAGAAGACTTCCTAATAACAAAACAGAAAACATGACAACAGAGAGAATGCATACCTATATTTAGTTCAACCTCATCCTTGTCCATACTGGGTCGATCTACGTTCACAGTATCCATGGGGAAATTAGCCACTGAGAATACATCTGAAAGTTCATCTGCAACACTTGCTCTAGAATGCTCAACTTCAGGTTCTGATTCTTGCTTTGGCTTGCTCCCTTTCATAACAGAGCTAAATAATCCCTGGAAGATCGATTGTTTTTCCACAGTTACTCGGTTAGGCCTCAGCAACAAGATTATTGGAAAAGTTAACCATTTCCATTTCTAACTTTTTACCTTTTTCTTTTCTTTATGGACTATTGGTGCAGGGACAGGAACCTCCTTCGGAGCAATCACACCCTTCCTGTAGACATGGCCAATAGGGTCCAAAAACCTGAAAGAAAGAAATTACTACTTAATACTTCCACCACACTCGATATTGCCAATAATCCTCATGTATAAGTATCCTAGATGTACTTGAAAAATCCATTCTTTTAAGCAAAGAAATAGAAGCTTTTAATTCAGTGGGAGGATGGCCAGCTTAGGAACAAAATAAGTATATTCTAGTGAAAGCCTTCGCAGCATAGAGTGGATGGATGTGGTTTGGATCATAATTAAAAATAAGAAACAAACAACGTACCTAAAGATGTCCTTCCGCATCAAAAGTGAGACAAACAAAACTTCTTGATCTCCATTTACCTGGGGCAAAAGAGGTGATTAGTTGAAGAAAACAATTCTGCAAAAGTAAACCTGAAGGATTGCATCTTAGACAGTAAAATTCTGCAGCATTACCAGGATAATTTCTCCATCGACTGAAGAACACAAGGAGCTATCAGAATGTGAGTTAGACTTTGAAAATGTGAGACCCCTTATTGAAGTTTCCCTTAAAAGCGATAATTCTGGCACAGACCTACATGTTCAGGAGAGCAATCTTCATAGCAATTTTGAGAAACACGGTGCACCAAAACAGAAACAAGTACCAAAAGGAAATATAAAACAGTGAGGAATAGTATAATTAGGTTATGCATAACTGGGATTCTGAAATAATTTTATAATGGCTACAAACCAGAATCTCATTACCACAAAAATAAAAATATTAAATCACATAAACTGTAGACTCGTGGAACAGTCTAAGAGACTCGTTCCATCTCCGTCTAAAGTTAAATATTGTTGCTATTTGTACAGTCACAAGTTCACATCTTTTGCTGCTTGTTTACATGAAGTTATTTTGTGGATTATAAGAAAACAAGTACTGAAAAATGAAAAGACCTACCTTATTTCTGTTTTACCATTAGAAAGAAGGAGTACAAGGGCAACACAAGAGTCGTGATTATAGAATGTCATTGCCCAACAGCAAGAAGTACCATGAAATGCTTTCTTATAGAGCACCTTCTTAATTCCCTAAATCAATAGGAATGAAATGATGGATCTAATTTAGGTTACAAGTACATTTGTGCTCAAGAACTCAGTTGAAGCTCGAGAGTAACTTTACCTGAACGGCATGGCTCAAAGAATATAGATAGACAGCTTTCTCATTACATAGTAACACGAATGATTGCTTAGATGACGCATCCTCCACAGAGTTCGGTTTGCTTAAATCAAGCCCTTCTGGTACTTCTGCATATTGTTAGACACCTCATAATTTCAGTTAGGTTTTTCATGTTTTCAAAGTAGCTATTTTTTTCATAAGTAACTGATCCTTCTAAAGAAAGAAGATAGCTCAATGAATCACTTAAATCACTCTTAGGGTGTGTTTGGTTGCATGGAAATCCACGAGGGAACCCCTACATTTTAGTCTAAATTGATGTATCACTCCACATCCACCATTTGATTTTGTGATCAATGGTGGGAATGGAAGTCCCATGAACATGGGAATTACATGCCTTGGGGACCAAGGAGTGAGATTTCCATGTCCATGGGACTTCCATTCCCACCATTGATCACAAAATCAAATGGTGGTCAAATGGTGAATGTGGAGTTTACCCTAAAATGTAGGGGTCCCCTCATGGATTCCCATGGCATGGGATTCCATGCAACCAAACACACCCGTCATCGACAAAATTATTCAATGCTTGTAGTATACATGATTCTTATGTAACATAATGTCATTTAGATAACCGGCATATTTATAACTTCTGAAAGTGTGTCCATATTCATTACCTAGAATTTGCATGAAAAATGCCTTAGAAAGTTTCTTGGGATGAATCATGCCAGTGCTTAGTTGGCTTCCAGATTCACTCTCAAACGCCACAATTGACGAGTCTTTTGTCGCCACCAACAAAATATTCTTCTCAAAACCATGTAAACTACATGTTTCAAACTGCAGAGAGATTATTTCATTGCATAGTTCACTAGTGATCTGCTTCTGATACAAGATAGTAGGCCCTTCCATGTCAATAACTGAAACCTGTCACGGACACATAAGATTCAATCTTGTTAATATCTTTCTTTATCCTTTTCAATAATTTAAGAACTTTCTGTCTACTATTTAAGTAATTATTAGCTACTCAACCTGTTGTATAGACATCACAACAACTTTAGTGTGTTAAAGTGTATGTAATTACTCAATGTTCACAGCCAGTTCATTAATTTGACTAGTATGAACATCATATCATTAACGGAAATATTCGATACATTAGCAATGGAGATAATCTAGTAAGCAGAATTTTGGTTTGTTTTCTGTAGCAGTGTTGGTTGATAATGGGATACACAGACAGACACATTCTCCTTGACCTGATGTGTAAAAGAAAAACCTCTCTTAGATTCAGTCACATAAAAGTGGGAGAGAGTAGACATAGATACATAAATTGTATCATTCATTGAAAAACAAAGATAGAAGTATAAAAATTAAAAAAGAAAAACATAGGGAAAAAAGAGAGCCAAAAACGTATATTTGTTGATGTATGATATTTGAAGAATGAGAGTTATATACTGTCCATGGAGTATCCGGCCTCTTCATGTGCTCAACTATGTGAGGCAAAATGAAGCATCTGGGCATCATACCCTCTAGTACTAGGAAGATAAACTGAAATCTTCTATCTTGGATACAAACCCTTGACCTAAGAATGTATGATACTATCTGCCACAAGTCTTAGCAACTTGTAAATTAAAAAATATGTATGTTTGATGGGAATAAATAAAAATAGAAAACAGAATTGAAAGTTTGAAACAGTCATTTTGTATGACTGACATGAAATGGCCAAGGCTAATGGAGAAAATGGGCCTACTCAACCATGGACCATGGTGTCTCCCTTTCAAGAAAAATGAATGTCAATAAACCTGTGAAAGAGGATGATGGATACAAAAACTCACTTGTCCTTGATCAGAGCCAACAGCAAGATGTCTCGAGCCTCGATTTACACTTATGGAAGTTACTACTCCATTGATCTTTATAAGTTTAACATTATGAACGATGGAATTTGCTTTCTTTGCATTTCCTGCCACAACAAGGCAATAATCTTAATCATAATCATATCAATGAAAACTTACGACAAGAAGTACTTAATATTCAATGAAGACAATGTGATAAAGTTAAACAAGTTCCATGCAAATATAGTATATTAATATAATATCTTTCTTCACATACATATTTGAACTTCATATTAAGATTCAAAAATTCAAAATCAATTTTCAGAACTAAAACAAATATACCTTGCAGGGAAAGAAGGTTGTTTCCTGTAGAGAACACCTCAGGCTTCAAGTTAAAGATGCGAACCTGCAAGACAGATAATGAATCAAACAATGTGTCTAAGATAATTTATGAAAGACCCCATTTAGATTTTGAGCAATTCAGACCAGTGAAAGATGATTATCTTCCACATTAACAATACACTTTGATCATAGATATTTATAAAATAAAAATAAAAGACTTACCATTCCACTTTGATCTCCAGAGACAAGAATTCTAGAACTGCCATCAAAATGCAACGCTGTCACAGGAGTGCTACTTGAAGGGTCATCTTCACTCTGCATGATTGATAGGTATCTTAAATAAGAATTCTATCACATTATAATTCGTCCAGCCAGGTATCTAGAAAAGCTTCGAGCAAATTCATATTAAGAATATCTTTAGATGGAGGACTAGAATTGCATCCTTCTGATCCTAAATGCAGTCACCGAATTCAATTCTTTGATGTAGGTCGGGATACAATGGATTCCACTTCATTTTCCACACTTAATCGTATTTTTATTTTGTCGTACAGAAGAGAATAAGAGTGATTTCAATTGGAAAGAAATTATTACACTTGAAAAGTAAAATTACCAAACATTTAGTCTACAATGAGAAATTGCAAAGAAAAGTCACGACATTGTAGAAGAACAACCTGTTGTTTTATAGAGGAAACTGGAAGTAGAAATGGACATGATGCATCCCACAAATTAATTGTTCCATCACCGTGCCCTGTTATATACAAATGTTTGATGATTTTTAGACCATTAAAAGGTGCTGAACTCAAGTGACCTCCATCTTTTCCTTTTGGTTGCATTGAAAAAAGTGCCGGCATATTTTTGGCCAGCAAGTTATATTCCTACATAATCAGAAAATAAACAACATGATCAAGCAGTTCTATAAAATGCATATGAAACGAAGTAAAGGAAGTTCTATCTAATGATTACCTCATCTGAACCAACTGGAAAATTTGAATCATCTGTAACAAACTTTGCTACTGCAATGCTTGAATCAGTAAATGGCGACTTTGCCATGACATGAGTTGGTACTGGTAGTGACAGGGAAGATTTAGATTGACTTTGCAGTAAATACTTTTCAATCGTAGAGTCATCGAAAGTACAAAGGCGGCCTGATTTTAACAAAAGGATTAGAGAGCTTTGTTTCTGTTCATTTTGCTCACTCACGCTTGAAGTAAGTTCAAAGTCCACACAAGGTTCAGGCAGTGGAAGGGTCAATTTAACTGTACGGGATTCCATTTGTTCACTCATAAGGACTATCTGCAATAATCAAAACCTTTAATCAAAGTCCTATATTTAGCACAACCACCACTGAGAATGTACAGTGATAAAAGCTATCGGATAAATATGATGAGAGTTCAATGGCGATTTTCAATTGAATTATAAGCAAGTCAACAAAGCAATACTCTACATGAAAATTTTAACTTCCTAGTTATATTAATAAAGATACATTGTAACAGATGTGTTCCCATATATACAAAATCTCTACTGACAAAGAGAGAAGGCCTTAGGAACAGTCGCATGTCTTGGTTGGTCACCAATTTTTAATGTCGATGATTGTTCCTCATATTTACAAGTTGTACTATTAGCCTGTAAATTACAACTATCCATTGGGCTTTAATAATGAGAACACAGCCTATGTGCATTTATGATTTAGTGTGTAATTTAAAGTTTTGATCTCAATAATTTACTTTTTTCTGATTGAAAAATATTGTTAGCCTAATGTTTCAAAATTATTAATTTTTTATTATTTAATACATATTCTAAACATTTAGAATGCATGTGCAATTAAAAAGAAATATATACAACACACATAATAAATAATATGTGTGTAATGTGCAGTTACTAGTAGAATAAAAACAAAGAAAAGTGTTAATAAGAACTGATTACATTTTGGCTAAGATGAATGGTTTTAGCTCAAACTGAGTAAATAGATTAAAACAAGTTCCTCAAATAATAAATAAGTATAGATACTAAAATGATAGAGTTACCAAATCTAATATGGCAATACCTGAAACAAGTTTGAATTTAAGGAGCCCGAGCTACCGTTGACGTATAAACGACTAGCTTTTCCTTCTCCGTAAACCCACTTTAACGAAAGTATAGGGATTTTATCCATCTTATAACCAAGATTGAGTTTCGAAATAGGTATATTTTGAGTGGCAAGTAGTTCTTTATCTGCTGTTACCAAACTTTTTGGATTTGAATTTGGCGGTATGCTCCAAATGTAGAGTTCTCCATTGCTATGTCCAACAACCACTTTACTCCCAAAGGGGCATGCCCAGCACGCAGAAGTAACTTTCTTTGTTTCATGTGATGATGAAAGCAATACATTTCCACCAGTAACAAGAATTACTTTACTTTCTTCCAATCCCCATAGAACAATAAGACCGTCTCGGTAAATAATAAGAACCCTGCATAGGTATAAAAATCACCAAAGAAAGTTAAAGATGTAGAAACCAAATATGAATAAGATATGGTTTTCATGTGTGCCAGTGGGACATTCTGTTTGTAGAGATTAGTTTGCTTCTACTTCTCATTGTTATGTTTCCATAACGAACTGAAGAAGTTACCTCTTACTCTCGGCCAATGGCTGTGGCATTATATGTACTACTGCAGTGGAATCTGCTGCTTCAACTATATTCTCTGATAGCGAAATGTCACAAATTAAACATGAATGTAATCTAACTCAAATTCACAAGAAAAAAGAAGGTATAAGCTTCTCACCATGAGAAGCTGAGAGTGGAATGTTATATTGCATCTGTACTAAATGATATGTTTCTTTGTCAAGCTTCAAGACTAGAATATTTCCAGTGGCATCTCCGACATACCTATTCGTAAGTCATAACATGTTTGTCACTTAGAGATTAACTCCAGTAATACTTAAAGCCTGATACGAAGTTAAAATATGTTGGGCTTACATGTAACTACAATCTTGAATGACCGTGAAAGACGCGATTTCATTTTTGAACTTGTGAACATATGAAAGTTGTTTCCTCTCTATGTCCCATACCTTGATACATAAAACAGTTCACCGCATCAATGACTTCAAAGACAGAAACATTCTAAAAGGAACTCAAAAAGCTAAAATTTGGCAACATAATAAACACAAAATCAAATTGAAAATTGTAATCAATCACATGAAGAATTCATTACCTCAATTTGGTTTTCAACAGTAACATTGAAAAGAACACCTTGGTTCTCAAGAAACTGTAAATTTTTTTTTTTTACAGAAAGTGTTAATAATTATAAAGAACATAATGAGGCGAAAATATGATAAAAAAAAATTTAACAGAGCTATGGGACCTGCAAAAATTTACTGGGAGTTGCATTGTCTGATTCGAGTAGAGCTTGAGTATTGTTTGCCCCAAATAATTTGATTCGACCATCTCTGGAAAACAAATGAAGATGAGCAAATATTTCAATTTTGAATGGGGTTCAGTTCATGTCATGTAACCATTGATTAATCTAAAACAAGACCAAAATGTTGCACAAAAATGGGATTCAACCATATGAAAAATCTTAAATGCTTAGTTGAAAAGAACCAATGGGGTAATGGAATTGAAAGTGGAAAGGAACTCACTTAGTTGAAATTGCAAGTATTTTTTGAATAGAGTCATAAGCCAATGACATGGATCCTGCTGGGATTCCATAGTGAAAAGTTAAGCGTGGATTTACATCATTTGCTTTCAGACCATTCAAATATCCACCTCCAGGCTGCAAATGCAAAATATGCACACTCAACTCAATTAGTCAGGTTTTAATTAACTGGTTCAAATTGAAGAGAGAAATTGTTTAATATTTTTTGAAATAAGTTGCCACATTTTACTATGGTTCCCTCGACAATTAGAATTTTTCTTTACTATGTAAGTGAAAGATTTCAAGTTTGATCCTCGCCGGGAGAGCTTTTGTTTTCTTCAGAATTTACTTAATTATCAATTTACATAATTATTTGATACCCACGTGCATCGCACATGCCACTTCTAACGGGCATATAAAAATGTGGATAAACACGCTTATTAGTCGGTGAAGAAATCATTAAATATGGTTAGGGAGAAAAGCGAAGAAGACTTCCTTTTCTTTTCATATTCTATTGCATTTTTATACCTAAAAAGAAAACTAGTTCTATAATGAGTCTCCACGTGGATTGCAGTTCATTGTCAAGGATGGACCCATTCTAAAATTAACTTCACTCAAACAATCTTCTTTGATACGTGTCTGCCCATCCAGGAAAGATAAACATGAACAGAGAGAAAAAAAAAAAAAAAAAAAAGAGCCAGATTTATGGCATGTCGTCTATGAGTCAAAATTGTGTCTGTGTTTTGTGTGAAGTTACATCAGTAGAATCCAATTTAGTCTTCTTTGATCCTTTTATATCTGGGCAGGTCAGATTAGTAAGTTTTAATTAACAATTATGCCAAGAGAGTGATTTTTTTCTGTGTAAAGGTGTATCATTACCTAAAACAAGAACATAAATAGGAAAAATACAATAAATTAAATACATTCTAATTTCTCTTGTAGCATTCTAAGTGAACCAGATTTATATTTTATTAGATACATTGTTTCTTGCGGTAATTACAATATACGATATATATATATATTTTATTTCGTCTTCATCAATAGTTTGTATACATAAGAATACGCTTAGAAATGTGTAACTTTCAGTCACTATTTTCTTAATACCCGAATTTTGCTTTCACTAATCTAAATCATGAAACAGTCTCATTTAATGGATAAAAAAACACAAACGACCGTACAAAATAAAGGCAACAGAGGAGTTAAAAACAAAGCAAAACATGAATGGAGATAATTAAAATTGTTTCCCAACATAAAATTGCTTGAAATCCAATCATCTTTGTATTAGCTAGAGAAGAATCATCGGAAGATGAACAAGGAAAACCGAGATAATTTAAGATATGCAACTTTGATATCATCAAGAAATAACTTAGGAGAACAAAAAAGTGAAGATTATGGATTAATTTTGAATATTTGGGACTAGTACATACCTTTTTGGAAGCCTTTTCTACTAATTTCTTGACGAACATCGATGAAGGCGACTGTGAATGGAGAAGAAGCGATAGCAGAAATGAAGATCTGAGGAGAAGAGTATCTGATTTTATGCGATCACTGGAGAAAACAGAGTGTTTTGAAAAACCCCCAGGAAATTTCTGTTTTTTCTTACAAGTTGAATCAAGGAAAAGGAAAGAGATGATAAAGACAGAGAGACAACCGTTGTTTCGGTTTTTATAGACAGTTTAAGTCGAAGTCAGTAAAGGAAAGATGGGCACGTGGCACTATACTGTTGCTACATGGATATTAATGGTAATGGTAATGGTAATGGTAATCGCTGGGCGACAAGATAAAGAAATTAACCTGACTTGACTCATCACTGACCGTAGATCATCATCAAGATTATTGCCTATTTTTAGATCTATTCTCTTCTATTTTTATGGAGCAATTCCAAGCTGCCTAGTAACTCCACCCATTGCAACGGTCGGTCCCAAGCCCGGATAAAGGAAGAGGATCGGTATTAGGTTTGTGATAGTCAATCGTAAAAAACCCATCACATCCATTTTCATGGAATTTGGTTCAAAAAGATTAATACAGAAGGATAGGGCGTCCCTCGCTATAAGCAACGCACTGCACCTACGCTCGGGTGTGGTGACAAATGAGCAAGGCGCACTGCAGCGGCGCCCGGCTGTAGTGTTAAATAAGCAAGGGTTCTCGCACCATTCTGAACGCGGGCGAGTAAAGAAGCTAGTCCAGGTTAGAGCTAGAAATAAAATGATTAGATTAGCCTCTTGGAACATAGAAACCTTGATGGGTAAGACAATAGAATTAGTGGATGCCATGTGTAGGAGGAAAGTAAACATAGTTTGCCTTCAAGAGACAAAATGGAAGGGGAACAAGGCTAAAGATTTAGGATGATGGTTCAAACTCTTCTATTCTGGTAAAGATGGAACTAGGAACGAGGTGAGAATAGTGGTAGATAAAGTTTTTAAGTATGCAGTAGTCGACGTTAGGAGGTTTGGGGATAGAATCTTAAGTATTAAATTAGCTTTAGAACCAGAGATAGTGTATGTTATTAGTGCATATGCACCCCAAGTGGGTTTGGATGGGGAGACTAAGAAGGTTTTTTGGGACTCTTTAGAGGAGTTAGTTCTTGGAATTCTCTATTCCGATAAGGTCTTCCTAGGCGGGGATTTGAATGGCCATGTTGGTAAGGATAGAGTTGGGTATGAGAGGGTACATGGAGGCAAGGATTTGGGTGGGGATCGAAACACTATGGAGATTTCTCCTATAGATTTTGCTTTAGCTCAGGATTTTGGGATCGTAAATACGTTTTATAAGAAGGGGGAAGATCACTTGGTGACCTTTGCGAGTGGGCGCAATAGAAGTCAAATTGATTATTTTCTTGTTAGGAGACACGATTTAGGTAGGTGTAAAAATTGTAAGGTTATACCAGGGGAGTGTCTGACAAACCAACATAGGCTGTTAGTTCTCGATTTTTGTCTTAAGAGTAGGGATCGTATTACTATAGAACAGGTTAGACCGAGAACTAAGTGGTGGACTTTACAGGGAGATGTGTGCCAAAAATTTAGAAATAAGATTTTGGGTGGTCAGTCAGTTTCAGAGGGTTGGAAAAATCTCGAACCAAAGGATAAAACTAGTAGCGCGAATCTTTTTGAACATTTGGCAAACCGAATAAGAAGATGTGCGAAGGAAGAGTTAGGAGATGCCAAAAAAGAAAGTTTATATGGTAAGGAGACATGATGGTGGAACGCTGATATGCAACAAACCATTGCGAAAAAGAAATGATGTTTTAAGGAGTGGCAAAAAGATAGGTGCCTAGGCGACGGGGAAACAAGCGAGGGAGGGGGTGTGACCCCATTTCCCTCGAGATTCACACGAGCACGCATCTTGAAGGGGATGGAGGGTCACACCCCCTCCCTCGCACGTTTCCTTGCCATTTAGAATCACCGATATTACACTGTCCAAAAAAATGTAGTTAAACTATGGTACAAAAATGGGTGTTTACCAAATAGCAATATTAGTACCTTGAGATAAAGAAGAGATGGTGGTGGTAGGGGTAATGGTTTGAGGATCATTTTGACCTAGTTCAGGTTGATATGACAAGAACAAGTGAAGGAAAACTAATGGAAGAAGTGCATAGAGTGCCCAAGGTAAGAGTCTTTTTGTGAGAGAGGATAGTGATGGTGTGTCCTTGAATGAGTTTTTGTTACCCATCAAATTAGTCTATCTCTTTCTCTCTCCCATCCTTCAAGATTTTGGAGTTGAGAAGAACAAGGGAGGAAATCAGGGAGACCCTGAAAATGGGGAGTGTTTTTTAGGGGTGTGGGAGGGAGATGAGGTTTACTTAACTATCTCTCAAAGTAGTGCAAGCAGTGGAGGAGATAAAAGAGGTCTTTTTGTTGGAGCCTTGGTGACGGTTCTTTTAGTCAAACATAGCTTTGAGAATCACATGTTTTTTTTTTTTTTTTTTCGGAAAAACATTTTCTCTTTTTTTTTTTTTTTGAGTAATTCTAGATGTCGAGGAAATGGGCGAGGGAGGGTGGCGAGCACGTGCAGAGGTGACGTGGTAAAAAAAAAAAAATTGGGGGGAAATCGAAATTTTTTGGGAGAAGAAGGAGGGAACAGAGCTCCCTCCCCATTTTCTTCCTCTCCCTCCCCATTTTCCATCTCTCGACAGGTCTCCCCCTCCCTCTCCTCCAAACGAAGCTCTTTCTCTCCCTCTCCACCTTCATCGACTCAAACGAAGGAGAAGAGAAGAAGGTCAAACGAAGTCAGAGAAGAAGAATGAAAAGAGAAGAAGCTCACCCTCGTCCCTCCCCTCTCGCAAAAGCTAAGGTACCTTCATTTCTAGATCTAGGGTTTCTTATTTTAGATCTAGGGTTTCTTTTCGATTTTTTAGATCTGTTGGTCTTCACGATTTACTGAATTTATTCAATTGCATTAACCCCTCGAGGACAAGGATTACTGAATTTATTCAATTTTTTAGATTTGTTGGTCTTCACGATTTACTAAATTTTTTAGATCTGTAGCTTCTTTACTTATTTTATTGTAGCTTCTTTCAACCAACTGTAATCCTTCCTTTTTACGATAAAATTTTGTATTCACTAAAAACTAGAAATATATATGAAGTAAAGGATACTAGTTGAAAAAGGAGATTCTAGTTGTTTTGAGCACATATTCACTAGTACGAAGGGGAGATTGATTTTACAGTCTTGTTATTCTTAGGATGCTAACTATATTCTTAGGTTTGAAGATAGCCTTTTTTTTTCCAGCCTTTGTTGTGGGCATTCTACGATCGTTGTTGTTGAGTGTCATGTCAGTTCTTTTATAAGAAGGGGGAAGATCACTTGGTGACCTTTGCGAGTGGGTGCAATAGAAGTCAAATTGATTATTTTCTTGTTAGGAGACACGATTTAGGTAGGTGTAAAAATTGTAAGGTTATACCAGGGGAGTGTCTGACAAACCAACATAGGCTGTTAGTTCTCGATTTTTGTCTTAAGAGTAGGAATCATATTAGTATAGAACATGTTAGACCGAGAACTAAGTGGTGGACCTTACAGGGAGATGTGTGCCAAAAATTTAGAAATAAGATTTTGGGTGGTCAGTCAGTTTCAGAGGGTTGAAAAAATCTCGAACCAAAGGATAGAACTAGTAGCGCGAGTCTTTTTGAACATTTGGCAAACCGAATAAGAAGATGTGCGAAGGAAGAGTTAGGAGATGCCAAAAAAGGAGGTTTATATGGTAAGGAGACATGATGGTGGAACGCTGATGTGCAACAAACCATTGCGAAAAAGAAAAGATGTTTTAAGGAGTGGCAAAAAGATAGGTGCCTAGGCGGCGGGGAAACAAGTGAGGGAGGGGGTGTGACCCCATTTCCCTCGAGATTCACACGAGCGCGCATCTCAAAGGGGATGGAGGGTCACACCCCCACCCTCGCACGTTTCCTCGCCATTTAGAATCACCGATATTATACTGTCCAAAAAAATGTAGTTAAACTATGGTACAAAAATGGGTGTTTACCAAATAGCAATATTAGTACCTTGAGATAAAGAAGAGATGGTGGTGGTAGGGGTAATGGTTTGAGGATCATTTTGATCTAGTTCAGGTTGATATGACGAGAACAAGTGAAGGAAAACTAATGGAAGAAGTGCATAGAGTGCCCAAGGTAAGAGTCTTCTTGTGAGAGAGGAGAGTGATGGTGTGTCCTTGAATGAGTTTTTGTTACCCATCAAATTAGTCTCTCTCTTTCTCTCTCCCATCCTTCAAGATTTTGGAGTTGAGAAGAACAAGGGAGGAAATCAGGGAGACCCTGAAAATGGGGAGTGTTTTTTAGGGGTGTGGGAGGGAGATGAGGTAAATGAGGTTTACTTAACTATCTCTCAAACTAGTGCAAGCAGTGGAGGAGATAAAAGAGGTCTTTTTGTTGGAGCCTTGGTGACGGTTCTTTTAGTCAAACATAGCTTTGAGAATCACATGTTTTTTTTTTTTTTTGAGTAATTCTAGATGTCGAGGAAGTGGGCGAGGGAGGGTGGCGAGCACGTGCAGAGGTGACGTGGTAAAAAAAAAAAAAATTTGGGGGGAAATCGAAATTTTTTGGGAGAAGAAGGAGGGAACAGAGTTCCCTCCCCATTTTCTTCCTCTCCCTCCCCATTTTCCATCTCTCAACAGGTCTCCCCCTCCCTCTCCTCCAAACGAAGCTCTCTCTCTCCCTCTCCACCTTCATCGTCATCGACTCAAACGAAGGAGAAGAGAAGAAGGTCAAACGAAGCCAGAGAAGAAGAAGGATAAGAGAATAAGCTCACTCTCGTCCCTTCCCTCTCGCAAAAGCTAAGGTACCTTCATTTCTAGATCTAGGGTTTCTTATTTTAGATCTAGGGTTTCTTTTCGATTTTTTAGATCTGTTGGTCTTCACGATTTACTGAATTTATTCAATTGCATTAACCCCTCGAGGACATGGAGCTTCTGTTGGTATGAATTTATTAAATTGCATTAACCCCTCGAGGACAAGGATTACTGAATTTATTCGATTTTTTAGATTTGTTGGTCTTCACGATTTACTGAATTTTTTAGATCTGTAGCTTCTTTACTTATTTTATTGTAGCTTCTTTCAACCAACTGTAATCCTTCCTTTTTACGATAAAATCTTGTATTCACTAAAAACTAGAAATATATATGAAGTAAAGGATACTAGTTGAAAAAGGAGATACTAGTTGTTTTGAGCACATATTCACTAGTACGAAGGGGAGATTGATTTTACAGTCTTGTTATTCTTAGGATGCTAACTATATTCTTAGGTTTGAAGATAGCCTTTTTTTTTCCAGCCTTTGTTGTGGGCATTCTACGATCGTTGTTGTTGAGTGTCATGTCAGTTCTTTTATGAAGGCTGAGAAGCCGTGCTTTCATTTTATTTCATTTCCTCATCTTTTTGTTGATGAAACAGGAGATTCTGGAATTGTGAAGGGCACTGAGGGTACTCCTATGTTTGATAGTTCAAATTCTATCACAATTGAGAATATCCCTAATAATGTCAGTCTCTCCCAATTGAAGTCAGCAGTTGCAGTATTTGGAGAAATCGCCAAAGCTTCAATAGTTACACTAAACGGTGGACTCCATAGCTGTAATGTGGAATTCAAGGTACACAGTGCTACCAAAATTATTTAAGCTCCTCTTAAGTTCATATCTAATGAATAGTTTTTAAATTCTTATCAGAAAGAGGAATCAAAGAAGAGAGCAATTGCATCCCAAGGAATGTTCTTGCATAGTCTCCACCTGCGAATTCGTAACCTGCAAGTACAAGAAACCTTTGTCATCAGAATTAGCAACATTAGTGTGGACACTGCAGAATCTACCATACACACAATATGCATGGGATATGGATCTGTTTCGGGACTTTCAAAGACAAAGGAGGGCACCGTGGATGTCTTGTTTAAAGTAAAGGATTCCTCTGCAAGAGAGAATATACTTAAAAGGTAAGATAACAGAACTTCACTCAGTTTTTTCTCCATCTATAGTTGCCTTTTAATGTCTGGCATTGACTTTTGTGGAGTTCTTCAATGATATGTTTTGTGAGCTTGATCATGGTCTCTGCACTTTGACCTAACCTCTTTGTATGCATAGGTTTTTGGATGCATGAGATGCACTTATTAATAACGGTCTACTGGCTTCAATGTTGATGTTTATAGTTCTTATCGGGTTGAACGATACATCTTATGACAACTCCCAATGGTCAGCTGAGATACGCCAGGAATCCACAGATTCAACTGATACAGTGAACAAAGCCGATGTCCAATTAGGAGCAGGGGCACAATTGACCAACTGCCTAGAAGAGATCCTTATGCAGACTAATGTGAAGAAGATTTATCTACAGGACTTGCTGAACTTGCAGCAGCTTATTAGACATCTTGAAAAGAATCCTACCTGCTAATAGCTTCTCAGTATGTATTAGGATTTTTGTTTACTTCCAGTGGGAATTAAAGTTTAATGGCACACGAGATTTGTATTGCATAGCTCGTCACTTGAACAGTTTGTGTATTACGATGGCTGCTATTGTTACTTACTTCAAGTCTTAATTCAAAGAAATGATATTGTGAACCTAGTTTGGTTTACCTTCAACAATTTGCTTGAAAGAGTAGCTATCAATCGTTGTCACATTGCAATAAAAAGAGTTTGCTCATCTAGTTTGTGTACAGCCATTGTAACATATCTAGCATTGATCTGTATTCATTTATTTGATTACGTGAGTTACATTGATGCAAAATACATGTACAAGTAAGGGAGTTCGTCCAATACCCTGCATAGCCTCCCTTGCATGGTGAGATCTTTATCCAATACCTAGGAAATTGGACAGTGATGAACTTAAACATAAGTACATGGAGCTTGAAGTATTCCTCATAAAGGAAGTCATGTTACATGTTGGTTGAAAACCACAAGTGTTTGTGTATTCGGATTTGTAGTAGTTTGATCTGATATAATCATTATGATACCTATGTTTCTTGAGCTTTTCATGCAAAAATATTATTTGCTGCCATATACAAATAATGATCAATTTGATACTCTTCATTCTAGCCGACCTAAGAGCATAAATATCATTTGACTCTATACTCTCCATTCCAGACAACCTAAGAGCATTTCCATTGTGACGTGAAGGTGTACCAATCAAACAAATAAAGCCTAAAAGTTATTTACTTGGAAGAATTTATCAGTCGTTTGGTAGATCATAGCAACTACAGACTGCAACTATAATTTAGTCCTGGAAACAAACACTGACAAAATTCTATCAGCAACTATTGAATTCTACCATAGCCAAACAAACAACACTGACAGAATTCTACCATAGCCATCGTAAAAACCTAATCTTTGTTTGCAGATCGGTTTGTTCAAAATGAAATAAGGATACCTTTAAATAAAATACATGTTCAGTAGTTTATTCTATTGGAATTACTTACTTGATACAATTAAGCAATCAAACCACATAGTGTCAATTAAACATACTTGTTAAGAAGATGGATATTACTTACTTGTGGAATTAGCCATTCTGCAGGCAGAGATCAATCTTCTCTTCTCTGTGGATCAAAAAAATGTTCTCTGCTTTTCAATAGGACAAGCAACACCCAAAATGAACATATTTATAACCATGAGAAGAGAGACCTTATCTCTTAAAGAAAATAACTGCTCTCCCTATCAGAGAGTCAGTTATTTGTTTTCCTCCATTATGTAACTGCTCTCCAGAGAGTCAGTTATTTGATAAACTCACATAATAGAGAAATTCCTACATTCTCCCACATGAGTGCAATCAAACCATATAAATAAGTATACAATGATCACTAAATAATTATGATCAATAAACTTTGCAACTGAATCCAATGATCTATTAGATGAACTTCAGACAACTTAATACAAAACAGAGTATTAGTGTTCCAAAATCACAAACTAATCAAATCAAAGAAACGTTGGTCTTATGGAGGCTTCAAATGAAAGTTGTTTGGTACCATTATAACTCCCACATTTCTTAATGGTCATATGACACTGCAGATGTCATCTTTTGTCTCACATATCTGCAAAATTGTAAGGCAAACTTTATTAGAGTTGAACTTTTATAAGTGAATTACATCGTCATGTAAAAGGACTCATAATCTTAATAAGCGCAGCTCTGATCAGAAATACAAACAACAACAAAATGTGGCAATTACCTTACTCCCACATTTAAACATTATCCATGGATGTTTGCAAACCCATGCTTGGCAAATGTCTCTGAAAAGCTGTCACATGCAATGCCTTGGTTAATGGATCTGCAACCATGTAATAGGTGCCAATATGCTCCACATCTACAGTCCCAATTCTGACTTCATCTTGAAGCTTCAAATACTTAATATCCATGAGTCTTGAAGCTTCTGATCTTCTGTTGTTCTTGGCAAAGAATACTGCAGATGTGTTGTCACAAAGAATTCTAATTGGTCTTTCAATGCTTCTCACTACTTTCATCTCAAAAATCAAATTTTTAAGCCACACAGCTTGTCTCATTGCCTCAAAACAAGCTATATATTCTGACTCCATTGTCGAAACAGCTCTAGTGGTTTGTTTTCTACTTCTCCAAGAAACAGCACCACCAGCTAATGTGAAAATATACCCACTAGTTGACATTCTCTCATCTACACATCCTCCCAAATCTGCATCACTATAACAAAGCACTTCCAAATTTTCAACACTATGAAATCCCAAAACATAAGCTTGTGTTTTCTTCAAATACCTCAAAACTTTCTTGCCTGCATTCCAGTGAGCAATACCAGGATTCGCTTGAAACCTTCCCAATACACTAAGTGCAAAGGCTAAGTCAGGCCTTGTACATACCTGGACATACAGTACACTACCAACAAGAGATGCATATGGTTTATCTTTCATTACCTTTATCTCATGATCAGTCACTGGACACTGTGAATTAGAGAATTTATCACCCTTGGCAATTGGAACATCACCACCATTACAACTCTCCATATTAAACCTTTTAAGAACTCGATCAATATAGTTCTTTTGGGATAACCCCAAGGTCTTTTTCAGTCTATCTCTTGTAATTTCAATGCCCAAGACATAATGTGCCTGTCCCATATCCTTCATATCAAAGCTTGCTGACAACATTTGCTTTGTTTCATGAAGTAGCTGCACACTTGAACTAGCAAGAAGTATATCATCAACATAGAGAACCATAAAAATGAAATTGCATTTAACTTGCTTCATATAAATGCATCTATCAATCTTATTCTCTCTGAAACCAAATGATTGAACAACTTGGTCAAATTTCAAATACCATTGCCGAGAAGCCTGTTTTAATCCATAAATGGATTTGTTGAGCTTGCACACTAAGTGTTCCTTCCCCCTTTCAATGAATCCTGGTGGTTGTTCCATATAAATATCCTCATCAAGACTGCCATTAAGAAATGCAGTTTTGACGTCCATTTGGTGCAACTCCAAGTCGAGATGAGCTGTGAGGGCCATAATGACTCTAAAAGAATCTTTGGTGGAAACTGGTGAAAAAGTTTCTGTATAATCCACACCTTCTCTCTGAGTGAAACCCTTAGCAACAAGGCGTGCTTTGAACCGTTCAATCTGTCCATGTGCATCCCGTTTTGTTTTATAAACCCATTTACAGCCTATGGGTTTAATAAATTCCGAACCTTCAACCAAAGTCCAAACAACATTTTTGTTCATTGAATCCAATTCTTCTCTCATTGCAGCTTCCCAAAGTGTGCTTTGTAAGCCATCCATTGCTTGTTTACAAGTCACCGGATCATCATGATCACCAATGTCATATTCTATCTCTTGTAAGAAAGCCACATAATCACTGGCAAGTGCTGGTGTCCTAGTTCTAGTTGATCTCCTCAATGGAATAGGCTCATTCGAAACAATTGGTAAAGGTGTTGGCAAAGTAGAAACCTCATGCAAATCAGGAACTGAGCTAGATGAAGGTTGACTGACCAAAGTCTGACCTGGAGGTGCTACCCCATGGGATGCAAAATCTGGCAGATTTGAACTTGGTACATTTGCAGGAAGTGGCATTGGTAGAAGAACTGTATTACTAGCTGCTGTGGGTTCCAAAATAGATTGCTCTTCAAAAACATAAGAGTTCCTGGATTTGGAGTGGAAAGAACCAAAATCTTCAATGAACTTTGCATTATTGCTCTCAGCCAAGCGCGTATGTGAAGTAGGACAGTAAAATCTAAATCCTTTCGATTTTTCTGCATATCCCACAAAATAGCAACTGGTGGTTCGCATCTCCAATTTCTTCTCATTTGGATTGTACAAACGAGCTTCACATTGACAACCCCAAATGTGAAAATGATTGAAGCTTGGTTGTCTTCCTGTCCAAATCTGAAATGGAGTTGTTTGGACTGCTTTTGTGGGAACTCTATTCAGAATATAGTTGGCTGTCTTTATGGCTTCCCCCCACAAAAATTCTGGCAACTGAGAATAAGATAGCATGCTGCGTACCATGTCCTTCAAAGTTCGGTTTCTGCGTTCTGCAACTCCATTTTGTGATGGGGTACCTGGAGTAGTGTATTGTGCAACTATACCCTCTTGCTCTAAAAATAGAGCAAAAGGTCCTTTATGTTGCCCACTTTCTGTATATCTACCAAAGTATTCTCCACCACGATCTGATCTCACAATTTTAATACGTTTGTCTAACTGTTTTTCTACTTCAAGTTGGAAAGATTTAAAACAGCTAAGAACTTGTGCTTTTTCAGAAAGTAAATATAAATATGTATACCTAGAAAAATCATCAATAAATAGAACAAAATAAGAATTCCCACAAATTGTTCTCGTTGGAAATGGGCCACATATATCTGTATGAATAATCTCTAAGAGATCATTACTTCTTGTGGCTTTTGATTTGGTTGCTGAATTGGTCGTTTTTCCTTTATAACAGTCTATACAATCCTCAAATTCATTAAGATCAAGTTTTGACAGCAAAGCACCATCTTTCATTAATCTTTTCATTCTATCTTTCGATATATGCCCAAGTCTCCTATGCCAAAGCATGGAAGAACTCTCATTATGGAGCAATCTTTTGGAAGCAGAATGATCAACACTCAAACATTCATGAAAGTAAGTGCACTGAATTTGCCAAAGATCACCATTGAGAAATGCATAACCAAGGAGATTGTCAAACTGACTCTTAAAGAAAAACTGAATTTGATTGTCATTTCCAATATAAGAAAAACCATCCTTTACAAACTGAGTAACAGAAAATAAATTCCTTCTCATCGAAGGTACATAAAGAACATCGTTTAAAACTAAAACATAACCAGAAGACAATCTCAACATGACACGACCAACTGACTCAACAACCACTTTGCTTCCATTGCCAACATAAACATTGTAGAAATCCTTATTTTTTCGTGTTTGACCTTGGTGAAATCCCTGCAAAGAGTTTGTAATGTGCACAGAACAGCCAGTGTCAAACCACCAGGAGTTTTGAGGAATAAAAATTAAGTTTGACTCAACAGTAACAAAAACATCATTAGAAGTTGTACCTTTCTTTATGAGCCAAGCCTTAAAAGCAGGACAATCCTTTCTTAAGTGCTCAAGGGATTGACAATGAAAACATTTCTTGAAATATTTCTTAACAAATGTGAGACCAGAACCTGAACTGGAGGAGCCATCAGTTTTAATAGAAGAATCAAAAGGAGGATGAGTACCTTTCTTTGCAGCAGACATAGAACCTGATTTCTGTCCAGGCAGCTTAGATCCTTTGTAGTTAGAAACCTTTCCTTTTGCCTTGCCAACATGAACCAGATTGGCTGCCCCAATTCTTGACTTCTTCATCCTCTCCTCTTCTTGGCAGCAGATAGAAATTAGTTCATTAATACTCCAGGTTTCCTTCTGAGTATTATAGCTGACCTTAATTTGTTCATAGTCACTCGAGAGAGAGAAGAGTGCCAAATGAACTAGAAATTGGTCAGTGATGCCAATGTCCAAGGCATTCAACTTGTTGGAAAGATTCACCAGTTTAAGTAAATGCTCACGGATGCTGCTAGTACCATCATACTTGGTGTTTATCAGATCAGAAAGATAAGAGCCTGTTTCAGCCTTGTCAGACCTCTTAAACTTCTCTTCTATTTTAGCCATGTATTCCTTTGCCAAATCACAAGTGGCTATACCACCCCTGATGTGATCCTCCATAGCATTCTGCATGATCAACAATGACATATGGTTCGCCCTCTCCCATTTAGCAAAGTTGTCTCTCTGCTGGACTGTGTTGTCTTCAGTGAGGGTAGTTGGTTGCGGAAGCGTGAAAGCAATGCTAAACTCCAACATTCCCAGATGCATTTCAATCTGTTGCTTCCATGCTTTGAAATTATTGCCATTCAACTTCTCAATGTTGATGAGAGTATAAATGAATTTGATGCTTAGATTGTTAGCTCTGATACCATATATTGGAATTACTTACTTGAGACAATTAAGCAATCAAACCACATAGTGTCAATTAAACATACTTGTTAAGAAGATGGATATTACTTACTTGTGGAATTAGCCATTCTGCAGGCAGAGATCAATCTTCTCTTCTCTGTGGATCAAAAAAATGTTCTCTGCTTTTCAATAGGACAAGCAACACCCAAAATGAACATATTTATAACCATGAGAAGAGAGACCTTATCTCTTAAAGAAAATAACTGCTCTCCCTATCAGAGAGTCAGTTATTTGTTTTCCTCCATTATGTAACTGCTCTCCAGAGAGTCAGTTATTTGATAAACTCACATAATAGAGAAATTCCTACATATTCATCTTCTTAGCAACGTAAACTACAACAAAGATGTAACATATACAATATTTAAAAGACATTCCCTTCCGCAGCTGTAGATGAAAGCCCATCCTTATATCCATATATCTGAAGTGCAGTCACCACCAGGATATCTCATCTCATGAGCTAATGCTGGACCTTCAGGTTCATTTGCAAAGTCTACAAAGAAGTTTGGATTGATTGTAAGTCCTCCTTTCTCTGAATCAACATCTATTTGTAACATGTGAGACCCTTTCTCTATTATCTCCGGATAAAACTGTTTATCCCAGGCACTGAACAGAGAGTGTGTAACATAGAGTCGCTTCCCATCTAAGCTTAACTGGATCATTTGAGGTTCTCCCCTAAGTCGATTCCCCTGAAACAAAAATAATTTGTCTTTCAATGCAAGTAGAATAACAATATAGCAATTTACACCTTCGTAGAGCATCTCTAATTGTTAGGCATCTTTTGCGTTAGTACAATCATGTCTAATTATTAGCGATATCCGCAAGAGTATCTTATGCAGCTAGTTATGCTCTTTCAGCATTTTAACCATGTTTCAATAACAAAATGTTTCTTCTTTCCTATGCTTAGCCAGTGATGTGTCAAATCATATTGAACAAATGTGTCTTTAAGGCAAAGGAACTGGAGATACCGTTTGCGTCAACAATAGTGTTTAAACACCATAACCTAAGAACCCAAACAAACAATTCGATTTATAAGCCTGAGTCTAACAAATTTACCTTAACCTCTGGTACTTCAGACTGCCACTCCTTCCCATCTTCAAGTTCTGCAATAACAGGGCTTCCCTTCTGAAGCAGCCCCCCAACCCATACTTGTCCTGTTAATACAGGCTTTTTAGGGTCCTCAATATTATACTGTCTGATATCCCCAGGACCCCATGCAGCCAGTTCAAGAAATAAAGGAAACGATCATCAAGAGAGATGAGAAAATCAGTAATAAGCCCTGGCATTTGAGGAATAATCCAGTTCTTCACTTTCAGTGGTTCGACTGATATTGCAACCTGAAACACAAAAGTGGACCATTGTTTTCAATGATAATGAACCCCAAATCCAAAAATCCAAGGAGCTGTTAGAAAATGAATTATTTCAATACCTCATGGTCCCATGATCCATCGGCAGTCTTGAAAAACCTAACCATGTTGCTTGTTAAAGCACAACCTAACCATATATATTTCTAGTTTTTAGTGAATACAAGATTTTATCGTAAAAAGGAAGGATTACAGTTGGTTGAAAGAAGCTACAGATCTAAAAAATTCAGTAAATCGTGAAGACCAACAAATCTAAAAAATCGAATAAATTCAGTAATCGTTGTCCTCGAGGGGTTAATGCAATTGAATAAATTCAGACCAACAGAAGCTCCATGTCCTCGAGGGGTTAATGCAATTGAATAAATTTAGTAAATCGTGAAGACCAACAGATCTAAAAATCGAAAAGAAACCCTATATCTAAAATAAGAAACCCTAGATCTAAAAATGAAGGTACCTTAGCTTTTGCGAGAGGGAAGGGACGAGGGTGAGCTTCTTCTCTTCTCCTTCTTCTTCTTCTCTGGCTTCGTTTGACCTTCTTCTCTTCTCCTTCGTTTGAGTCGATGACGATGAAGGTGGAGAGGGAGAGAGAGGGGGAGACCTGTCGAGAGATGGAAAATGGGGAGGGAGAGGAAGAAAATGGGGAGGGAGCTCTGTTCCCTCCTTCTCCCAAAAAATTTCGATTTCCCCCCAATTTTTTTTTTTTTTTTTTTTACCACATCACCTCTGCACGTGCTAGCCACCCTCCCTCGCCCACTTCCTCGACATCTAGAATTACTTTTTTTTTTTTAATTAGTGGCACTATTGATGTGTTATGTAGTCTGTGGGAACATGTGAAGCTCTATCACACCCTCCCCTTCGCTGGCTTCCTCGCCCCTTTCTTCAACATTTAGAATTTTTGCTTATTTTACTGTCATCTTCTTTATCATAGACAATCTTGCAGAGGAGTTAACCCTGGTGGTTGCGCCGCCTGCTGTCCAGAGTTGAACCCCATAGTAGGATATGGAGGCAGAGTAGGCAGAGGAGGTGATGGGATGAAAGATAGGGAAAATGTGTTGTTTGGGAAAGTCCAGTTGTTGAGAGGGACAATTTTGAACAAGACCTTTTGTAAAAAGGGAGAGAAGGTGGGAAGTTAGCCACGTGCATGGACCACCAAGCAGCAAATCAAGACGTCTGAATATTTAGGTTTCACTTTCCATTTAAATCCGATTTAGGTTTGTCTGTTTGGCAGCAAATCAAGGCGCCTATCATCCATTTTCCACCAAGAATTTATTAAAGCCACCATCAAAGTTTCTATATGACGAGACTACTGGTCATTAATCCAAAGAGTAATCACATGCAATACGATTAATCCCTATTTTGTGTAATTGTTTCTATAAAAAATCTGAATCAAATTAAACAAATGCAAACAGTCAACGTTTGACATAAATTAAGAACGGAGGGGTGCAGCCAGATTTTTGAAATAACAAATAAATAACCGTTCAAGACTACTCATTAGTAGGACCTTGAGGCTTGGGAGGAGTACTGTAATTTTGTTGCCGTTTCACACCGTAGAGAGGGGACCAAAAAACAATACAAATTTAATATCTTTACTTTGATTAATCACAATTACTCAGCAAGTGAATTTCAATCCTTTAAATGTTTGATGAAAATAGTTGAGAGTAGTACCAAATTAACAAAATCACTGATGACGGAGTTCAACTTCCACATGATTGATCAATATTGATCACATCTACATGAAGAGTCTCACTTCCATACATGATAAACCATCATTCCTACATATGCACTAATCACGAAGTAATTAAGAAGCACAAACTTCACACTTAGACGGGGATGCGAGGGGTGGGGGGTCCGTCCATCCCCCCCCCCCCCCCCCCCCCCCCCCCCTACCTGTGGGGTCCCTCGCTGTTTTCCTTGGCACTTAGATGGGTTCCTTGCCAACACCTGCAGTAGTGGTGGCCGTAGACATGTGCATGAGTTACAACCACAATGATCAACACACCAGTACTTCCTGTGCTCCACATCACCTGCACCAGCACCTCCAGTTGTTGCTACATTCGCACCGCACCTGGATGCACATCATCCATCAATCAGTTCAACATCTTGAATCACTTATTGATTACCATGCACGTACATCAAAATAAAACAAAGAATAAATTAATCAATATATTATGAGTAATACTACAGCGCACTGGTGCTAATCTCCGGTGTACTTAAGAATTTTCGATATATTATACCTGCAAGGAAAATGCTAAATGGCGAGGAAATGGGCGAGGGAGTGGGTGTGACTGCTCATCCCCCTCGAGATGCGTACCAATGCCTTTGAGATGTGCTGCTTTACGAATTTCGAGGGAGATGGGTGGTAAAATCCCACCTCTCGCCCCTTTCCTCGATGCCTAGAAGGGCTGTACCTACAAGCCACACCACCAGGACATGGAGATGGGCGTCCACACCACTCATTGCAAACACCTACACTTCTTTCACCACGTAACATACATTTGGATAGGAATGACGGTGGGGCGTATTTTCACGGATATTTGCCTCATCCAAATTGTTTGAGGCGAATTTTGAGGCGATTTCAGGGATTCAAAAAATATCCGTTACATATTCGGAACGGATACAAATTTGGCCATATCTGCCCCGCGAATATCCATTTATACAGATAATTTATTAAAATACCTTTAACTATTAAAGAAGAAAAAACCTAACCCTAACATAAACCACCCTCCATCCACCGTACTCTTGAGCATAAGACTTTTACATAAGACTTTCCATGATAAAATTTCTTGAGCATGTATGTTATTTGATTTTCCTCCTTAAGAGCCTTTCAATGAATCTTGCTTTAAATGTATTGTTAGTGAGGCAACTCCTTTTCTAGTAATATATGAAAATTTTCCAATGAAGCTCTTTATATTGAATTATCGGGAATTCCGTCAACTTCATTATTCCTTTCACAACTATAACGATGGTCCCTTGTTGAAGTTTTACTAAAATTCATGGAGCTTGTAATTAGATTCATTGACTAATTAAAATGTTTATGGTTACTATATTTTTTTTAAACTAGACATGTTGGCATATAGTTCGGTGTAATTAAACTTTTTTTAGCTATTGCTGACAGTAGAAAATTAACAAAGCACCACAGTTCAGAGAAAAGAGGTTAACAAATAAATTTTTTACTCTGATTCAATTTTGATACTCAAAACTTCCTAATACATATTGGCATGAAAACAAATTCACACATATACAAACCAGAACCACTAAAACAAGAAGTATAATTACAACAGCCTGAAATTCTTCCTTACTAGAATATATGAATAAGTTCGGAGAGGTAGCAGTAGCAATTATTTATGTAACTAACACTATAAGAAATCTATTTTTTACCAACAAAATTATTGCTACGAAAATTGATTTTCTTGTTAATATTGTAGCATTGTCAACGAATAAAAAATTTCCTTGAAAAGCCATAAACTTGTTATTGTTTTCCAACAAAATATATTTTGTAGGAAACATTCCTTGTTAAATAGGTGGCGGGAAACATTCCCTCCAAACCAATTTCTCGCCAAATTGATTTAACAACGGAGTTATTTTATGGCCACAAAATACTTGTTCCTTGGTAATTATGACATCATCTGGAATGAAATATTTTGTTGCTAAAGAAGACTAATTTTAACAACAAATCACTTTCCTTGTTAACGAATATTAAATCTTATTCACTTCTTTTTAGTAAGGAAATCTATTTTCCTAGACAATAATCACATTATTAGTAATGATTCGGTTCGTTGATAATGATTGATAATTTTTTTCATTAGGTTTTTTCTTTTTAAAGCTCGTTTATTAATTTATAGCAACAAAGTAATATTTCGTTTTGAATTGTCACACTATTGGCAACGTTTTTTATTTTGTTGGAAACAATATCTTTTTTAATGAAATCTTTGTAGCTATGAAATAAGATTTTGTTGGTAATTATAACCTTGTTCCTAACAAATTGTTTTCTAGGTAAAAGCTAGCTGATAATTATTTTCATGAAAATTTGTTTTTCATTAAAACTCGCTAACTATTTTATACCGACAAGTCATTATTTTGTTAAAAATTGGTATACATACAAAAAATGTTTTATTTACTAACAAATTTTATTTTTCTTGTTAATATGTTACTATTTTTAACAAAAATAAATTTCATTGAAAAAACCATAGAGTTGTCACTTTTTGTAACAAAATCTATTTTGTTGGCAACTTTTCTTTGTAAAGAGGTGGCGAAAAATATTCATTCCAAAACCAATTTTCCTCCAACATTATTTAGCACCAAAATATTTCCATTTTAACGAAATTTTAGTTTGTTAGTTATAATGACGTCATTTACAATAAATTATTTCATTGTTAATAAATATTAATATTATTGACAAACATTTTCTTAGTAAATGCATTATAACACTTGTTCGTGTCTCTTCAACAATGAAACTAAAATTTCTCTAGTTAATTACCACGTTATTGCAACGATTTATTTGGTTACCTATAATGAAATTTATTTATATTTAAAGCTCTTAGCCTCTTTATAGTGGAAAAATATCAATTCGTTGAATTTTTTTATTAGTAGCATTGATATTATTTCATCTGAAAAATCAAATAAAATTTATTTAACAATACAACATTATTTTAATATTAATTATAATATTAATGGTAACAATTTATTTCGTTGCTAAATATTGATAAATTTTTTTCTTATTAAGGTTCGTTTTCTTATTTACAACAATTTAATTTTATTTCATTGGGGATATAACCAATTTCAATAACATATAGCATTGAAATGCTATTACTATTTTGTTGCTAATTATAATGGTGTTATTGTGATTTTTTTTTCATTGTAAAAGTGATAGATATTTAACATAAATCTTATAATCGTGAAAATATTTAGTTCTAATTTATAGTGACAAAATATTATATATTGGTTTCTATTATATACGTAGCAATGTTTTTTTTATTGCAAAAAATGAGTAATTTGATTTAATAAGCTATAAAGTTTTTTCACACAACACAATTGTTCAAATAGCTCAATTGTTTAATATTGCAATAGATTTTATTATAGGTCAGGAGTTCGATTCCCGTTTGGGAGTAGTGGGTGATGTCCTTAGAGATTGGGACCTAGATTAGCTCGTCTAAGAGCCGAGAATGATCGTTTTAATATATAATTTTTTTATTGAAAATAATTTCTTTGGTAATTGTTAACAGTACCTATTACAACTTTCATTAATATACATTCATTTTACAAATGAAAAAGTTATTTGATAAATGTAGTTACATTTTCTCACGACAATTTTCCTTGAAGATTCTAAGTTTTTTCGAAAAAAAAATTCATAGGTAAACAAAAGTTTTTTTGCAACAAAACAATTTGTTGGTAAAATAAAACTATTTGATTTTTACCAACGAATTTTCTTGATAGTTGTCAGTATTACCAACACCGTATTTCCTTGACTTATCAATTGTTTTACCAACAAAAATGTAATTCCTTGGTAAAAACCTTTAGCTACTGGGATGCCTCTACGAATCCAATAACGAATTTTTTTCTTGTTAAAAAGTTTTTTTCAATAAAATTTTGATTTTTATCAAGAAAATTTTTTCTTGAAAAATGCCTTAAATGTCGTAGTGTAAGCAGCAGTACGAGTCGTCGAACAAGTGCATGGATTACAACCACAATGATCCCCACAAGAGCATTTCATCTTCATGGGTTCCATGTAATCACAACCCCCACTGGTGCCAGGTGGTCACATTCGCCCCAAACTTGCAAGCTACACCACCCGGACATGGTGAAGGCTAGGGCACTCACAACTCTCATTATAAACTCCAACAGTACTACTACTTCTTCCCAATTTGTCTGCCATCTTTGGCTTTGGTTCTCTTCTTCTTTCCGATTGATGGGTTTGCTAGCTAAATTGCAAATATTTGACATTTATTTAGTTGTGTTGGACTTGTCATGCCATTGTGCCTTTAAGCAAAAACGTGGCCTCCCTTTGATTGATTATCACAATGTAAGTTCATTTAGATATATATGCAACCACCTCTTTGAACAAGGGCTATCCATGGTCCTGAGATATTTTTAGTCCATGGGCCATTCTCCAGTGACACTAATTTCGAATAATTGCGAGTCACAATTGTCATTCAACTTGTTTGAAATATTGTTGAAGATGGACGACGCAAATGAAGTAGTAAGTATAATGGATGGTCCAGAAAGTTTCGTGGTAGCGTGGATCAGTCAATTTCAACAACTATAGAAAAAAGAAAAAAATAGGGGTTGGATCATGTGTGGAATTCATTTATGTTTCATTTAACTTTTGGTTTTTCATTTTTCTGCTTGATTTTGTACATGTTTATGCCCCTTCTTCGTTCTAGCAAAATGAAAATTCTGTGGCATCTGGGATTGAATTCAAAGATACAATAGTCAATTACATTCGTGCTTTATAAGGGATGGATGGTTTCGAACAAGACACTTTTCAATTGCCGTTTCACATTGTAGAGAGGGGACCAAAACACAACACAAATATAATATTTACTTTGATTAATCAGAATTACTCAGCAAGTGAAATTCAATCCTTTAAATGTTTGATGAAGGCACGGAAAATACCCTAATTTCTATATATTACATGTTTTCTTTAATGTAACTTATATTAACTTGTATATCATTTAGTTAAATATAACATCCATAACTAAAAGCCTAAAAAATAGGATTGCAGGATATAGCGGTGCAGGGGATCCTGACCTGTGGCGGGTCGGGGCAGATATTGAAAGAAAATTAGCGATTAAACAGGGCGGGAGGTTTGGCAAATTCCGCCCTGTTGCCAACCCTACTAGCAGCCTTCGATTTGTAGAAAATCTCGTGGTTGATATTTATTTGTTTATTTTGAGCTTTGATAATTCGTTTTATCAATCTTGAATTTCTTTTTTGTATAATCTTCCAGCCACTGTGAGAACGGTAAATTCGCCAACTATTATACGTTACCGATGGTGGATGTTCTTTCGCATTTTTTTTTTATACATTAATGATACTATTTTTAGTTTTCTAGTTTTTAGCAGTTCATTTACATTCATCTATTTTGTTATATATGAAACCTGGAACTCAAATCTCCCCACTGTATTAAACCACACTGATGATTATCTATTTTTGAAATGTCTACATTTATCTAGTATATGAAAAAGGGTTATTTTCCATTAGGCCTTATTAATTTATAGCTATTCTCTTTGCCCCCCACATTAAATAACAAATATCATCTAATGTTTTCTCCTTAATTTTTCAAACCGAACAATTTTTTTAACTTCAACCCACCCTCACAAACCCTATCTCTCTCTAATATCTCTCTCGGACACGTTTGCTGTTGTTGTTGGTTTTGGTGTTGAGAGCAGCCACTCTCCTTTACTACTAATACATTTTTATTACTAGAGTAGCTGCAGCCAATTCCCCCACTTTTTCTACCATCAGGTGCTTGAGTGAAGCAATAAAAGCATTATGAGAAGAAGAGGAGTAATAGTAGTAGTGATGCAAGGCCACCACATTGAAGGCCACTGAAATTACAAAGAGGGCTCTCCAGGTGAAAACCATCTTAGCAGAACTCGTACTGGAGTTTGATTCCCCCTCCCCATGTGCTTGTTGCCTGCTCTTGCTCTCCTAGAAGAAAAAGACGAAATTTTCCTACCCACCATCTTCTTCTTATCTTTCAATTGGATTGATAATACTAGGAGAAGGAGAAAGAGAAAATCAGAGGTTGCTTGTTTCTTGTTTGGTGAAGAGATTGAGAAGAGGAGATGGGAGCTAGGTATTTATAGAGCAAAAATTGAGACAAAGGAAAGAACAAATTAGGGTATATTATATTGCTAATGAAACACAAATCAAGGATCAGAAAATACCACCAAAAAGATACGAATTTATCGAGTGTGAATATTGGTTGTAGAATGCACTCACCATTAAAGTTGGAGTTGATTGCAAACACACAAAAATAAAAGGGAGAACAAAGAGATACAGAGAACGTGGGTTTGTGAGAGAATGAAGAAGAGAGAGATTAGCGAGGAAGTGGGCGAGGAAATCAGCGAGGGGAAGGGGGTGTTTCCCCTCGCGATGCACGCCGTCATTTTTCATGCGCGTATCCCAAGGGGGAGAGATTAAAAAAAGACAGTGGGTGAGTTCGTGGAGATAATAAAAAAATAAAATAAGAGTGTTGGGTTTGGAAAATTACGTACATGGATAAATTTGTCTTTTCAATAAATTTAGATAGAATTTGTAAGTCAACATGGTTGAATACACGGTCACGGGTGTTAGACTGGAATACAAAAATTAATGAAGGCCAAAGAGGAATAGCTATAAACTAATGAAGGCCAAATGGTAAATAACCCTATGAAAAATTACACATTCAGGAAAAGTGGGCAACAACCGGTGTACTTGAAATGAATTATATGCCTATTACTAGCACCCTATATGATGATATACCGAACCGTTCAGTAATGCGCATCGTACATGTGTCATAATGATCTCGTCAACAGAGCAAAGCAGGCCTAATTGCACTCCCAATCTGGTAAAGTCCATACAACACGAAGCCTACTGAAGTAGGGTCCAAGAGGTTGGCCCCAATCAGCAGCGCCCTATTAAACCCATACGTCATACGATCAAGCCCAATACTCGTAAGACCTAATAAGACAAGTATCTAGGAGTTTGACCTAAGACAGACATGCCAGCAATACACTGATTCCTACTATACCAGATTCTAAGTCGCGTATAGAAATTCCCCTGCATGGACAACATTCTGCAAGAGATGAACCCACAACAGATATCAGAACACAAGTCGTGTAGAAAAACTCTCCTACATGGACGATTTCCAACAAGAAAATGATCACTAGCAAGATATCTTTTTTCCCTAAACTACGCCATCAAAGGCATAATCAGACAAAGACTCTCGCATGATAAATTAGAATACAAGGTTGAGGAACAAAGATACGCTACAGAACCCTATTTACAATATTACGCATTTCTCAAGCATCTGACTTAAGCATCGGAGTGTCATCAGCTGCCACAAAGTGGTATTTGGCTCACGTGTGTTCTCTGTGCACGTCAAGGTCAAGAAGAACAAAATTTGACACCATCAGTTTGACGCCGTCCGTGAGGGAAATGACAAAGTTTCTAAGAAAACAACGATAACACCCATTCTTTACAGTCCAGAAAGATGGCAATCACGAGATCTCGCAATAATAGAGAAATCGCTGAGTCCTCATCGAATACTCGAACCGGCGCATCGCCGCCACCTCCGATGGTACTAGCCTCGTGGGGAGAACAACCCTTGGCCCTCGCGCTGGTAACAACCACGTCGGACTCTAAGGTGGATCGACTGACAACCCAAGTGCAGCAAATCACGTAAGCGGTGTAGATACTCACTCAGTGGAACCCTCCACCTACGGAAGAAGACAGGAAGTTGCAAAGAGCCTTGTCCTTAGAGGACACAAGAGAGCCCGTTCAGGATAGTTACTATGCTCCCTAGCTCTCAGTAGACCAAAGGCGGTGGAGCAACCAACGGAGACCCGACGTCTAAGGACAACAAACCCGCCTCGCAGAACCCCCTTCAGCTCGGGGCCACCAATCCGGACGTGCTTTACAACCTCACCGTCCCCTTGTTCATGGATCACATCACGAACGAGCTGCTGCTGAAGAAGTTCAGCCCGTCAAAGCTAGAGTTTTATGATGGAACAACAGACCCGTCTGATCATTTATGCCATTACCAGCATGTGATGGCACTCAAAGAAGGATTTGAAGCAGTAATGTGTCGGACATTCCCCACCAGCCTGAAGAAAGCAACACTGATCTGGTTTCATTGTCTCCCTCTGAAGTCTATTGACTCAGATGATACATCAAATAAGACTGTTATCGCACCCATACACGTGGCAGAGATCGTCCATCACAAGGATCAAATATCCAAAAACCAAGCCAATTCATTAAGCCCAAAAAGGGCGAATCCAGTCATAAAAGCCCAAACATCGCTCCTAAGAATAAATCATAGTTAGAGACCCAAATCCAGGTCTGATGGAGTTCTCCCTTTAAAGGGAGGAACGTTAAGAGAAAAAGGAGTCGCGGAGGGAGTTATTCCTCTGAGGACGTATCTTCATAAAGAAGGAGACTGTTACAGAGAATGTCTCCCCTCATTGCGCCTCACATGCTTAAGTTACGCAATGAATTAACGACCATTATATAAGATTAAGGTAACATTCGACAGAGGTATGCAATTTTAACTGAGTTATGTCCAGATTTATCTCCCTCTTCAACTGAGTTACTGACTTAAGCATCAGAGTGCTTTCGACCACTAAAAAGGTGGTATTTGGCAATCTAACATTTGTTTTGTAGGTCATACTTACATGAGACCGAATTTTGGTCGCATTGGCGAACGACAATTTGTATTCAAGAAGAGAGTCTGCAGTAGGAAACTTCCTCAGATCTGATCAACAATTGAAAAGCTCTCAAGACATATAGGCACTCCACAGACCCTCAACCTAACAACGATCAAAACAATCCTCCAACCGATGAAATTGCATTGCTAACATTGCACACTTCAAATCCAGTGACAACCATCAGGCCAATCATGTCCGACAACAGAGAGCCACAACATGTGATTACCCAAACATCTGGCGACGTTGCCACAGACCCTCGTGTGGATCTATTCATGATCCAGATGGATTGTCTAATCAAAATGGTGGACAAACTCACCCAAGAGTGCGCTCAATCCGCCAACCCTATCCAAGCGCCACCCCAACAAAACTCTTCCAATCGAGTTCGAGAGAGTAATGAAGTCCCTGTAGAACCCCAACAAGTGAATCTCGAAAGCAGCGAACCACAGAAGATGGCCTTCCCCAGAGCGATGGGACCCCTGCTGAAATCTCATTCAGGATCGGGGTTACAGATCCTAACGTGTTGTACGAGTTGGCCAGACCACCATTCTCCGACGTGCTCATGGTGACTCCTATGCCGAAAAAGTTCACCCACCAAAGTTTGAAGCGTACGATGACACCACCGATTCGACAGACCATCTGCGACACTTCCACCACATGGCGTTGAAAGAAAGCACAATCCATCGTATGCCGAACATTTTCGACCAATCTCACCTCACAACGATGAGTTGGTTCAACAGCCTACCACCAAGGTCGATAGAATCCTTTCAGACGCTAGCTATTGCCTTCATCACGAGATTCACGACAATCAACAGATAAGGAAGGGGCCACACTACTTGCTTCACATCAAACAGAAGCCCGGTAAGACAATAAGGAAATACGTCACTCGTTTTATGAACGAATTGACAATGATCGACGGCTGCAGCGACAACATGACCATTGCTACATTTACCTCCGGACTGAAAAAATGACCATTATTTGATTCTCTGAACCTAGACCCTCCGAAGAACATTGTGACTCTATAAACGTCCGTAAAAAAACATCACTCTTGAGGAGATGGTGGCTGCTAGGAAGAAGAACGAATCTGAAAGGGAAGGCCATTCAAAGAGGCGAGAAAAAAGAGAAGAAGGAACAATCAAAGAGGCAACGGACCAATGGGAGGTCCGAATTCAACCAGCAAGAGCCCGAAAAGCTGCAATCAGCAAGGCCCAGGCATAAATGGGTAACAAGTGTGGTGAAAAAGACATATAAACCATACACGACCTTGAAAACGAGTCGAGCAAGCATATTGAAGTCCATGGCGAAATGGGAAGACGTCAACTGGTCGCTCAAAATGAGAGGAGACCTGGAAGGGCGAGATAATAGCAAGTACTGCTCTCTTCACAAGGATCACAAACACGACACCGAAGACTGCTATAATCTGAAAGACGAAATTGAACACTGGGTTTAAAGAGGACGACTCGAGGAATTCGTCGGACTGCCATATAAGCAACTCAATGAGAAAGAAAAGGTGGACACCACTTCAAGATCAAAAGAGCAACCCAAAGAACCGATATACAACCTACACTACATACCTGGAGGAAGTGAACAATCAAACCAATCAAAGAGATGACCAATTACTCCGCCCACTCGAGCTGATCTATATCGAAGCAGAGCACCAACACCATCAAACGAGACCAGAAAAACAACTACGACAATTCACAACAAGAAACGCGGAGAAATTTTCACTTCAAGTGGAGATCAACCAACTGATTAAATTTGAAGGCCTTACTGACAAATGCAAACTTGATCCACATTATGCATGATAAGGCCAACAACGCCTCATCCATTACTGACAACGGAACTGACGCAAACAAATTCGATTTGACGAATAAAACTTGATAAAAAAATGCATGAAAGCCTTGGCAACCGATACTGATGTGAGCATGATTGGACAATTCGGTGCTAGATTTTACTCCACTTGTCAGAAACACCTGGCAAGAGCACACACCCAGGGATTTGATCAAGAATCATTTCGAGTTTATTAGCTCCCTCACGACAACAAAATACGTAACTAATGACTGTCAAAACTACAAGAGAATCATGAAGGAAGAAGTTGCAACAAACGATTTAAGTCCATTCAAGGTAAAACAACACCAAAACATACTCCATGGTAATATGAAACCAAATCCAACAAACAGAAACGAATACCCTTCAAACAACAAGGGCGCAAGAATCAATCCCCTATCGTCATAAGAAATGACATCAATCGAGCAACAGTCAGAGAGATGCAATGCATATTCATTAAGTGAACTCTACAACACAATGTAACTTCATGTGAATAAAATGACTACTACTACTATAGATTGTTAAGCACCCGAAATGAGATTATCAATAAAACTCCGAGTTCAAACCCTCTATCTCATGACCGAGTAGTAAAATTAAGGCATTAAACCTAGACAATGCGAAACAATCGACACGTCAAGCCACGAACAAAAGGTCAGCATAAGTCAGACACAAATAAAAAATTTATGTCTGATCAATCACAAAGTAGAAGTTGGGAGAAACAAGTCAACTTATTCGTAAAAACTTCGGGTCGACTAGTATGTCAGATCAACGAAGCAAAAGTTAAAATGAACAAGTCAACTTACTCGTAAAAACTTTGGGTCTACTAGTATGTCAGACCAACAAAGTAAAAGTTGGGGCGAACAAGTCAACTTACTCGTAAAACTTTAGATTGACTAGTATGTCAGACCAACAAAACAAAAGTTGGGACGAACAAGTCAACTTACTCATAAAAACTTCGGGTCGACTAGTATGTCAGACCAACCAAGTAAAAGTTGGGACGAACAAGTCAACTTACTCATAAAAACTTCAGGTCGACTAGTATGTCAGACTAACGAAGCAAAAGTTGGGACTTACAAGTCAACTTACTCGTAAAAACTTCGGGTCGACTAGTATGTCAGACCAATGAAGTAAAAGTTGGGACAAACTAGTCAACTTGTAAAAACTTCGGGTCGACTAGTATGTCAGACCAACGAAGTACAAGTTGGGACGAACAAGTCGACTAATTTGTCGGACCGTGGATTAAAGACCTGGACGGATAAATCAATATGTATCTATAAAGCCTTCTTGCCTGACCAATGCGTCACATCACAAAGTACGTCTACAAAAGCTTTGACACACAAGTCAAGACTTACCCAGGAAACTTTCTAGAGTGACCAACATATTCGACCGCGAAGTAAAAACGTGAGAATCTTAACGAGTAAAAACGAACTAGTAAAGCTTCACATCCTGAATGGCAAGACCGAATAAATAAAAGCTTCAGATGGTCAACAAACAAACACAAAAATAGAAATACGGACAAGCAAAAATTACCAGAGTATGAGGAATGAAAGTAACAAGGTGAACACACACTTATCATATACAATGAGTCGTGATCGATCCAAGACAGATCATGACTTCGAGGGAAGAACATGTGAATCAAAAAATACAATAAAAGGCAACACAAGATTATCAAAAGGAAAATTTTTTCATTCATAAAACTATTCTGTTACATCTGGACAAGAAGATAGAACAGTGAGAGAAGGAACATTAGAAGCATCGATGGCAAGAAAATTTGATGGAAGATGGGCAACATCGTCAGTAGCAGGAGGAGACAAAGTTATCTCTTCGACAACAAGAGCAGATGATGAAACAAGACCGAAAGGAGGAAGGAATGATGGTTCTTCATCCACCGTATCACTTGACGGATTTGAAGTATCTTCCTCGCCATCTTCATCATTGAAACTTGATCGACCAAACAAAGATACTTGGACAAATCAACGCCATCCCCCTCAATGTAGTCGAGAAGCTTGACTCGTCCATCAACAATTCTCTTCCAATCCTCCGCTTCCGCAATCCTCAACTTGTTTTTTGTTACAACAAGCTCATTCTTGGTCGAAATAAGTTGTCCCTCAACGATGGTCAACATTGCGGAAATATCCGACTTAACTTCGACAAATGTAGCCATTAACTGCTCTACCTGCTCCTCAATGACCTGACAGCTGATAGATTGTTCATTAACAAAACGTATGGCCTCATCATGACCAACCTTCTCAACGGACAACTCCCTCTCCACCTTGTCCAACCGAGTATGGACTCCGTTCAATTCAGCCATTGAAGACTCAAGCTCAGCTACAGACCTATCTCGTGTAGCCTCCACTCCCTCAGAGAAGCCCGAGCAGCCCCAACTGCATTCTCCTGCTTCACACATTGTGCTTTCATCATGTCCAACTAACGAAGAACATCAGTAAACATCAATAACTGCATTTTCCATCTTCCTATCAATAGCACCACCTGGTTACGACCAGCCTCGGCGGAAGAACTAAGGGATCAGTAAGCACAGAAGACCCAACCTCGGCGGCCGGAAGAACGATCTGAATAGCGGTGATAACAAAGAAGCCACTCTTGCCTTTTTACCATGAAACAGTCGTGGAGGGAGAAGGGCAAACAGTAGCAGCGACAGCAGCAACAGAAATCAGACGAGCAGGAGAAGAAACTAGGAGCTAAACTGCATCATCAACAGGAATGGAGGAAGATGGAGGAGGAACCTCAGAACTCTGACTACGATAACCGACTTCCTGTTTGCACAGATGATTAAATTCGAAGTCGGACGGAGTCTTTGTCGTATTCAGATCCTTGGATTGCCCCATTACAAGCTGAAGCATCTTGTTGTCAATAAATCGAGGGTTATCATCCAACCATTCAATGAAGTCAGACAGACCATAAGCCTAAAGAAGTTTTTTCTCATTATCATCCAACGGATGAGTTATTTCTTTCTTGCTCCTTTCCATCGCCAGGTTCATCTCCTCGACCTCGTCGAGAGAAAAACCATCCTCTTCCCCACCCTCCTTATCAGAAGAACTCGGGCAATGAGCAATCCGAGTAGCACCACGAATGGAATCAGAAAGTCGTTTCCTCTTGGGAACACGCCAGAGCTTATCGCCAATTGCTTTGATAGACTGGCAAGCCTCGAAAGCTTTTTTTTTTCGATAGTCAGGCCATCAACATCAATGCTGATAGAGCGTCGAGATCCATAACATCTCTGCCAAAGCTCACTTTCCCATCAATGCTAGCATTACTAACACCAGCAGGAATAACAGGAACATCGATCTCAGTAGCTTGAGATTTAATAAGTGAAACACGTTCCGCCTCGTTCATGGTGCACATGCCACAATGTCCTCAAAGATGAATACCTCCATAGAAAGCCTTAAGAAACGGTCACTGATCATATGTTCCTCCACAGACAATAGCAGGTCCTTCCGTTTATCAAAGACTCTGAAGGATTGCATAATCTGACGACCTCACAAGTTAAAATTGCCAAATTTAACAGAAGCATAAAACCAGAACCGCGGTCAGTCCTTGATGTCATCATTAAGCTTCCCAAAACAGACAGGGAAGGGAACAATCAAAGAGGCCATTCAAAGAGGCGAGAAAAAAGAGAAGAAGGAACAATCAAAGAGGCAACGGACCAATGGGAGGTCCGAATTCAACCAGCAAGAGCCCGAAAAGCTGCAATCAGCAAGGCCCAGGCATAAATGGGTAACAAGTGTGGTGAAAAAGACATATAAACCATACACGACCTTGAAAACGAGTCGAGCAAGCATATTGAAGTCCATGGCGAAATGGGAAGACGTCAACTGGTCGCTCAAAATGAGAGGAGACCTGGAAGGGCGAGATAATAGCAAGTACTGCTCTCTTCACAAGGATCACAAACACGACACCGAAGACTGCTATAATCTGAAAGACGAAATTGAACACTGGGTTTAAAGAGGACGACTCGAGGAATTCGTCGGACTGCCATATAAGCAACTCAATGAGAAAGAAAAGGTGGACACCACTTCAAGATCAAAAGAGCAACCCAAAGAACCGATATACAACCTACACTACATACCTGGAGGAAGTGAACAATCAAACCAATCAAAGAGATGACCAATTACTCCGCCCACTCGAGCTGATCTATATCGAAGCAGAGCACCAACACCATCAAACGAGACCAGAAAAACAACTACGACAATTCACAACAAGAAACGCGGAGAAATTTTCACTTCAAGTGGAGATCAACCAACTGATTAAATTTGAAGGCCTTACTGACAAATGCAAACTTGATCCACATTATGCATGATAAGGCCAACAACGCCTCATCCATTACTGACAACGGAACTGACGCAAACAAATTCGATTTGACGAATAAAACTTGATAAAAAAATGCATGAAAGCCTTGGCAACCGATACTGATGTGAGCATGATTGGACAATTCGGTGCTAGATTTTACTCCACTTGTCAGAAACACCTGGCAAGAGCACACACCCAGGGATTTGATCAAGAATCATTTCGAGTTTATTAGCTCCCTCACGACAACAAAATACGTAACTAATGACTGTCAAAACTACAAGAGAATCATGAAGGAAGAAGTTGCAACAAACGATTTAAGTCCATTCAAGGTAAAACAACACCAAAACATACTCCATGGTAATATGAAACCAAATCCAACAAACAGAAACGAATACCCTTCAAACAACAAGGGCGCAAGAATCAATCCCCTATCGTCATAAGAAATGACATCAATCGAGCAACAGTCAGAGAGATGCAATGCATATTCATTAAGTGAACTCTACAACACAATGTAACTTCATGTGAATAAAATGACTACTACTACTATAGATTGTTAAGCACCCGAAATGAGATTATCAATAAAACTCCGAGTTCAAACCCTCTATCTCATGACCGAGTAGTAAAATTAAGGCATTAAACCTAGACAATGCGAAACAATCGACACGTCAAGCCACGAACAAAAGGTCAGCATAAGTCAGACACAAATAAAAAATTTATGTCTGATCAATCACAAAGTAGAAGTTGGGAGAAACAAGTCAACTTATTCGTAAAAACTTCGGGTCGACTAGTATGTCAGATCAACGAAGCAAAAGTTAAAATGAACAAGTCAACTTACTCGTAAAAACTTTGGGTCTACTAGTATGTCAGACCAACAAAGTAAAAGTTGGGGCGAACAAGTCAACTTACTCGTAAAACTTTAGATTGACTAGTATGTCAGACCAACAAAACAAAAGTTGGGACGAACAAGTCAACTTACTCATAAAAACTTCGGGTCGACTAGTATGTCAGACCAACCAAGTAAAAGTTGGGACGAACAAGTCAACTTACTCATAAAAACTTCAGGTCGACTAGTATGTCAGACTAACGAAGCAAAAGTTGGGACTTACAAGTCAACTTACTCGTAAAAACTTCGGGTCGACTAGTATGTCAGACCAATGAAGTAAAAGTTGGGACAAACTAGTCAACTTGTAAAAACTTCGGGTCGACTAGTATGTCAGACCAACGAAGTACAAGTTGGGACGAACAAGTCGACTAATTTGTCGGACCGTGGATTAAAGACCTGGACGGATAAATCAATATGTATCTATAAAGCCTTCTTGCCTGACCAATGCGTCACATCACAAAGTACGTCTACAAAAGCTTTGACACACAAGTCAAGACTTACCCAGGAAACTTTCTAGAGTGACCAACATATTCGACCGCGAAGTAAAAACGTGAGAATCTTAACGAGTAAAAACGAACTAGTAAAGCTTCACATCCTGAATGGCAAGACCGAATAAATAAAAGCTTCAGATGGTCAACAAACAAACACAAAAATAGAAATACGGACAAGCAAAAATTACCAGAGTATGAGGAATGAAAGTAACAAGGTGAACACACACTTATCATATACAATGAGTCGTGATCGATCCAAGACAGATCATGACTTCGAGGGAAGAACATGTGAATCAAAAAATACAATAAAAGGCAACACAAGATTATCAAAAGGAAAATTTTTTCATTCATAAAACTATTCTGTTACATCTGGACAAGAAGATAGAACAGTGAGAGAAGGAACATTAGAAGCATCGATGGCAAGAAAATTTGATGGAAGATGGGCAACATCGTCAGTAGCAGGAGGAGACAAAGTTATCTCTTCGACAACAAGAGCAGATGATGAAACAAGACCGAAAGGAGGAAGGAATGATGGTTCTTCATCCACCGTATCACTTGACGGATTTGAAGTATCTTCCTCGCCATCTTCATCATTGAAACTTGATCGACCAAACAAAGATACTTGGACAAATCAACGCCATCCCCCTCAATGTAGTCGAGAAGCTTGACTCGTCCATCAACAATTCTCTTCCAATCCTCCGCTTCCGCAATCCTCAACTTGTTTTTTGTTACAACAAGCTCATTCTTGGTCGAAATAAGTTGTCCCTCAACGATGGTCAACATTGCGGAAATATCCGACTTAACTTCGACAAATGTAGCCATTAACTGCTCTACCTGCTCCTCAATGACCTGACAGCTGATAGATTGTTCATTAACAAAACGTATGGCCTCATCATGACCAACCTTCTCAACGGACAACTCCCTCTCCACCTTGTCCAACCGAGTATGGACTCCGTTCAATTCAGCCATTGAAGACTCAAGCTCAGCTACAGACCTATCTCGTGTAGCCTCCACTCCCTCAGAGAAGCCCGAGCAGCCCCAACTGCATTCTCCTGCTTCACACATTGTGCTTTCATCATGTCCAACTAACGAAGAACATCAGTAAACATCAATAACTGCATTTTCCATCTTCCTATCAATAGCACCACCTGGTTACGACCAGCCTCGGCGGAAGAACTAAGGGATCAGTAAGCACAGAAGACCCAACCTCGGCGGCCGGAAGAACGATCTGAATAGCGGTGATAACAAAGAAGCCACTCTTGCCTTTTTACCATGAAACAGTCGTGGAGGGAGAAGGGCAAACAGTAGCAGCGACAGCAGCAACAGAAATCAGACGAGCAGGAGAAGAAACTAGGAGCTAAACTGCATCATCAACAGGAATGGAGGAAGATGGAGGAGGAACCTCAGAACTCTGACTACGATAACCGACTTCCTGTTTGCACAGATGATTAAATTCGAAGTCGGACGGAGTCTTTGTCGTATTCAGATCCTTGGATTGCCCCATTACAAGCTGAAGCATCTTGTTGTCAATAAATCGAGGGTTATCATCCAACCATTCAATGAAGTCAGACAGACCATAAGCCTAAAGAAGTTTTTTCTCATTATCATCCAACGGATGAGTTATTTCTTTCTTGCTCCTTTCCATCGCCAGGTTCATCTCCTCGACCTCGTCGAGAGAAAAACCATCCTCTTCCCCACCCTCCTTATCAGAAGAACTCGGGCAATGAGCAATCCGAGTAGCACCACGAATGGAATCAGAAAGTCGTTTCCTCTTGGGAACACGCCAGAGCTTATCGCCAATTGCTTTGATAGACTGGCAAGCCTCGAAAGCTTTTTTTTTTCGATAGTCAGGCCATCAACATCAATGCTGATAGAGCGTCGAGATCCATAACATCTCTGCCAAAGCTCACTTTCCCATCAATGCTAGCATTACTAACACCAGCAGGAATAACAGGAACATCGATCTCAGTAGCTTGAGATTTAATAAGTGAAACACGTTCCGCCTCGTTCATGGTGCACATGCCACAATGTCCTCAAAGATGAATACCTCCATAGAAAGCCTTAAGAAACGGTCACTGATCATATGTTCCTCCACAGACAATAGCAGGTCCTTCCGTTTATCAAAGACTCTGAAGGATTGCATAATCTGACGACCTCACAAGTTAAAATTGCCAAATTTAACAGAAGCATAAAACCAGAACCGCGGTCAGTCCTTGATGTCATCATTAAGCTTCCCAAAACAGACAGGAGAATGGAGAAAACAAATATTTTTGGTCACCAACAGACCAACCAACGAATGTGAAACCCTAACAGTCAAGGGAATGCCCAATATGAATGCATCTCGCGTAAGTAGAAACCATAACCTTCTAACCATTAGGACCTATTTGAGCGGGAGGAATACCCAAAAAATCTAAATCCCAAAATATCTATGGGACTGAGAATCGAAAGCCAGACTGGAACATACATGGATAGAGTGCAATATAACCAGTCCTTGGATGATAATGACGATCGTTTTGCCTAGACATAACGATCTCGAGGTCGGATGGAAGAGAATAGTCTGAACTAGGGCTGGGCAAGTACGGGTAACCAGCCCAAAATGTAAAAACTGAAAATCGGCCCGAGAAATTAGGGCCCGTGTTTATGAGACCCGAAACCGGACCGGGTTGACCGGTTAACCGAGGTCCCGGTTAACCAAATTACGGGCCGGTCTCGGTCCTAAGAGCAACATTCAAAATGGCCAAACTCCGTTACTCCATAATGCCATGGTGTTAAACGTTCAACCGAACACAATAATGCAAATATACATTAAGAAATCCCCTCAGCCTGTTGATATTGAAATAATTCATATGGATACTCTTTTTACATACAAACTTTACTGTTCCGAGTGACCAAAATGTTGCATATCTGAGAGAAGAAATTGACAGGCTACTTGGAATATCTCCATATCCTCGTCGTCTCACCACTTTACAAACTATAATGTCAGATGATGATGCTCGATTGAGCAGAGTATTTGCTTGTCCCTTTGTTAGCAGAAGTGAAACAAGTGATTATGGTCAATGAAGAAAAACGTCACATTCTGTAGTTCAGTGAAAAATGTCATGTTATTAAGAAGCTACATCAACTTAGTAGTAGCGAGTGACTAAAGTAGTGATGAATATTATTGGTTTATCTAATTTAGTAGGATTATTAATTTAAGCCTTAGTGATTAGCATGATTTGATTATAGGAACTAAGTTATCAAGAGTATGTTAACTCTTAGGGTTTGTTTTCATGTTAAGATTATTGAGTTAATTAGCTTGATGTACTCAAGATTTTATCATCAAAAGTTATATAATTAGTGTTTATTTTATGTGTTATTGGAATATTATGAGATTGAACACTTCGTATTTAGGTATTTACTTTTGGAGTTTATATGCTCTAGTCATGTGTTCCCATCACCCAACATTAGCACAAATCCAAATGGTTATAAGATGTGGTATAGACTCCAAGTTAAAATTTGACACTTTCTGTAAATCGGTGTGATATTAAGTTAGCTATTTATGAATATTTTAGCCTCCTCAAATAAATTTTAAAGGAAGGAATGTAAATGGAATTATGGAAGAAATATGTTCCATCAACTTACCAAAATTACGAATGTTAAACATTTTGTATTAATGATTTGAAAAGTGAGATTATCATTTTCAAAAACTTACTACTCCTATAAAATGTCCACAGAATAATGATCTTATACATTATAATGGTCGGACAATCATACCAAACTACCAAAGCTAATGTTTGGGCCCCCAATTCTAGCAAATCGGGTAAACCTTCTGAGTCGTTGGACATCAGCCCATTCAATTGCTTAAACAATACATTTTGTAACAGAGTAAATGCTTTTGATGGTTTTATTTTTTAACTTTTTATTCATACCCGGGCCGGTTATCCGACGGGCTTAAGAATTGGAAATCGAGGCCCGGACCAGAAACTTTGGGTCGGGCCGGGCTTTTACAACCGAAATTTTTTTAATTAATTAAAACCGATCCTATCGGTCCAGTTGTCGGTTCGGTCCGGGTTTTCGGTCCTAAATGCCCACCCTAGTCTGAACGAACGCTATCCAACTTCGCCTGTGAAGCCTTCTTGGGCGAGAAGTAAGCTTCGCAAGTAGCAAGCGCCTCGCCATCTAGTATATTGTCTGCAGACATCGAAAAGGAATAAAGGAGCAAGGAAAACGAAGAAGAAGAGAGAAGAATAAGCCATAATTTCAAAGATAGCATAAAAAAAAAAACTAACCTATCACACTTCATTTTATAAAGCTGAGCAACGAAAAGACTACTCATAGGACGACGTGTGGGGTATGATGGTTGCACGAAATCCCAAAATGTGCGTGAAAATGAACGGATGAACGAGAGATCCGAATACCAACCCGCCAAAAGCTGCTGACAATATTATATGAGAGGCAATGATGAAATTGAAAGTCCAACCGTCGTCGAGTTAGTGGCCACGTCAGCACACCCATTAACTAGGGGGGAGTAGTTGATGATACATCAGATAAGACTGTTATCGCAGCCATACACATGACAGAGATCGTCCATCACAAGGATCAAGTATCCCAAAACCAAGCCAATTCATAAAGCCCAAAAAGGGCGAATCCAGTCATAAAATCCCAAACAGGGCCCCTTAGAATAAATCGTAGTCAGAGGCCCAAATCCAGGCCCGATAGAATTCTCCCTAAAGGGGAGGAACGTTACAGAGAAAAATAGTTGTGGAGGGAGTTACGCCTCCGAGGACATATCTTCATAAAAAAGGTGACTGTTACAGAGAACATCTCCCTCGTGCCTCATATGCTTAAGTCACGCGGAGAATTAACAACGACCATTATATAAGGTAAATGGAATATTCGACAAATGTGTGCAATTTTAACTGCGTTATGTTCAGATTTATCTCCATTTCCAACTAAGTTACTGACTTAAGCCTCAGAGTGCCTTACGCCACAAAAAAGGCGGTATTTGGCAATCTAACATCTGTTTTGTAGGTCATACTTATAAGAGCCTGTATTTTGGATGCATCAGACTCATTTCGGACGCTGGCCAAAGCGTTCCTCACCCGCTTTGTCTGCAGTCAACGGATCAGGAAGGGCCTACATTACCTGCTCAGCCTCAGACAAAAGCTTATCGAGACACTGAGGGAGTACGTCACACACTTTAATGATGAGTTAACTCTCATCAATGGCTGCCGAGTCGACACCTCGGTCATAGCCTTCACCTTAGGTCTGAGGAGAGACCAGTTCTACAACTTCTTCATTCTGGAGCCTCTTACTGACATGACAGACTTATTGAAGAACGCCAAAAAATACATCACTCTCGAGGAGATGTTGGCTACTAAAAAGGAAAGAGAAGTTGAAAAGAAACCCTCTAGTCCTAGAGACAATAAGGAAGAAAAAAAAAGGAGAACAGTGAAAAAAATAAAAGAAAGCGGAATGACAGCAAGCCAGACTCTGGCTGCACAAGGCAAGATAAAGCCTCCAACTCCGTCGGGTCCAAATCCTTCACTCCCTTCAACTCCAGCCTGTGTGACGTCCTCAACACCATTAAGAACTGGGGAGAAGTGAAGTGGTTTGCCAAACAACGGGGAAATCCCTCCCGACGCGACAACTACAAATACTGCTCATTTCACAAGCACATCGGCCACAACATTGAGGACTGCAAGAGTCTCAAAAGCGAGATTGAGTACTGGATCAAGAATGAAAAACTCAAAGAAAGTACTGGATCAAGAATGAAAAACTCAAAAAATTCCTGAGCCCGGAAAAATGACAAGATTGGGCAAAGGAAAGATAATAGGTCATCAAAGAGATAGAAAAAGAAGCTCCTAGCATTATATATGTCCTTCATGGGGTCAGCTCGGAAGGTGAACATCCAATAGGTCCCAAAAGGACACTCAACGAGATGCAAACTCAACCCACCTACGAGGACCGACAAGTGAAATACACACGTATTCAGAGCCCAATCCGACCGCTGACATTCATGGATAAGGACTTCCAGAGCGTCCATTCTCCTCACAATGACGCCCTGGTCATCTCGGTTCTCATAAACAAGTGGGAAATGAAAAGGTCCTTGGTAGACATATAGATCTCTCTGAACGTCTTGTTCCTCAAAGCATTCCGCAACATGTAACTCAAAGAGGAGAACTTGATACCTGCCAGTCACCCGATGATCAGGTTCAGTTGAGAGAAGTGCTTCCCTATCGAAAAGATCAGACTAACAGTAGTGGCGAGAGAGGCACAACTACAGAAAGTTCTTTTCTAGGAGTTCATGGTGGTTGATGCCTCGTCTACATACAACATTATCTTGGAGAGGCCTTTGGCTCCATCATATGGAGGCGATAGTTTTCACTTTTCACCAGTACATCAAGTACACGACTAATCAAGCGGAAGGAACCATTTGAAGAGACCAACCATCAGCACGAGGCTGCTAGTACGTAGCGCTGAAACAACTGGATTGTTAGCAATTGCAACTCGGGCCCGCGGGTCAGACATATTAGAGCCTGAACTCAAAGAAGGGAGAAAAATTGCTCCGCACGGACAATGAGACTTTAGTCAGTTCAAGGGGAAGACCCAATGTCCGCCAGCCAGATTGGCCAGCTAGTGCCACCTTGGTAAAAAGGATATGCGAGAAATGGGGAGACAACCCTCCACTTCCTTGTATGGATTAGAGCGTGAGCGTCATGTCCAAATCTCCAACAACCAAGACTCAACTAAGTAATGAGTCAGGATCGAACATTGAAAATGCCATTCGTCTGTCACTCCAGTTCAATGCAAAGCTAAGTAGCAGCACTTCGACAAGCCAACGCCTACTCCAAAAGTTGACAACCAGTGAGGAAAGGCCCGCTCGCATAAAGTTCACTTTTCAGTGACGTCACTATGTTTGAAAAAACGTGACATTTCGTCAAGGGAGCTACACAGTTTGAGCCAGGACCATGCACGTATCCTTTAGGGCCATATTAGCATAGTCCCCGTTCAGAGTCAAACTATCCTATTGTTTTGATTTCTTTTCTTTTTCAGTTTAGAAGAATTGTTCGCATAAGCCAATATGATATATATTCATTCAAGGAATAAAACGCGAATTATAGAAAACAAACTTTATTGATAATTAAGAAAGTGGTTACAAAGTTTGCCCGACTGGCTAGTATAAAAGTTTATACACTACAAGTATCTAAGCTCGATACGAGTATGGATCCGCTGAAACGCACGTCAAGACTTCGCTCGCCAATCTACCTTGAGAAGAAGATTCAGAAGAAACAAAAGTACCCAAAGCAGGCTGTAGGTATGCGTTGGATACTTTGCTCTGCCAATCTACCTTGCAAGGATGTTTTGAAAGTGGAAGCAGAGGTAGCAAAGGTGGCTGCGGAGGCGATCACTCAGAAAGGGATGCCTGAGATTATGCAGAGTTAGCACACCAGGACCGCAAGCTACGTCCCCAGAGCTCCGTTCCGCCAATCTGGCTTCCGGCTGTGCCATCACGCATGAGGCCCAGGAAGTAGCAGTAGGAACAACCATCCAAAGTTGGTTATGGGTGTTATCTCCCAGACTAGATGGCGCGAGACGCCGTGTGAACACCTTAATATGGAAAACAAACTTGACCCCTGAGGGGATTTTGTACTTCTTCTACACAATGTAAGAAGAAATTACGAGGTCCCATGGAACCAATTGGAAGCTCACCCGAACCAGGTGGCACCGCCCAATAACAGGTCTTGCTAAGACTCACTGCTGCAAATGTTGGAACATTCGAAGACTTCAATAACGGAGATCTATCTTTAGCCTTTGGAGAACCCAAAATATATTTTCTGAAAAGATGCATTTCAAAAAATACTCTACAACGTTCATGACAACGCTTGAAATGGTGAAAACCAGCCTATATATAGGCGCAGCGATTCACAAAATGAGATCACTCAGCAGTTACGTCAGCATTAAATGTTGTACGAAAATAGGGAGGCAACAATTCCGATTGCAACTGCACAAGTCCACGTTTGTTGATTAATGCCACTGCACGCAACCCCTGTAACTACGGGGAGTAACTGATACTAAACCGTCCCGCAATCTATGTCGTACACGTGGCACGACGATCTCGCCAACAAGGCTCAAATAAGCAACTGAGTCCAAATCCAGCCCAAAAGACGGAGAATGACCCAATACATGCAAAAACACAAACGACGAAGGTATCGCGCGCCCACGGAATGTAGAACACACCTACAGTGATATTATCAATAAATCCAATGTATCTGCTTTATTAAAGTTCCACATATGTTCATCAAATTTGGTTGCAATTCAATCTAGTCAATCTATTGTGATCCGGCTCTAGAATCAAACTTGTTGATTTTCCCCCCTTGTGTCGGACTATTAGGCGAAATAAGTGAGTTAGGACACCAAAGTCAGACTTACACGCCCAAGGCCAAGCAGTGGCCTAACCTGACCAAGGTGGCTTGACAGGGATCATTGTCCAACTACAGACAATGGTTGTCGAACCTGACCAAAGTTTAGTCAGCTAGGGCTGATGACGATAGCTTCTGGTCCGCTCTAAGTCACGGTCCACCCAACACAGATGAAAACGGCTTTGAAAGTGAGAGTCTAGTCAGCTCTCACAACGCCTGATCAAGATGGCTTACTAGGGATCATTGTCCAACTATAGACAATGTTCATCGAACCTGACCAAAGTTTAGTCAGCTAAAACTGATGATGATAGCTTCTGATCCGCTCTAAGTCATAGTTCGCCCAGCTCGGATGAAAACGACTTAGAAAGTGGGAGTTTAATTAGAGCTCTCAACGCGTAATCAAAATGACTTGCCAGGGATCAATTTCAAACTACAGACAATGGTCGCCAAACCTGACCAAAGTTTAGTCAGCTACGGCTGATGGCGATAACTTCTGGTCCGCTCTAAGTAATAGTCCGCCAAGAGCGGATGAAGACGGCTTAGAAAGTGGGACTCTAGTCAGAGCTCGCAATGCCTGATCAAGATGACTTGTCAGGGATCTGTAACGACCCGATCCATAGGGTATGATATTGTCCGCTTTGGGCTTAACTACCCCCACGACTTTAAAACGCGTCATACCAAGGGGATTCAACCTCGCACATATATAGTACACACCCTTCCCTCACCCAAGCGATGTGAAACTATAACACTTAGGTAGCTTGCCAGCCACTGAGCCCGCCCACACATTGTGGTTTGCCAGCCTCAGAGATCGCCCACACATGGTAGCTCGTCAGCCTCAGAGCTTGTCCACACAAGGCTATCGCAATTCACCCCCTCAGGAGCCCAACGTCCTCGTTGACACATTTTCGGTTGGGTTCGGCTCTGATACAATTCTGTATCGACCGATCCACATGGTATGATATTGTCCGCTTTAGGCTTAACAACCCTCACGGCTTTAAAACGCGTCATACCAAAGGGATCCAACCCCGCACATATATAGCACATACCATTCCCTCACCCAGACGATGTGAGACTATAACACCTAGGTAGCTTGTCAGCCTCTAAGCCCGCCCACACATTGTAGTCTGCCAGCCTTAGAGCCCGCCCACACATGGTAGCTCGTCAGCCTCAAAGCCCGCCCACACAAGGGTATCTTGTCCAACCACAGACAACGACCGTCGAACCTTACCAAAGTTTAGTCAGTCGAGGCCGACGACGATAACTCCTAGTCCGATCGAAGACCTAGTCTGCCAGGAGCGGACAAAGATGGTTTAGAATATGAAAATCCAGTCAAAGCTCATGAAGCCTAGCTCAGACAACTTGCCAGGATCATTGTCCGACCATAGATAGTAACGTACGTACTCAAACAAAGTTTAATCAGTTACGACTGATGACAATAACTTCTGGTCTGCTTTAAGACGCAGTCCGCCAAGAGCGAGTGAAGATGGCTTAGAAAGTGGGAGTCTAGTTAGCGCTCACAACGCCTGATCAAGACGACTCGCTAGGATCACAATCCGACCACTCACAGTGATGCACATGTTTGACCACAGTTTAGTCAGTTCGCTTAGACTAGTGAAGATAACTATTGGTCCGATTTACAGCCTAGTCTACCAAGGACGGATTAAGATGGCTTGAGGAATAAAAAATATGATGAATTCGAATGATCTATCGCCCGCCAACGGAGTTTAGCCAACTCACAAGGTTTGGCCGAGACAACTCCTAGATCTCTAAAGAGTACATACCGGAATTGCTTGATCTCAAGAACAATCGCAATATGAGCGGTCAGAACTCTCATCAGTAGATCAATTAGACAATTTCCTGACTCAACAAAATCTCGTCTAAATACCGACACCAGCTTTATTTGACAAATCATATTTCATTAATGATTCAAAAAATACAGAGTTTACACTTGTCAGGAGAAGATTCAGATATAGTGGAATTTGACTTGGCAAGAGAAGAAACGGGGGATGTGTACGTACGCGCTGCTGCTCAGGCACCCTGATCTGGGTTACCCTCTTCTTGCGATTGATCAGAAGCCTCTCCAAACTTCGCGAAGGCCACTTTTCTATAATAGGAGAGGTCCCAATCAACATGCTCATCTTTCATCAACTCCAATCTCCATTTCACAACTCTACTGAACTTGAACGTGCCCTTGGCCTTGAGGAGCTTCTCCTCGCATACTCTTAACTCTGCAAGCTCTCGCTCCAACTGTTCCATTTTGCCCGGTCAGCTTTGGACTGCTCAGAACTCATGTTGTCCTTGACTGCGCTCATTTCATTTTGTGCCAGAAGGAGTTACTTTTTTTATTGTCTTCACGCTCTTGGTGTTGAAATCAACATCAGCCTCCAGTTGCTGACATCAGACAGCCCATTCAGACTCCTTCTTGGCCTTCTCAATACTCAAAGCTTGCATCTCAGCCTGTGTCTTGGTTGCAGTCTCCTGAGCAAGTTTTAAGTCACGACGGACATGATTCAGTTCTTTCTCTGACCCGTCCCTTGTGGACACCATCACTGCCAAGTCGGACTCAAATATTTCCAAGCAAACCCTCTGAGCTTTCGATCTTGTCTACCAGGCCTCCAAATCAACATCTGATTGAGCATGCCTCTAACTCTCAAGTTGTTTCTTTAGAGATTCAATTTCATGAAGAGCATCAGAATACAACTTTTGCAAATTCGCAAAAACTCACTCCATAGTGTACACTCTTTTGCGAGCAGCCTCTACTTCTGTCCCAGGGATGACAACTTCGTTCAGATACGACATCCCCAACGTGAGATGTTTCTGCCCCTTGTCCATATGCTCCCCTAGCGTATCCCCTTCTGGCTCTGGAGTATGATTGGCCAGCCAGTCGTTCCATCTGCTAATATGCATCCTTGAGGCATAAGAAATGTCAACTTCCTAGTGCCAGGCCTAGTTGCTCATCTTTACCATATCTGGAGCAAAGAGACTAAGCCGCACATCTAGGTGAATATCCTTTGGGACCGGAATCCCGCCAACACCGCCCTTTGTCATCCTTGCCGCATCAGGGGCCTCATCTACCGCTTTTTCGTTACTCACAGCGACCGACTCCCTCTCACCAACTGCTTCGGAAGCTGATGACGAGGAAGAAAGAAGTGAATTATCTCTCAAACTCGTCGTCACCTCAAGTTGAGGTCGAGATTGGGACAGCGGACAAAAACTTAAAGTTGCATACCTTTGTCGAATGTTTCTTTTACCTTTTATAATGGTCCCGGTTAATTTTTTGTGTGAATTAAGCGTGTGAGTTGCAACGAAAGAAGTTGTTTCTCGTAACGGTCTCCTCCTTTATAGAGATGTGTCCATGGAGGCGTAACTCCCTCCACGACTCTTTTTTAGAACTTGTGTCAGACCTGAATTTGGGCTTCGATTATGTCTTCCTTTAATGGGCTCTGTTTGGGCCTTTATGATCGATTTTAACCTTCTTGAGATTTACGAGCTGGCCTAGTAGATGAGATGCTAGATCTTCGTATTTTCTACCACGTGTATGATTGTGATAACGGTCTATTTTGATGTATCATCAACAATGATTCCATACTTTAGAACTTCCACTCAAGCAATGTGAAAAAAGAGATCTTCTATCATTTGAGTTTATGCTAAATATCAAGACCATACTAAATTGTAATGCAAGAGCCTTGTATGATGCACTTCCAATGAATCATGTGATGACCATTCCAAAGCTTCAGACTAGGTTAATTAATTAGGAGATGCCAACCAGGCAACAGTGCCAAAAATGATTGATAAGATGGAACAGGATGGATCCTGAGAATATGCAACAGTTCAAGGCTTGAACTGCCAAATAAAACCATCAAGTTCGAGTGCTTCTAAGGAGCCTGGGTCTGCTGCTTGGGTGACATTTTTACAATTTTGTCCCTGTCTTTTTAACTATTCTTTAAATATAACAACAACAAATGAAGGGCAAAAGGATAATTTCGCCCCCCCCAGGCTGCAAACCCAGGCTCCCTAGAATTATACATTAAGTTCAGGGTGGGTAACCGATTTCTCTTTTATGTATGTCAGTTCTTGTTTATGCTCTTATTCCTTATAGAATTATCTAGTTCAAGACAATGAAGATTGCCGAGCCACAAAACAAAGCTAACTGTGTAACTTATGAAAACGGGTATATTTAGGTGAAGTGTGACTTTTATGGTTTGTTATCACTCTAAAGCTTAAGACTTGGAACACCGTAAAGGGTCAGCAGGGAGCAACCATAACAAAATGCCCACCAGTGGCAGCTATCACACAATTGGCTCTGGCCTTACATGCTCACCATTAATTAACGAGTGTTGATTTTAGACACACCCAACAGAACCACCACCTCATTTCCTCGTTCAATTATTCAGGCAGGTAAAGGAGGAATCCTCAAATCCCGGGATTGCATGAAGATTAAAATCAGAATAGGGCAAGCAAAATGCCTCACCTCTAAAATTCTTTTGATACTGTGGCTCCATCTCTCAGAAAAATAAATCCTAAATCCTAAAACTTGGATCCCACGGAATGATGTTTGACCTCTTAAATTCAAAGCTTCAACATTCAAAGTCATTTCTCTTCTGGTAAGGTCATCTCGTTACCGCAACAGACCCGTCCTTACTTGTCAAGAGCTGAGCGAGAGGAACGGTGGTCTTGGTCTTTTTTCAGCTAATGACATGTCTTATATGGATGTGGGGAGAAGTTGAACCAAATAAGCGCCGGTGATTGATGATTCTAGCTACAGCAATGAGTGGGACAACCAACCCGATGGTTCGAGAATAAGACCATACGAGAAATATCTTGCCAAAGACAATTTAGCACTGAAGTGTCGCTCTACAATTTTGACTAGCTATAATTTTCATTTGTTTTCTTATTCTGTTTTCTTAGCATGCAAAACTAGACACTGAAAATGATATGATAGGCAAAACCTCATAAATCCATTAAAAAAAATGATCTAAGAGGAAGGAGCACAGGAAGAAATTGATTGCATAATTATTCTTTTATGAATAGCAAATGAAAAAAATTCAAATAACAAATAAGGAATACCTGAAAACATAGATTTCAATTACACAAAATATGACTGATCTATTCAGATTTCTTGATTCCCGGACGCCTTTCAGCAAGTGCTTGCTTAGTCTTCTCTAAAACACTGAAGAAAATCGAACCACCAATACCTATCCACAGCACTCTTGGTCCAATTCCCTTCAAGAGAGCACGAGGCCCTTCTTCTCTGACAATGGTCTGTACACAATCAACGACACCTTTGTACTGGTTTGCAGAACCCTGAACCATTAATCTCGTCTTGATAACATCAAGAGGAGTTGTTACAGCTCCAGTCAAAGCACCAGCAAAAGCACCAATTAAAGCATTTTCAGGATCATTTAAATCCCTGCATGCAGCTAACTTAAACCCTAGTCGCAGCTGCTCATAGATGCAAAACTGAATAGCATCAAAGGGCAAATCTCGTAATAAGAACGAACCGTACCCTGCATAAAGACCTTTAAAACCCTCCTTAGCAACTATTAGACGAACAGCATTTGGAGCATTAGAAAATTGTCCAGTTTGCATCCTTTGCTTGACAACCTCAGTGGGCACTCGAACAAGAGAAGCAGCAGCTCCTCCAAGTGCACCTGCAGCCAAATGAGCTAACGCGCTGAGGCTTTCAGGGAAGAAGTTCAGTAATTTTTGCTTCGAAGGTTCATAAACACCAACAAAAATGGCTGATGCGGGTAAGACACCGGCAAGATTTCCAGCCAAGCCAGAATAAAGGCCTTTCAAAACAATTTGTCCCCCTCCACGAGCAACCTGTAAACGAGTCTTTATTGTATCAATGGGGTACAACGCTGTTTCCACAACAACACCAGCAGTACCTCCTGCTACAAAACCTTCAAACAATACACGTAAGAAATCGAACGGCTTTTCTTCCCCCGTCTTCATTGATGCAAAAGGCTTCTTTGCCTCCCATTGAGATTTCCACAATTTGTTCTCCAACGCATTAGATGAGACCTTTGGACGGCTTTCTGTGTCCATTGCCAACGTAGGACGACTCATCACTGTCCAAAATATATTGTGCCTTCTAGTAATCACACTTTCCTACTAATAATCAGACCTGTTCACATTTCATCGCTGCAGGATATTTTTCAGTTTTCTCTACATACTTAGCAGATGTAAAAAGGATATAACTAGTAATACTGCCACGCAGCGAAGACCTAGTGATATCACAACAGCTGGAAAACAAATGCAACAAAACCAAGTATAGTATTCAATATCGTTGGAAGGGTAAAAAATACATTGAATTAAATTTTGAAGTTAGTAAAGCATGAACTGATGCTTTACCTTTTCTTGTTCTCTAAAATGAAGAAGATGAATTTAACCTTGTCAATGGAATCAAAGTGGAAAAGGTATTCAGTGCTTTCTTCAAACTTATTATATAAGACAAATCAGTAAATCAAAACATGCTTAAATGATATATAAGAATTCTGCAAACTCCATTTTTTGCACAATATGGTTCCCAAAGAAATGCATTTTGTGAGATGAATATGTGCTACTCTTCAAAGAACATAGTTACGTCTGACAAATACATCAGTATCAACAACATGTTTAAATATTTTAAACAAGAATATTCGAAAATAATATGGATTCGTAATTTCTTTTTCTCAAGCCATGCATAAAAATTAATCTACTCAAAGACACGAGCGCACACACTGTTTGGGAAAACTTTGCTGATGTTCCAGTAAACTACATTTAAATATGAAATAGATAGACATGGAAAAGATCTTAATGGGCAAATTATAATGGTATAGAAACCAAGACACGAGATATATGGCATAGAGTAAGTAAAAATCAATGATGCAAAGGATCGGCCAATGAACGAGATAAAGCGAGGATTTTTTTTTTTTTAAAAATTTTTTTTTTTATAAAATTAACCTCCAGTGGGGAGGGGCAACTCTGGAATGCCAGACCTTCATTACTTATCAAAAAATTGATTTACATACTCTACGGGGGGTACATTACGACATTACCCGTATAAATATCGAAAGCAAACAAAGATAAATTGAAAAAAAAACTCAATAAATTCATGATTTAAAACATACAAACAAAGATGAGCGTGTTTTCAATCTCAAAGTTTATTTTTTTTTTGTTCTCCTTGTTTAAGGTTAGCATTCCTCATCAGAGAATACCCACTCACATCACAATTCAAACCAAAATCAAGTAACTAAATATCCCTTCCCTTAAATGCACAAATGCATAGCAAGACAACAATCAAATTGAAAAAAAGAAGAAGCAAAATAACACTAATTTACATACAACAATCTAAAATTCTACTCCAACACACCAATGAAAACATACTGTCTGGACCAGAATAACCCAATCCAAACACCTCACAGGACAATATCAAACAAACCCATTTAAGATATCCAAATTTCTATGAAAAAAAAATCCCAAACCCATACTGCATAATCAACACCCAAAATTCAATTTTGGACTAAAAAGAAAGCTATGTGTGTGATTGAACTAACAAGAAAGAATCTTTTTGTGTCTGTGTGTGTGAAAATAATCATCCATACAGTTGAGTTACCTTTGAAACTGAGTTCTCAGACTATAGAAGCGAATGGTGGAGCGGAAAAGAAGCTGCGAAGATTGAAGAAGAGAAGAGGAAGGATTTGCAGACCTTGCCAATCAAATAAAGAGATAATTTTGTGACGTGGTCTTTCCCAGCTTTGGGCTGATTAGACAGTCCATGGACTCTGGTTTCAAGCCCAACAAACAAGCCCACATTGGCTTGCAAGGCTCATGGAAGAAGCATTACATCCTTACTTTGTACAGTCATAAGATAAACGAAGCAGAAAGCAAATCACAGCGTAAAAATACCAATTTTTAGAACAAATCACAGTCACAGGTAAAATTAACCATGCAAATTTCATGTAACGACATCGAACAAACCACAAAAACCGTTAAAAAATATAGGGATTGCACTAAGTCAAAATCCAAGATTGATTCTTGATGCACTCAAACATATTCTAACAGAAACATCACTGTCACTGTGCAAGTTTCTCCATAATTATAATCATTATGGTTTGGTGGAGATGGACGATACAGAGGATGTAGTAGGTACGATCTAATTTAAATGGATGGATGAGATTGCGTGGGGGGTTTTGGATAGGGAAATGTGGGCCTTTTTCTGGTTGATCTTGTTGTTCGTATCATTATTCACTTCATTCCAAGATTAGAGAAATGGAAATTTTGTATTCAAATCAAGGTGAGAATTGTTTATGAGTCTTGGATGTTGGATTATTGTTACCCCTTTTTTTTTTTCTTCCTTTTTTAAGAAATCACTTTAAGCTTATATTCAGAAAAATAATAGTTTTATTTTTTGTCATTATTTATTTATTCAGTCATTTATATTATTAATTTTTTTTTGCCTTTGGTTTTGTTTAGTCCTTAAAATTCTTTTTTTATTTTGTGTTTCATTACTCAATTACTTATATATATAACTAGGGTATTTCTCATGCCGATGGCATGATAAAAATTTAACATGATAAATAGAGTTTAGTAATGATTTAAGTTCTATGTAATCCGTTAGATTAATATATTTGGATAAATCTCAGTCGCCATCCTGATTTGTAATATAGATTTATTAAAAAAATTATGAGGAAACTATTTTTCCAGAGAAGAAAGGGAATTTTTTTAAATGTTGGATTGCAGAGCAAAATATAAATGTCAGGCATGCATGTGATTTTCCCATTTGTCTTCGGTAAAAGTTGTGTTCGAAGCATATCCAATGGTAAAAGTTAAAATAGGGGATCAACCATCTCTATTTAACCAAAAGCTAATTTTGGTGTCCCACTATTTCTTCGTCACTCCAACCACATCCCCGATTTTAATTTTTTTCATCGTTATTTAAATATATATTTTACTTTTCATCATTTTGTTTTAATTTTGATTTTGTTTTTAATTTAGAAATATAAAGAATTTGAATATTTTAATGTTATTTCAGATTTAGGGAATGGTATGATTGCCCCTAAATTTATGGAAAAATTGAAAGTGAAGTTAAGATAGAGATGTGCATCTCGAGAATGATGGACAGTATTGGGCCAGGCCTGGCGCGGGCTTGGCTCTTTAGAAAAGTTGTAGTGCTATAACAAAGCACTTCACGTTAGTCGTCAGACAACTAACACTGTTAATTCAATACCATGACTTGCATGATCAAATTACCTTTATATTGGTATGGGCTTGTGGTGCTGTATATCCCTTTTGGGATTTATGTAAAGATATTAAACTCACTAGGGTGTCGACGTGCTCTACGTGTGCAGATGTTCCATATTTTTTTTTATTTATTACAATATTTCAATAGTAAAAATTATTATTGAAATTCTATACAAAATAATTATTTACAATTGTAAGAGCCTATGTATAATTTTCAAATAATTAAGAGATTTGAATAAATTATGTTAGGGGTTTAAGTATAATTAATCAATATTTTAGAGGGACTTGACAAAAAATGAAAAATCTAAAAGTTAGATGTAATGGTCTTTTTTTTTATAGTTTACAAATAATTGTTCAAATAAATTATAATAGGGACTTAGATATAATTAATGAATATTTAGAAGGGCTGAGTTTTAATTGTAAACAATCTAAATTTGAAAGGGCAAAATTGAAAAAAAAAAATGTAATAGTATTTTTTATTTAAAGACACAAACACTCTTTGTCCCTTTCCCATATTTTGGTATTTCTTGTAAAAATGATAAAAATAGGAGGGCATTCCTGAAACCCGAAAATCAAGTTGAAGACACCTCGACTTTTCATTGGAGTGAAGTGTCGTTATAGATGTAGAGATAGGACATTGTATAGGTTTGCCACAACTACTATTTGGTTGAAATTCAATGGTTTGTAATCCAATTCATAAAAATAGATGGCCCTTGCAATATCTACAAATTCAATTAATATTGTTGAATGAAAATAAAAAGAAAAATCCAAATTATATTCATTTAGACTAGATACTAGCTACTAGCTATCCTCCTTTCAAGCTCTAGACTTAACCAAGAGACTTATTCATTTCAGACAATCTTTCTCAAAGCAGTAGAGAAGAAAGTGTAAGAACAAATCAAAGGGAGAGACCAAAACTTTAGTTCTTGTCAATAGATCACGGTGATGGATAGGCCCACCAAGTATCTTTAGGAAGTTTGACATTCCTTAGAAACTCATCAACTCTATATGCAATTGTGGTGATTATAATTGTTAGGTACACCCACTAACTTGTACTATTTCAAACAAAGAATCCAAGAAGGCCTATAATCTAATATATCAATCACAAGCCACACTCAAGTCTCAAGTATCTAGACCCCCCCCCACTTCGTTGTTTGTTACTCTTTTCAATCAAAATGTCTCTTTGAGGTGAGCCCATGGACCACTATTTCTGTAATCCCCATTACTTATTTAAGAGAGTCGAGGAAGCCAGCGAGGGAGGGAGAGAGAGGGAAGGAGGGGATCGTCCATCTCTCTCGGGATGTGTGACTTCATTTTTTATGTGCACATCCCAAGGGGGATGGACGATCCCCTCCTTCCCTCTCTCGCTGGCTTCCTCGACATTTAGAATTCCTGCTTATTTAATAAGAGATTATCATGATATAACACCAACGCACTGAAGCTAACTCATAAGGTTGATCATGGTCATGGTCATGGTATGCCACAAGAAGATAAAGAGAATGGCAGAGTATACATGCATCTTAACCAACATGTACTATGAAACCTAATTTATAAATTAGCCACTGTTTCTGACTTATGTGATGTTAATCATATCACTAAGCACATGACATGTCGGACGTGGAAGAACCTAAATTGTCATAAGAAGAAAGTGGTGGATCGTGCAAATGCGGCCCAATTAGACCTCTCCAAGTAGTATAGTATAGACTAACACCGTCGACGGCTCTTAAGTGTAAAGGAATTTCGTCACATCAGTGTAATAAACAATCATAATTAGCGGAAATAAAAACAAAAATGGATTAGGTCAAACAAACTATATTCCAAATAGAAAACCTGTACGTTAGCACCTTAATTTGGGTTAAGATATTGGGATCACATTCACATGCATTTGAGGTGGAATTGTATTGACAAGGAAATGGTTTGCCAATTTTCAAAATAGGGAACCTATTGTTTCTCTCTATAGAGGTGGTGGAAAAGTGGAAAATTACATTGCGAGGAAAACAGCGAGGGGAGGGAGGTGGAGGGGGGAACTGTTCACACCCTTCGAAATGCGTAACATCGTTTTTTGCCAGTGCATCCCAAGGGAGTGAACGGTCCACCTCCCTCCCCTCGCTGTTTTCCTCGCTCGTTTCCTCGCCATTTAGAATTTCTGATCTAGATATTCCAAATCCAGGTACTTCAAGTGTTGGGTTAAGTTAAATGGAACTTTCACAATTAGTCAGAAAGTAAAGCATAGGATAGGAGATGAGTGAGGACCCTACCACTTCCAACGGTTCTGACTCATTCTCTGTCTATTTTATTTTATTTTATCAAATACTCTATTATGAGACACCTTTGTACAATTTTAATATTTTTGTTTATTGATTGTTGTGAGAATGTCAGTTTTACCTCTCTGACAGTCTTCTGAAGTAAGACTAAAATGTCTGGCATAAATAAAAAAATTGCGAATTATTATTTCTTTTTATGACAAAATTTTGTTTGAACCATAAAAATGGTGGACATGAGGATGTCAAGTGATTAATTTGTGTCTTAGAAATTCATTCAAATTCAAACTAAATTTGCCGACGTTGCATGAGTCAAAGTTGTGCTTTCAAAATTTCCAGCCAATGGATTGTTAACATTACAATTGACGACTTTAACCATATTATGTGGAGATTTTTTACACCATATTTTACAAGTTTGTGATAATGAAAAATTAAAAGGTGAAGGACGATTTGGTGAATGAATGGAGGTGCATGCGTCAAAGAAGATGAAGCTCTTGTATGAGAAAACATGGCAGACAATAACAGTCACATCTCATCCACCACACAAAAAAAAAAGAGCAGTGAGGAGTAAAATAAGAAGAAAAAAAATTAGGCTATAGATGGATAGATAGATGGTATAGAAATTCTTCCTCTCTACAAGGGAGGGAAAGGAAAGGAAAGCGCGTGTTGTATTGTGTTGTCTCCCTCTTCCTTGTTAAAATCTCCAGTCCACCGCACCCACACTCTTTGTTGATTTGATATTTGGCTTCACTATTCAAGTACTTAGACTATATTTAATTTGCAATGATATTGATTTTGATATGAGTTGGGGAACAACAATTTTAGAAACCCATGACAAAGCATAATAATTTCCCTCAAATGGTTAAAAAGAATTATGATGTTGATCCGCAAGTTTCTCAAAAGTTCAGCTCAAATGGATCAAGAAACAATTTAGTCATATGTACTTGATGAAGCGCATAAAAAAACACTTTTTAGGCATTTGAAAAAAAAAAAAAAAAAAAAAAAATCAAACACAAATCTATAAATAATTTTCACATTCAAGTCAAGTAAACAAAAAAGTGAATGGAAATGTCAACAATCAATTTCTTTTCTGAAAAATCATATAAACAAAAAAACACACAACATGCCGAGAGTCATAATTACGCGGCGCACGCTGCTAACCTACGCAGAAGAGCACAACATTCCACTTGCTAACCTACACCGTTGTGCATGTTGTCCTGTCCCTATTTAACCTCTTTTTGTTTCTTCTATTCTTTCTTCCACTCTTCTTTCTAGTCTTTCTTGAGACAAAGACACCAAAAAAAATAAATGTTTGAAGAAATCAATCAATCAATCAAGCATAAATGAAGAAGAAGTGAATAATAAGAAATGGGTTCTGTAGTAGAGGAAGAACAACTGAGAATGATGGATTGGGAGAAGCAAGAACAGCAACAACAACAACAACAGCAGCAGCAACAACAGAATGGTGGTGGTGGGGGGATGATGTATGTGAAGGTGATGACTGATGAGCAGATGGAACTTCTGAGGAGGCAAATCTCTGTCTATGCAACTATTTGTGAACAACTTGTTGAGATGCACAAGGCCATTACTTCTCAACAGGATCTTACAGGTTTGTTTATTATTACTTACTCTCTTTTACTAATATGTTTTTTTTTTAATTATTTAATGAACCCATTGATTGATTTATGTTACTTTGTCTCTTTTTAAGTTTTTATTTGATTGTGGTTTAATTAATGAGGTATATTGGGTGTTCTGTGGAATGGGTATTGAAGATTTTGTGGTTTTGAGGGGTTTTAGTGGCTTAATTTGGGGTCTCTTTGGTTTATCCTTGACTGGGTTTCTTTGATGTTTTGGGACTGATTTCGTGTTATTTTTGTGCTTTTTGGGATCTAGCAGGTTCTTGATTTGTTGGGTTTTGTGTCGTTTTTGGGACAATGATGTGTGATTTGATTCCCTATTTTTATTGGTTTTTGCAAGATTCTTATTTTTGGTTCAATTGCTTTTGGTTTAGATGTATAATGGAAGTAAAAAGCTGTTATTTCATCCAATTGCTCCTAATTAGGTCATCTTGTTTGGATCAGGGATTTTGGTTTAGCTTCATAAACTTTTGTAAGGTACACTTTATACCTCGTTAATTATTTAGTTAGTTAATTAGGTATTTGGGTTCTTTGGAGATAAATTAGACATTTCTTAATTAGGGTGAAAAAGAACGAAATTGCCTAAAACTCTGTTTTCGTAATTCGCCTATATACAAGCTTATTTGATGACCCCTTCTGTTCGAATTCAGCATTTTTTGAAGTATTAACTGTTTGATATGTTTTTTATTTGACTTTTTCCATATTCAGTTTAACCCTTTTTGGGTTAGTAAATTTCAGATTCACAACTACTTCCCCTTCTACTAAAATGAAAAATTTCCCCTAATATATTGTTAGGTTTTCAATTAACAAGCAAGTTCTTATTAATTATATCTATATCTGGCATGATCTTTGTTAGTAGCCAAATGTGAACCTTTTAATGGTGTACTTCACCTAGATTGCTCTCTCATCTTGGATTATATCTACATTAATTTGGGATCACTTAGTCTCTTTGCCCCTTAAAAATTAATTATTAATAACTCAATTGGTGACAAAAATATTTTTCATTTTTTATTCCCATGAAAAAAAAATTTGCATTTAATCTTCCATCTTGAATGGTATTTGCTTATAATTAATTGAAATCATGTGTGGTTTAAGCAACTAAGCAGGATATTCCATGCGGATGATCTTATATATAGATGCATGTCTGCCATCAGATGATTTTGAGATGCGTATGATAGATCATCAAATGGTAGACATGCATGGATTCATTGCTCTAACCAATATTGTACTTTGTACATTGGTAGCCTGTACAAAATTGTAATTGGTTTCCTCTTTAGGTTGATTTGATAAAACTACGGTGATGGAATTTGGCCAATCTATGAATGGTTTGACTTCTTGGAGTTTCCATCTAAGGAGACTGGAGTTCTCTATTGGTGACACAGAGGAATTCATGTTACTGTGGGATTTGTTTGATAGGGTTACTCAATCAAAGGACTGGAGAAATTGCTAGGGAGTCTGTGTAGAACAAGGAGTTTCAGTTAGCTCTACCTTTTCCTCATTAGTGGTAGTCTTACAATTGGGTGATCTATTACTTTATGATTGGCATGGAAGGAAGGTGATCTCTCCTAAAGTTGCTTTCTTCGTCTGGGCAATGATTAGGGATAGATCTCCAAGGGGGCGTTTTATTTCATAGTGGTATGAAAATTAACGTATCCAGTGTCTCATAAATAGAGGAGGTCGAGAATGCATCCCATTGTTCCTCATCGTCATTGGGTTAGAGGATTTGGCTTCTCTTTTTCAATGGGTTTTAAAGTGGTTTTTGGGGGGTTCCTCAGTTTTAGTTTAATGCTTTTGAGAAGTTAGCGAACGAAACATCATCATACATCCATAAAAAACTCTTCTGAAAACTTACGCCTCATGGTAAGAAAGGATGTGTACATCTTTAACAAAAAATCAGTGAATGGTGGGAGCTTGATTATAGAGGTTTTGAGCCTCTTATGACTTAGACTTTCCACATCCCCAAATTAGCTCTTTGAATCTCTCTTTGTGTAGTTGGGATTATATTTTAGGACCAAACCAAATCCATTTGGCCAATAGGAAGACAACACTTTTAAAGCATTTCTACTACAATTTTGCAAGTCCTAGAGTAGGGTTCGGCATATGTGTGCATGCTTCACATCTTATCGATAATATCTACAAAGTAGCTTTATTCATATGGTACTGAAGAATCCCATGATGCAGGCTTAAGAGACTTGGACTTTCTTATGGAATTTTCTTTCGTGATCTTGGGTCATATCAATTTGGCTTATTCTATAACTTTATTTTTGTCATTGTCTATAGCCCTAATGGGTTTTGTTCTTCACTCCTTTCTAACTCGGTCCACATTAATAGCTTCGTGTACTAATCCCATTTGCAGCATGACACTTCTTATTTGCTCATCTTTCTCCATTCCAAGATTACCTTGGCAAAAAATGAGGATGATTATGACCTTTCATCACAGTGTTTCAGTATTCGCTAGTACTAAAACTACCATTTTACTGGTTCAGGAATGAAATTGGGAAATATATACTGCGATCCGCTAATGACATCTAGTGGGCACAAGATCACATCAAGGCAGCGATGGACACCGACTCCAGTGCAGCTTCAAATTCTTGAGCGTATCTTTGATCAAGGCAATGGAACTCCAAGTAAGCAGAAGATAAAAGAGATAACAAATGAACTGATGCAGCATGGGCAAATTTCAGAAACGAATGTTTATAACTGGTTCCAAAACCGGCGTGCACGATCAAAGAGAAAGCAAGTGGTTACAACACCAAATAATGCAGAATCAGAAGTTGAAACAGAGGACGACTCTCCAAAAGAAAAGAAGGCCAAGTCTGAAAATATCCATTCCCATGATAACCTAGCTCTAAGGCCAGATGACATGTGCTTCCACAATTCTGAGATAACCTCTGAGCTGCATTCGTTAGATCCACAGCACAAAATGGAGCCTCCATTTCCATCAGATGGTGGATCCAAGTCTTCTGGCAGCTTGAACCATGTGTCTTTCTACGATAGTGTCCTATCCAACCCAAGTATGTATCTACTTGACTTTTCTTCAAATTTTTATAGGCATCTTGCTTGCATTTTGGAAATGAACATTGATGTTAGTCTAGTATATGGCACAAGGTCTACATGTTGGTGACTAAGCCCTACATCGAAGCATATGTCTGCAATAATATTTGAGATATCAGAACAAACTTATTATTCGCAGATTAGCTTTTGTTCTTGCTATTGAAATTACTTTTTTTGGTGCTTGGGTCGGGGTGGATCAATTGAAATATGTTTTCCCAGCTGCTTAAATCTTAATAAGGAATCCTCATTTACCGGCATTATTTTAATTTTAAAGAACAATAAAATTGATAAGATATTAGTATTACTGAAAATGTTTGTGATTTCATACAATTAACTTCAACCACTGAAATGTGGAGACCAAATTTCCTTACATTCCCCATCATGAGCGAAGTGTGGACGGGTTATAGCGGTCTTAAACGGCGTTTCTTTTAACTTTTTGATTTTTTCTTTTATTTTTTAATGATGTTTGGGTGGGCTCCTGTTGTGATCTATCAGTAAGTAAGTTGGTTTGTAATGGTGGGTTTAGTGAGATCTTCTCACTGATCCTCCTTGTTCCTTTCCTTTATTTTTGGTACTCTGGCATTGTCTTGTCTGATCAAAATAAGCAATCATATTTTTGCATACCTGTTATTCATATGAATCTACTAATAGGTGTGTTCTAACTATTATATTGACGACGGCAGGAATCGACCACCTTATGGGTAAGATGGAGATCCCAGGAAGCTTCAATCAATATCGACATGAAGAAGGCTATGACATGATTGGATAAAATTCCCAGTCTTATCATCTATTAACAAAAATCCAAGCTGAATGGAGGGAGAGTAAAGAATCAGGCACGGTAGATGAGCAGTGTTATACAGAGTATATGGTGACATATGATAGTACATTTAGAATCATACACAGATAGGTAGATTTAGACGGACCTTATTAGAGTGAGAACCAGTTTGTTTATGGCACGTAATCCTCCTGACAACTTGTCTCCGAGGAGTTGGGTCTTTTAGAAGCTAAGTTAATGAGTTCAGAGAGACATATTTTGCTTGGCACTGATCAGTTTGTAGTGGTGAAACTTTTGACTTCCCTATGTTATATCTGTTGGATTTGATGTTATTGCTGTGTTTGAACTCTAGGGTGTTTAATACAAAGCTAGTTTGGTTTGAAAAAAATGGGTGCCTTCTTTGTATTTTTCTTACGGGCATTATTTGATGCATGATGTTTCTAGCAATGATTTCTGGTTTCAGTATTCTTCTTTCTCATTAGTTTTTATTAAAAGCTTTGTGTCACTCTCGGAACTGGGACAATAATATTTTGAATTGAAAGAACAAGGTCCAAACTAGTTCATCTTTATCCAAATCTTCCATAGTAATACCTGACATGCACTCAGATACTAGTTTTCCATTAGAGCTCCTCTTAGCCATGATGTACTTCTAAGTTACTAATCTGCATCTTCTTTCAAATTAATCAAACTCCATGAAATATAAGAGGGCATGGATAAAGATTGGTTGCCTGGCACATGTAAATGAGAAGTGTCTGTTTGAAGATTTCCCAAGTTTCAAATTCCCTAAAAATGGCATACTCTAATTTTACTTAACAAAGAAAAGGAATGTGATGCTTTCGAGCATGACTTTACATTCCTAAAACATGGAATGCATCACAAGGCATTTAGAAACTGATCAAATCAGTACATTTGCATTGGATATACTGCTGTTGTTTGTCCAGAAGGAACAACGATAACAGAAAACTAAAAAATATGTTCACAAGTATGAGAAAACATCACTAGGCAGATCAGCATAAGAACATAGCAATAACTTCCACAATCAAATGTGTGTAATAAGTATCGTACAGCAAAGCCAAGTAACACAAAAAAAAAAAAACCACTTCTTTCTGTATAACAATGCTCAACTTTCTCAACTCCTCAAGCTTGACCAATACTTCCCTTATGTTTGGCCGAATTATTGGACCATTTTGTATACATTTTTTCGCTAGTGCAATATCTTTACACATGGACCTTCGAGGATACTGTCCTTCTAGACGCTTATCTACCATGTTTAACCATCTTCTTTTTGATTCTTCAAGTTAGAATGACCCTCCAATGGAGAAAAAGAACAGGAGTTGGCTGGAAATCTAGAAAAGTGATCAGTCCTCTAAGTTCATCAGAAACAAACCACTCAACTATGTTAACTTGTAGAGTTGCTAATATTAATATGATCAATGAAGCATTGATTGATTAAAATGCTTAAACTGTCAATGGCATGACAACTCAATGGTTAGAGCTTAGCAGATGGTACCACTAAGTCATGGGTTTGAACCCAGTTGACTGCATGTTTATCAGTCTATGATGTGTTTCTCACTTGCAAGACATTGATAATGGCTACTGTTTCCAAATTGCAGCATCCTATTAAGCCCACATGTCACATGGTAAAGCGCAATACCCGTAAGGCCTAATCAGACAAGTATCTGGGGGATCATCTAAGATGGGCAGGCCAGCGATACATTGGTTCTGACTAGGAAACATATACCGACGGTGGTTCTGCGATCACATGTGTTCCCTGTGCAGGTCGAGGTCAAGGAGAGCAGGATTCGATTACATTAGTTTAGCGTTGTCCGTGGGGAACGATGAAGTCCCTTGAAAGATAGTGATATCATCCTTCTTCACAACCCAGAGAGATGGTGACCATGAGATCTTGCAACAAAAGAGACATCCCTGAGCCCTCGAACACTCGTACTAGAAGAGTGTCGCCAGTTCCGATGGATCCGACACCGTGGGGGAACAAAATCAAACCCCGCGCTGGTAGCAGCTGCGGCGGACACCAGGGTGGATCTACTGTCAACACAGATGTAGCAAATTGCATGAGCGGTGGGGATGCTCACTCAGCAGAATCCTCCACTCGTGGAAGGAGACTGGGACAACGAAGAGCCTGTCCCCAGAAAACACGTTCAAGATAACCGCGCTGCTCCTGTGGGCTCTCAGTGGACCAGAGGCGATGAAGCAACCAACGGAGACTCAACGTCTAGGGCAGACAAACGGGTCTCGCAGAACCTCCTCCGGCTAGGGGCCATCAATCCTGACGTGTTGATCAACCTCACTGTCCCTCCGTTCATGGATCATATCATGAACAAGCCTCTACCAAAAAAGTTCACTCCACCGAAGCTGGAGTCCAACGACGGGACGACAGACCCATCCGACCACCTGCACAAATTCCAACATGTAATGGCGCTCAAAGAAGGATTTGAAGCAATAACGTGTTGATCATTTCCTACCAGCATGAAGAAGTCAGTGTTGACCTGGTTCCACGACCTCCCTTCAAGGTCCATCGAGTCATTCCAAACACTGGCAACAACGTTCTTACACTCTTTGTCGACAACCAGCGAATTAGGATGGGCCCGCATTATCTGCTCACCCTCAGACAGAAGCCTAGCGACACGTTAAGGGAATACGTCACATGCTTTAATGATGAGTTGACTCTCATCGACGACTGCAGTAGCGACACCGCGATCACAACCTTCTCATCGGGTCTGAGGATAGGCAAGTTCTATGATTTTCTCACTTTAGACCCTCCAACAGATATGACAGACTTACTGAAGAGTGCCCAGGAAACATCATTCTCGATGAGATGTTGGCCGCCAAGAAGGAGGCAGAGTCCGAAAAGAAACCCTCTGGATCCAAAGACAAGAAGGAGGGGAAGAAACATGATGACGCCGACAGAAAGAGGAAGCTCAATGACAGCAAGACCGACTATGGCCGTGCTAGGCAAGATAAGGCCTCCAACTACGTCGGGTCTAAATCCGTCACTCCCCTCAACTCCAGTCTGTCCAACGTCCTCAACTCTATCAAGAATTGGGAAGAGCTAAAGTGGCCCGCCAAACAACGATGGGACCACTCCCAGTGCGATAACAACAAATACTGCTCCTTTCACAAGGAAAGTAGTCACGACACTAAGGACTGCAAGAGTTTTAGGAGCGAGATAGATTACTGGATCCAGAAGAGGAAGCTCAAGGAGTTCCTAAGCCCGGACAAAAGGCAAGATCGAGCGAAGGAAAAGGAAGATTTCGTTAAGGAGATAGAAAAAGAATCTCCGGGCATCATTTATGTGTTTCATGGAGTTGGCTACGAAGGCGAGCAATCTAATAGGTCTCGCAAGAGGACGCTTCTTGAAATGTGGACGCAACCCACCTGCAAAGAAAGAAAGTGCAGTATGCACGTATTCAGAGCCCGATCCCACCACTGACGTTCACGGACCAAGATCTTCAAGGCATTCATTTTGTTCACAATGTCGCCTTGGTCATCTCGGTCCTCGTCTCAAAGTGGGAAGTGAAAAGGGCATTGGTGGACACGGGAAGCTCTTTAAACATCATGTTTCTTAATGCTTTCCGCAATATGCAACTCAAGGAGGAGGACTTAACGCCCACCAACCACCTCATGGTTAGGTTCAGTAGAGAGAAATGTTTTCATATTGGGAGGATCAGCTTAATGGTAGTGGCAGAAGAGCTACAATTACGGAAGTACCTTGTCCAAGAGTTCATGGTGGTCGATGCTCCGTTTGCCTACAACATCATCATGGGGAGGCATTGGCTTCACCATATGGAAGCAGTGGTTTCTACTCTGCACCAATGCATCAAGTACACAACCAACCAAGCCCAATGAACTATTCGTGGAGATCAACCTTGAGCGAGAGACTGCCACTGCGCAGCGTTGAAGCAGCTAGATTGATAGCAATTAAAGCTCGGGCCTGCGGGATAGATATGTCAGACACCGAGCCCATATTTGGGGGCAGGATCCCCCCGCGTGGATAGAGATAATGCTCTGACAACCCAGGCTCAATTATCCGACGAGTCGAAATTCAACACTGGAGACACCATCCAGTCCAGTACAAAGCTAAGTAATAACACTTCAGCAAACAGGTGCCTCCTCCGAATGCTGACAACCAGCGAGGAACGACCAGCTTGTGCAAAGTTCACTTTTCAGTGATTTCGCTAACATTGGCAACACGTGGCACTTTTCCAAATGAGCTACATAGTCTGAGCCATGACCGTGTGCGTCTCTTTAGGGCCAAATGGGCTTAATTTCTGTTTAGAATTAAACTATCTTATTGTTTTGATTTTTTTTTTTGATTTTTTTTTTCAGTTTAGAAGAATTGTTCGCACAAGACATATTCAAAAAATAAACCAGGTGGCACCACATAATAGCAGGTCTTGTCAAGACTCATCATTGCAAATGTCAGAACATTCGAAGACTCCCACAATGAAGATTTTCCTTTAGCCTTTGAAATACCCAAAACATATTTTCTAAAGAGATGCATTTCAAGAACATTCTCTACAACATTCATGGCAATGCATGAAATGGTGAACACCAGTCTATATATAGGTGTGACGGTTCACAAAACGAAATCAATCAACAGTAATGTCAGCATTAATGCCATACAAAAATAGGAAAGTGACGGTTCCAATTGCAACTGCACGAGTCCACATTCACCGAATTAATGACACTGCACGCAACCACATTAACTGGGGGAGTAACCGACACTGATCCGTCTCGCATTTGACGTCATACACATGGCATGTTGACCTTGACAACACGACCTGCCAATTAATGGGCCCAAGCAAGTAACCCGCCAGATCTAGAATAGTACAAATGCCTTAAGTGCCCATGCAATGCGGAACACGCTTACAACGATATTATCAATAAGTCCATGGGACCCGCTCCATTATCTGTCGTTTATTAAACTTTGATAAACTCGGTCCGATCAATTTTTATGGCGATCCGATTCGAGAATTTGATTTATTGGTCCGACCTTCGTATCAGACTACTAGGCGAATTAAGTAAGTTAGAATGCCCAAGTCAGACTTACACGCCCAAGGCCAAGCGGAGGCCTAACCCGGTCAAAGCTTAGTCAATTATGACTGATAGCGATGAATCCTAGTCCAGCAAAAGTCGATGACAATGGCTGAGAAAGTGGGAGCTTAATCAACGCTCTAATGCCTAACCACGATGGCTTGCCATGGATCATTGTCCAACTACAGATAATGATTGCCGAGCATAACTAAAGGTTAGTAGATTTTGACCAATGACGATAGCTTCTGATCCTCTCTAACGCCTAGTCTGCCAAAAATAGATGACGACGGCTTAGAGAGTGGGGGCTTAGTCGGCGCTCTAATGCCTGATCGAGATAGCTCGCCAGGGACTATTGTCCAACCACGGATAATGGTCATCGAGCCCGACCAAATCTTAGTCAATGACGACTGATTACGATAGCTTCTGGTTCGCTCGAAGCCTAGTTCGCAAATAGTTGATGGCGACGGCTTAGAAAGTGAGAGTCTAGTTAGCGCTCTCGACGTCTGATTATGATGGCTTGCCAAGGATCACCGTCCTTTTGTGGACGATGATCGCCGAACCCGACCAAAGTTTAGTCTGTGCCCACTGATGATGATAGCTTCTAGTTTGCTCTAAGCCTGGTTCGTCTAGCGTAGATTACGACGGCTTAGACAGTGGGAGTCTAGTTAGCACTCTTGATGCCTGATTACGATGGTTTGCCAGGGATCATCATCCAACTGCAGACAATGATCGTTGAACCCTACTGATGCAGTCATTTTTTGCTCCCTACTTTGACCTTGACCTGCAAACCTGCACAAGGAACGCACGTGAGCCACGGACCACCGTTGTAGTGGTCGATGACACTCCGATGCTAAAATCAGATAGGGATCTGAGGAAGGTGTAATGTTGTAAAAAAGGAATTTGTAGCATACCTTAGCTTAGCAACCTCATGTATTATTTATAGTACATGAGTCCTAGTTCAACCAGGCTATCGATGACGTAGTTTAGAGAAGAAGATCTTCGTGGAAATCCTTATCTAATTAGGAGTCGTGCTGTGGAGGGAAGTTTTCCTGTTAGCCACGTGCTCCTAGATACACATGAGATAGTTCCCATTCCGAGAGTATTCTATAGGTGGAAGTCTCCATATGTGATACGTACTCTGTAATATGCTTTTTAGTTGGAAACAAGGAGCCGTTGTAATTGCATGTCCGAAGCTGATCCTCGATATACTTACCTTAACAGAGCTTATGGGTATTGAGGATAGTTGTGAGACATGTGGGCCTAGCAAGCTATAAAAATTAGGGTCCTTAGCGAACTGCATTGGGCGGGTTTAGAACCGCTCTGGCCGGATCAGTGTCGAGCTGACGTTAGTGCTTATCTTTTCCTCGAGATCATCATGACATGTGTACGACATAAATTTGTGATTGTTTCGGTGTATCATTAGCTACTCCCCCGAGTGAGTGAGGTATTTATTCGGTTCACTGACTCTTTAAAAAATAATTGTACCGTCGTGATGATTGAGCTCGAAGCGTTGTCTTGAGCGGTGCACAACATTTATGAGTACACGACTGTTCAAGGATAGAAGGTACGATTTGTCTTTTCTATAAATATTCGCTGCTTCAAGGAAGATTTCTTCAGTTCTTATCTGTGTAATTTCTTCAAACGATCGGGTTGCTGTGAAGTTTGATTTGTCCCTCTTAACAATGGCAGACCATGTTGAACTTTCTTCTAGGGATCTGTTGTCCTTCACTTGCCTCAAGCTCTTTGAGGATAGTCTAGTCGATGAAACTGAATTGATCGGGCTTTGAATTCTGTACCGTATTCCCGGGGATCTGGAAATCGTTCTCGCGTTTGGAGATTTGGCTCCGACTACACCCCCTTAGGGGTATATAAGTTTGCACCGGATTCCCAGTGTTGGATGACATCTGGCGCTTCTTTCTTACTATTCTCATGTCTCCCACTCAAATGGTTTCGAGCAGGTTCAAGGTTCTGATTATGATTCTCCTGAGGGCGCATGATGCTGACCTTTGTTTGACTCCGATGGTAATCCATCATATGACCATCACTCGGTTGGATGCTAGGGCCTTTACATACTGAATTGCCCTGCTTGTTTGCGTTTAGTGGCGAGTCACATTGAGCCTTGGGAGAGTTATTGGTTCCTGGCTTCGGTGAACTCTTCGTACTTCAAGTTTGGGAGTTGTAGGATCCCAAGATACTTTCATTTTGACCTTTGTAAGTTTCTTAGTCGCTGGCTTATTTTTCCGATCCCAGATGCGATGATGGTTTGATGTCATTTTTTAAGGAAGTTCGCAGTTCCGACTCTCACTGAGGAGGAGAGACGGATAGAGAGGGAGTTCATCAACCTCCCACTGATGTCTGTCGATGAGGTCATAATGCCAGGCATTGTTGTGCGTAGCGGGCTGCTATGGTGTTCTTATGACGTTCTCGCTGCACTGGGTTTGCCAGTCGAAGGGGTTATCAGTCGTCGTTCGAGGAAGAGAAGCCTGGCTATGACTAGCCCGACCAGGGTAGCAGAATTGGAGGCGAGCATGCCTCCTGCTGTTGTTCCGAGAAGGAGGCAGTCTTCTGATCTTACAGCCTCTGCCCTTGGGCCATCACGTTCTACTCAGGCGACAACTCTAGAGGGTTGTCGTCTTCTACTTGATGTTGTTATTCCCCCCGTTGACTTAGAGGGAGAGAACATTGGTCTTCACATTGACGTTTCATGTCGTCATGAGTCTGAGGCAGATGTTTGTGCCCTTGAGTCACACAGTCCTGTTATGCTGCAACCCGAAGCTCGCGGGTGAGTCCTTGCACTGGACTCCCTGACTGGTCAGCTGCAAAACCTCGATACTGCCACGAACTTGGGGGTTGTGAAGGCCACTGTTTCTGCTTTGGCCAAGTCGGATTTGGCATCAACCCGTGTTGAACTGGGATGAACTCGGGCTGAGTTGGAGCACTTGGATGCGACTGTGAACAAGTGGTCGTCCGATCTGTGGGCCCAAGATGATGAAAGGAGGCGGGCGGAGACAGAATGGCCATCGAACGAGGGCAGCTGAAGTATGAAGTCGACGATGGGCTTTGTGCGTTTGCGAGGCAGAGCGCTTACCGTCAGAGGAACGTTCACATTAATTCGCCTTTGTGAGTGCGTTGGATTTTGACATGTCAGGATGGAGGACACTGATCTCGTCGGAGGTTATTCGGGGTAGAATGCAACTTTTGGAGCTTATCAGAGAAGAACACCCCAATGTCGACCTTGACTTCGCCCGTTACAGGAGGGCTGCTTTCGAACCCATCTCTCAAGGGGAAGGTTTTGGCTCTGCAGAAAAAATTACTGAGGAGGTTGTTTCTCCTTAAAATAGTTGTAATCGTCCTTCCCCAGACAGAAAAACACTTTTTTTAAAGTATTGTTTTGTCCTTTACTGTTGAGTTTTCTTTAGACGCTTTGTAGATCATAGAATTTGTACTATTGGGCAGAATGCCTTTTTTGTCAGTCGAGTTGTATCGTAACTGACCGTTTTTGGCTGCTATTGTTTACTATTGAGCCAGTCTGGTCCACAAATTGATCGCTTAGCAAGTTGTCGGTGTCGCGCATAAGAATGATGAGGAGACATTGTCTTCGTCAATCATCGCAATCCGCACGCGGCGGACCAGATGTTGAGCACCTGAAGCTGTCGTCATCAGTTGTGGGCTGATTGAGCTTGCCTGGTAAGTTTAACGATCATTGTCTGTTGGAGAGCAATGGTCCCTTGGTGAATTCTCGTCATCAAGCGAGAAAACGCTGACTAGACTCCCACTTACTCGACCGTCGTGGTCCGCACATAGCGGGCTAAGCGTTGGGCACTAGAACCCGTCGTCATCAGTCGCAAACTGACTAGGCTTACCTTGTAAGTTCGCGATCATTGTCTGTTGGAGAGCAATGATCCCTTGGCGAGTCGTCGTCATTAGGCGTGTGAGGGCTAACTAGACTCCCACTTCCTCGGTCGTTGTTGCCTACACGCAGAAGACTAGGCTTTGGGCACCAAAAGTCGTCGTCATCAATCGTGAACTGACTAGGCTTACTTGGTAAGTTCGACGATCATTGTTTGTTGAAGAGCAATGATCCCTTGGCGAGTCATTGTCATCTGACATGTGAGCACTGACTAGACTCCCACTTCCTCGACCGTTGTTGCCCGCGTGTAGCGAACTAGGCTTTAGGCACCAGAAACTGTCGTCATCAGTCGTGAACTGACTAGGCTTACCTGGTAATTTAGGCGATCATTGTCTGTTGGAAAGCAATGATCCCTTGGCAAGTCATCAGCCGTGGAAGAGCTGACTAGACTCCCACTTCCTCAGCCGTTGTTGCCCACGCGCAACAGACTAGGCTTTGGGCACTAGAAGTCGTCGTCATCAGTCGCGAACTGACTAGGCTTACCTGGTAAGTTCGGCGATCATTGTTTGTTGGAGAGAAATTATCTCTTGGCGAGTCATCGTCATCAGGCGTGTGAGCGTTGACTAGACTCCCACTTCATCGGTCGTTGTTGCCCACGGGTAGTGGACTAGGCTTTGGGCACCAAAAGCCATCATTATCAGTTGCGAACTGACTAGGCTTACCTGGTAAGTTCGACGATCATTGTCCATTGGGGAACAATGATCCCTTGGAGAGTCGTCGTCATCAGGCACGTGAACACTGACTAGACTCCCACTTCCTCGGCTGTTGTTGCCCGTGCGCAGCAGACTAGGCTTTGGGCACCAAAAGCAGTCATCAGTCGCAAACTGACTAGGCTTACCTGGTAAGTCAGCGATAATCGTCTGTTGGAGAACAATGATCCCTTGGCGAGTCATCATCATCAGGCATGTGAGTGCTGACTAGACTCCCACTTCCTCGGCTGTTGTGGTCCGCACATAGCGGGCTAGGCATTGGGCACCAGAAGTCGTCATCATCAGTCGCGAACTGACTAGACTTACCTGGTAAGTTCGGCGATCATTGTATGTTGGAGAGCAATGATCCCTTGGTGAATCGTCTTCATCAGGCGTGTGAGCACTGACTAGACTCTCACTTCCTTGTGGTTCGCACCTAACGGGCTAGGCGTTGGGCACCAAAAGTCGTCGTCATCAGTCACAAATTGACTAAGCTTACCTGGTAAGTTAGACGGTCATTGTCTGTTGGAGAGCAATGATCCCTTGGCGACTCATCGTCATCAGGTGTGTGAGTGTTAACTAGACTCCCAATTCCTCAGACGTTGTTTCCCGCACGCAGCGGACTAGGCTTTGGGGCTGACATTCAAGTCTGGTCACAGCGAGGATGATCGGGGGTCATAACGAACATCAGTGGAAGTTCTAGTAAAAACAAATATTTTTATTGATAATATTTTTTGAGATGCTTTAGATTCCATGGTCATTTAATCCCGTCGTCGTTTACGTCTTCCAGCCATTACATCCCTAGCCTGTTGACCTTAGTTACTATGTAGGGTCCTTCCCAGTTCGGAATTAGCTTTCCCGCGCTAGCTTCTTTGGTGTTTTGTTGGGTCTTTATGAGTACCCAATCTCCCACCTTGAATTCGCGTGGCTTGACCTTCTTGTTGTAGTATTTTGTTATTCGTTGCTGGTAGGCGGCTATCTTGGCGGAGGTTAGATCCTCTTTTTCATCGAGGAGGTCTAGCCCAACGCGCAAGGTTTCGTCGTTACCTTCTAGTCTAAACTCTTTCGTTTGGAAGGTTGGCACCTCGAGTTCTAATGGAACCATAGCTTCTGACCCGTATGCCAGAGCGAAAGGTGTCTCTCCGATAAGAATTATCGGGGGTCAATGCTTTCTTCTCTAGTTGCATGCTGTAGAACGCATGGAGAAACAGGACGTTCAATGAGCTCCTAGTTTCCATCAAGGATCTCCTTACTTCCAGTTTGCCAATGAGATCATTACTACCAGGGCATCATTGTGTGGGAGTTGTATGCTTTGGAGGTCTTCTTCCGTAAACGCTAGAGGCACGGAGCAATCATGCTTTTGAACATGCGGTGCTAACTGTTCAACGTACATTGTTTGGATCCTCATACCTCGAAGGGCCTTTTTCCTGGACCTATTAGTTAGTTCAGACTCGGAATCGGCTCTGTGAAGCATGCATATCCTGTCGACTGATTTATCTCTGGGCCCGACTTTGGTCCTAGTTACCTGCTCTTCTTCTAGAGCGATGTAGCTATGCGCCTCCCTTGCCAAGTCTGCCATATTGGCTGGTGGGTCCAGGGTTAGTAAATTATAAAACTTACCCTTCCTCAGACCGTTGATAAAGGTTGAGATGGTCGTCATGTCGTTGCATACGTTGAGGGCAGTTACATCACTGCTGAAGCGAGTTAGATACGCCTTCAATGTCTCGTTAGGCTTTTGTTTAATCGATCTGAGCGTCTTCATCGTCAACAAAACTTGACGTATAAAGTGTGATCTTGGATCCGATTCAAGGTCCGTCAGCGCTGCTTCTGTTTCAGGAGTGTCAGCTTGATGCCTGCGCGTTATTTGCGCCGTCGAGAATGGTGAAGTAGTGCCAGGTTGAGCATCCGATGTTTTCCCTTATTCTCCATTGTTGTATGATTGGGTGGCCACCATCTCTTAGTATTTTGAAGAGAGATGATGCTAATGAAAAGTTAGGAACTTTGTCGTCCCCACGGACGACGCCAAACTAATGCATTCATTTTCCGTTCCCTGCTTTGACCTTGACCTGCGAACCTGCACAAGGAACACCGTGAGCCATGAACCACTGTTTTGGTGGCCGATGGCACTCCGATGCTAAAGTCATACAATGATCTGAGGAATGTGTAATGTTGTATACAAGGAATTTGTAGCGTACCTTAGCTTATCAACCTCATGTCTTATTTATAGTGCATGAGTCCTGATTCAACCAGGCCATCGATGGCGTAGTTTAGGGAAGAAGATATTTGTGGAGATCCTTCTATAATTAGGAGTCGTGTTGTGGAAGAAAGTTTCCCTGTTAGCCATGTGCTCCTAGATACGCGGGAGATAGTTCCCGTTTTGAGAGTATTCTATAGGGGGAAATCTCCATATGTGATACGTACTCTGGAATATGCTTCCTAGTTGGAAGCAAGGAGTCGCTGTAATTGCATGTTTGAAGTTGATCCTCAAGATACTTGCCTTAACAGAGCTTACAGGTATTGAGAATAGATGTGAGACATGTGGGCCTAGCAGGCTATAAGAATTAGGGTCCACTTAGTGAACTGCATTGGGCGGGTTTAGAATCGTTCGGGCCAGATCAGTGTAGGGCTAATGCTAGGGCCTATATTTTCCTCGAGATCATCATGACACGTGTACGACATAGATTTGGGACCGTTTCAGTGTATCATCACCTACCATAGCTTAGTCTCCCGTCTGATGACGATAGCTCCTGGACCGCTCTAATGCCTAGTCCGCCAAACGAACGACAATGACTTAGATAGTGGGAGTCTAGTCAATGCTCTTAACGCGTGATCACGATGACTTATGGTCTCCCTAACAGCCTAGTCCGCTAGAAGTAGGCAGAAACGGATTGAAAGCCCAGTCAGAGCCCAAGAAACTTAACTCGGACAACTCACAAGGACCATCGTCCAATTATTTGCAGTGATGCACATGCATGATCATAGTCTGACTAGTTCACTTATAGTACCAACGACAACTGCTGGTCTAATCCACAGCTTGGCCCACATATGGCGGATTACAACGATAAATCTCAAAGACGAGTAACGACCTGCTCCGAATTATCTATCATCAACCGAGCTTATCCCCTCGCATGGAGTTTAGCCAACTTACAATACTTGGCCGTCACGACTCCCTGGTCTCTAAATAGTTTTGATTACTCGTGTTGTGACAAAACTCTCATCAGCGGATCAATTATACGACTTCTTGACTCAGCACAACCTGTTGTCAGTAATGCGATAAGACAACAGAAAAAAGGCAGCAAGGAAAGTCAAAGAATACACAAATACAACTTGCCCGACAGCGTATCAGCTCTAAACTGCTGGACACTCAAATTGTTTTTTGAATTACTTAGGTCATTTTGTGTCAGAAAGAGCTGATATTCAGCTGTCCGCACACTCTTGGCATTAGATTCAACGTCGGCATCTAGTTGCTGACACCGGGCAATCCACTCAGACTCCTTTTTGGCATTCTCAGCATTCAGAGCTTGCACCTCAGCCTACACCTTGGTTGCAGCCTTCCAAGCAAAATGAAAGTCATAATGGACAAGGTTCAGTTCTTCCTTGAACATGTCCCTTGCGGACATTGCCTCTGCCAACTTAGACTCAAGCATTTCTAAGCAAATCCTCTGAGCTTCTGATCTTTTCTTCCAAACCTCCTGATCAACAGCCGATTGGGCATGCCTCCCTTCCTTAAGTTATTTTCCAGTGATTCAATTTCACAGAGAGCATTGGAGTACAACTTTTGCAAGTGTGCAAATACTCGCTCCATGGTATACACCCTCTCACTGGCAGCCTCAACCTTCGTCTCAGCGACGACAACTTGGTTCAGATATGACATTTTAAGAACGAGATATTTTTGCCCCTTGTTCATACGCTCTCCCAGCGTATCGCCTGTTGGCATCGGAGCACAATTCGCCAGCCAATCATTCCAAATAATGATATGCTTCTTTGAGGCATAAGAAATATCAACCTCCTGGTGCCAGGCTTGGTTGTTCATCTTTAACACATCAGGAGCAAACAAACTAATCCGCGCATCCGAATGGAGGTCTTCAGGGATCAGAATCACTCTAGCACCACCCTTCATTGTCTTCACCGCATTAGGGCCCTCGTCCACCGCCTTCCCCTTGCTCACAATGATCAGCTCTCTTTCAGGAGCCACTCGGAAGCAGTTGGCGAGGAAGAAGGAAGTGAGTTATCTCCCGGACCTGTCGTCACCTTAATATGGGGACGAGATCGGGATGTAAGACAATACGGGTGAAGCGGAGGAGACTTCTCGCTGGGGCCCTTGCTTGAGCGTCCCCCCTAGACACAACAGTTGTCGTCCCTGTGGATGAGTTGAGAATTTGCCCCACAGCTTCGTGTCCCCCTTCTGAAGGGACCGAATGCTCACGAACGGACTTAGTTGCAGCATGAGGCTTCTTTGAGTACACAGAAGATGAAAGTGCTTCATTCAACTCTGCCCTCCTTGACGGGATTGTGATCTTAACCTTCGGGACCTTCCACTTTTTCGAAGAGGGTTCGCTTTCGGACTTCAGCTTCGAAACTCTAAAAAGGGTGGGAGCCTCATGCCAATGAGCCCACAGTCCGTTGCACTTGATATTAAAGGATTGAACGACATCCTCTACATGCATTCGAGGCATGTCACAAAAATATTCTAAAGATGCTTCATCCTCAGAAGAAATGGGGTAATTGGAAACCTCCCTACAAAAAGCACAGATAACAATTCAATATGAAATTAACACTGGCAGGATCAAGAACGAAATTAAACTTACTCAATTGCCTAAACTCTCGTTTGATTGGACGACCAGTAGGCTCAAAATACTTTGAGTCCGCAGAGGTCATGAAACAGTACTTTTGTCAGAACATGAAGTCATCAGGAAGATTTCCAAAACAATCCAGCGACGTTAACACACAAACAACATGCTCGTTTATCCGAGGAGAAGTGATCAGTTGGATCACCCTCGGAGACACTCGGACACCAGCGTCCTTTGCCCTAATCAGAATGACGATCATCGCTTTATACCCGTTCGGCACCAGCTGAGTGGGCGCAATTTCGAGGTAAGCCAGAAAGCTCTAAATTTCCTTGATAACAAAAAAATGAACGCCCGATTGGAGCATACCTCAGTGCAGACAAATAAATCCTTCTGAAGGAGACAACGACGTCTGACCAACGCATAATGTGAAGAACACCAGATCATCAAGAATCCTATATGTTTCATGAAGGCCTTCCAGAGTCGACTTAGAGATTGACTTCTCCTCAAAGAACTTGCGGCCATTAGCAAACAACTCTACAGAATGTTGATTCTGGCTCACCATTGAAGAGCATACAAACTTTCGATCAAGGAAGTTGAGCAAAGTCAAAAGCACGAAAGCGAAACTAAAAAGCAAAGATCGAAGAGTAAAGAAAATAAAATCTGCAGAGAAGGGGATCTATATAGAGTACAAAATTTCATTTTTTTTTAGCAAACGCACCCCCATTAATCAAGCGCGTCGCTCGAGGAGACGATTCATACTCAAACCAATCATGACCGCTCAGGTCCTCTATGACATGACTTGATGGATCGATGAACTAGCCCACCAACTCGAGGGAGTAACTGATGATACACAAAACCGTTTTTTAATTCACGTCGTACGCGTGTCATGATAATCTTGTCAGCGGATCAAAGCAGGCCTGATTGCCTATCCAATCTGGCAAGACCTAAACAACACTAAGCCCATATTGGAAAAATCCAGAAGGTTGAATCAAAATTGTAGCGCCCTATTAAGCCCACACGTCACATGGTAAAGCCCAACACCTGTAAGGCCTAATCAGGCAACTATATGGGGGTCATCTATGACAGGCAGGCCAACAATACATTGGCTCCGACTAGGAAACATATACTGAACATAAGTCATGCATGGAAACTTCCTTGCATGGACAACACTTCAAAAGAAAAACCTCTCCCGCAAATCTAGGAGCACAAGTCGTGTAGGGAAACTCTTCTACATAGACAATATTTCTTGTAGTGCCAATTAGTAAATGATCTCTAGCAAGATTTTTTTCCATAAACTACGTCATCAAAGGCCTAGCCGAACGAGGACTCTTGCATTATAAATAAGACACAGAGTTGATGAGGAAATGTACGCTACAGAACCGAGTATTAAGCATTGCACCTTTCTCAAGCCTTGTCTGACTTTAGTATCGGAGTGCCATCGACCATCGTAACGGTGGTCCTTGGCTCACCTGTGTTCCCTGTGCAGATGTAGGTCAAGGTCAAGGAGAGCAGGATTCGACTACATCAGTAAATATATGGAAAACATGGGTTCTCATTTGAAATTGCATTTCATTCACTATATTATATATTTTAAGCTATTTCCTATATATATATATATATATATTTTTTTTTTTTTACAACTATTGAATCTCGGAGCGAGATTCTATTTAAGGTGTTTATGATGTAATGACCCCATTCTTCGGAATCTACGTGAACTTGTATTTAACTTTGCATTCGAACTTCAACCAATTTATATTTATGTGTTAAGATAATATCACATATTGTATATATTATTATTAAATTTATTATTCATAAATAATGTGTTACCTTGGTGGTAGTTTGTATAGCTAGTAACTGATTAGCAAAATAATATGTTTTCTTATTGCATAAATAGTTAATTATTAACTATCTTTTGACGAATTAAATAGTATCAGAAAATGGGAGAAAACAATAGGGTTACAAATAACCATGTTAGAGTTTTGGAAGCTCCCAAAACTTTGAGAGTTTTCACTCTGTTTATATAGAAAGAGAAGAAAAGAAGGGGTAAAAAGAAAGATAAGAAAAGAAAGGCAGAAAAATGGGCATTGTGTAAGTTTTTGTGCTTCATCGTACGCGTGGTTGTATTGGAGTTAGGATTTGGAATTTGTGTGGTCTGATATTTTTATTTAACATATTTTTACTTTCAAACTTGAGGATATTTGTGATCACTACAAGGTATTTGGATTAGGTTTTCTACTAAAAACCTATTTGGTGAGTTTCTTCATTCTCTTTTGTGTTTTGCTTAAATTCAACTTTTGATTAGGGTTAGGTTTGATACATAGGTTAATCCTAAGACTCCATGTTACAAAGAGGTTTTTATATGATTCATGGGAATTAATTTGTACTAAATAGGATAACTAAACTAGGTTTTATGCAATCTCGTAACATGAAACAACTTTCACAGTTTTGATTGGGGACCTTCCCGATGTCGGATGTAGTTTAAACTAAATCCATAGAAAATGATAAATCTTGAACATATATAAAACCCAAAGTGATCCAACGGTCTGAATGCCCTCAAAGCAAGATCGAAGTCAGTGAAATATTAGGTGCAATTCGGGGTTTTGTGTTAGCGTTGTTAAATAATTTTCTTTGTTTGGACTGACTAGAAAATTGAATAAAATTTTAGTGAGTTAATGTTCTTTATATTTGTTATCACGATGTTCATGCAAATAACATGAAATGTATTTATCTTTTTGTTTGTTTGTTTGTTTGTTGTTAATACGTGAGCTACGATAGTTTGTACTTGGTTTTCTTGATTTGTTAATGTGGTATTCATGCATGAATTGCCGTGATGAATCCTAATAAAATTTGCAATGTAGATTCGTGCTATGAGTTCACCGTAGAGGATGACGTTGTTAATTAAGTTGGAAGTAATTTGTGATGATTCATTGTTTGATTAGAAGAGTTTGGTATTTGTATTTTTATGCGAGTTGATATTCGTATTGCATAGACTGAATATGTGAATGTGATTGAAACTGGCATTTGCATGGTTATATCATGACTTGAAATTAGTAGTTAGTATGTGATTCTGCTTTAAACTTGGATTTGATTATTAGCAAATTGATTTGCTGAGGAGTATGAATTGCTATATTGAATGAGTTTGATAGCCACATTGTTATAGAGAATTTATTCATGAATATGCTACGTTCCTCAAAAGAATGGGTGGAAATTGTGGTGGATTTGTTTATGTTTGACAAAGTATTACTGTTTAAGAATTTTGGGAACACAATAGGTGATACAGATAACCTTGAGTTCATGAAATTTAATCACAATAAATTTTATCCCTTAGAACTATTACATCTCTTGTTGTTTTATGATATCCCTCTCTTTGGAATATACTAAGTAACATTTGGAATGAGTCTCGCGGAGATGGGTACCCCGTTCTTAAAGATATACTAAGTAACTTTCGGGTTATGTCTCTTTGGGTTGAGTCTCACAGAGTTGGGTACCCCGTTCTTAAAGATATACGAAGTAACTTTCGGGTTAGGTCTTTCGAAAGCGGGGGAGTTTTAGAATGCCTAATGAAGCCTTCAATTTTCCTCCATCAAAATAAAGGCATGAGATGTTTTTTGCATTGTTAGCCCAAGTGTGGTTTTTATGGTACTCATATAGTTAGAGTTATTTGGTGACAGATGCCCGTATGTGATGTCCCACTTAGGCATGGATGATGGAGAAGTTTTGGTTTATATGAGAGAGACATAAGGGCATGTATGTTCAACATGAAGATGGTGTGAATGTGGTAGGATCAAAGGTGCTAAATAAACCACCATTAGATGACATAAGCAAAAATTGACACAACTGAATTACCTGGTGAATTATAACCAATTGGTAGTTTTGTTTAGTACGATTTTTCTTTGTCATGTAAAAGACAACAATTTTGAAATTTTTGTGAAATACATATTTTTGAAAATTTGCATCTACGGTGAGTTATTCAGGTTTTAAGCAAACTGGACAGTTTGCAGGAAATTGAGTTTTCAATGCCTTTAGAATGCTCAAATTACCTAGTTTTGCGAGTTTCTGTAGAAGATTGTGTTATGCACAATTTTGTTTTTTAAGTTTTCCCAAATTCTGGCTGGTTTTGTAAGAAATTGCAAAAAGTCTGACGTAGTGAGAAATTGGAAGTTACATCTATTTGTTTGTAATTATATTATGCAAGATGACAAGTTTACTAACATTTTTTCAGGTTGGACTTGCCCTGTTAACCTTCAAAGAGTAAATATAGGTAAGATAAACATTTACTTTAAGTATGATAAATTTTTTTGTTAGCATGAGACCTTTGCATCTATTAGGCGTAGAGAAATTATTGTCTTTGAGTTGTTGGTTTCCTTTGTGCGCAACTTCAAATAATCACATGTCAACTTATTGATTTTAGAATGAAGATTTTTTTCACCAGCTTAATTGCTGACCCAAGTGGGCTTTTGCTTATTGGATACATTCATATGAAAATGTAACCGACTGGCTTTGTTTCAGGATACTAAATTTTGGGCGAGATTAAAGGAGTTTGTTTCTTGAGAAGCGGACTTTACTGAGGAGTTGCACATTGTCTCGAGAGTCTTTTGGGTTAACTTTGACTTTATAATAAATATGTCGATTGGTTGTTGTTAAATTTCTTTTGTTCTGAGACGGTAAATTGTTGATATAATAGGTGTTAATTTGTAGATGTTTATTCGATGAAAATGTCTTCTTGATGGACATTTACACCTTTTCTATTAAATTATCGATTTATTTTGTTTTATAGTGAATGCCAACAGCTTATTGCCTAAGTTGTGGAAATTTTCATGCTAAATTTTGGGAATTAAATATTCTTACGTGGATTTCAGGAATGTCTATTTCTAAAAAAAAAAAAGTGGGGGCGTGACAATGGCCTTCAATATACTCATCAATACTCTCATAGACGATGGATAGATACTTGCTCAAGGAGCAGATCATTAAGAGGTTGCAATTTGGGAAATGCCCATCATTGGTCCTCGCAGTACTCTGGCACCCACAGACAAAAAAGAAAGAAAGAGAGATCCACCACATGGCAGGTGATCATTCACATAAACACCACTCATACACCTACAAACTTGTCAAAAGTGATTCGAGTTCTACTTCGGTCATCATACTGTGAGTAGTGGCACTCCTTTTACAACAAATATGTATGGAGATGAGCTCCAACATAATGATGAGTATCTCAGAATTACAACTAGAAAACAATGCCTTCAAGAGCTCTACATATTGAGCGTGTATTAGTTTTTCTGCTCTCGTCACTACTGTTGGAAGAGTAATTTGAATCTGAATCACAAATTGTTGTAATGGTTCCATTGGTTCAAGTTTAGAGTTAATAGCTGTAATGGTTCCATTGGTTGTAATGGTTGTAACGTTAATGGTAAAGTGAATGGATGTATAATGATTGATACTTATATACGGGCTCACTTGGATCATTTGTATAATATGCAATTGTAAGCAAGTAATCAAGCAAGAAACAAGAGTTCTAATAGTAGTCAATTATTCGTTTCTTATTTCCAACAACTACATAACCGTTGCAATTTCATGACACAACCTTTTGATGTTGAAGAAGTTCACTATAGAGCTCGTACTTCTGAGCTCTCAAACATCCCATTGTATTCAATTCAACTTGATGATACATAAAAATGGTCGCGACTCTAAGCGACATACGTGTCATGATGATCTTGAGGAAATACGGGCCTCAGCATCAGCCCAACGTTGATCCGGCCCAAGCGGTTCTAAGCCCGCTCAATTCAGCCTGCCAAGCAGACTCAAACTCTCACAGCATGCTAGGCCCACATGTCTCACAACTATCCTCAATACCTATAAGTACTACTAATGTAGTATCTCAATGATCAGTTTCGGATGAGAAACTACAATTGTTCTCTGCTTCCAACTAGGAAGCAAATACCATAGTACATTCCACACAGGGAAACTCCCTTCTACGGATTGCTCTCGCATTGGGAATTATCTCCCGCGTATCTAGGAGCACGGGGCTAACATGAAACTTCCCTCCTACAATACGACTTCTAATTAGAGAAGGATCTCCACGAAGATTTAACTACGCCTACGATGGCCTGATAGAACTAGGACTCCTTACACTATAAATAAGACATGAGGTTGGTAAGCTAAGGTACGCTACAAATTCCCTGTTACAGTATTACACATTCCTCAAATCCCTGTCTGACTTTAGCATCGGAGTGACATCGGCCACCACAATGGTGGTCTGTGGCTCACGTGCGTTACTTGTGCAGGTCAGCAGGAACTGGGTCAAAGCAGGGAGAGGAAAATGATTGCATCAGTTTGGCGTCGTTCATGGGGACGACAAAGTCCTTAACTTTACACTTAGCGTTGTCTCCCTTCAAAATCTAGAAAAATGGTGGCCATTAGGTCACGCAACAATGGAGAACTAGGGGACACCCCTTTCAGCAGTTCCTGATGGAGGTCCATCTGAATACACACCTAGCAACACTAGCATTGCCTTGAATAAGGCCCAGAGACAGACTAAGAAACCTATCAGATTCCAAGAGATGTATCTGGCTTGGAAACTTGAGTTTATTTAGATTGAACCTAGGAACTTGATGTTAGTTTTAATGTTTGAATTTATTATCTATACTATAAGTATGTTGTATTGGCATTTCTATGTGACAAAAAAAGTTTGAAGTATAATTCTAATTACTTGAGTTAGCTATTACAGCTTCCTCTCTATCTCTTGTTCTCTAGTTCTTCCTGTTTTCTCTGACAGTTCATACTTGAAACTGCTTCAAGTGGTATCAGAGCGTTCGTCTTGGGATCACGTTTGTTTTCTTTTTTCCTTTCTATCACTCTAGAGCCAAATGGTTCGAGGTCGACGTGGTGGTGGGCGTGGTTAGCAAGGACGAGACCTTCGTGATATCGAAAATGAGGAACTGAGGAGACAAGTGCAACAATTAACAGAGCGTATAGAACATCTCGAAACTCGGAGTCGTCAAGATGATGGTCTGACCTCTGATGGAGATGTTAACCCCTTTCACTTTCATGCTCCAGTGGGTGTTGAGTCAGGTGAAGAGGGTAGGAACTGGCGTGATGGTCCATTCAATGGCAATTTTAATGACCTTAATATGAAGGTGGATATTCCAGAGTTTGAGGGAAGAATTAGACCCGATGAATTTATCGACTGGCTTAATACTGTCGAAAGGGTCTTTGATTATAAAGAAGTTTCAGACCTTTGTAAGGTAAAGATTGTGGCTATTAAGCTAACCAAGTATGCATCAGCTTGGTGGGAGTAGTTAAAGTTGCGAAGGGAGAGATTAGGGAAGGCGAAAATCACCACATGGGACAAGATGAAAAGGGAATTACGGAAGAAATTTCTGCCTGAAAACTACTTGCAAGAATGGTACTCAAAGATGTATAATTTTCAGCAAGGTAGCAAAACAGTTGATGAGTACACTCAAGAATTTGATTTACTCATTATTCGCTGTGGGGTAGAGGAACCAGAAGAACAAACCATTGCCCGCTACTTAGGTGGGTTACGAAGAGAAATTCATGATGTGGTCATCTTGCAACCGTATTGGTCCTATAATGATGTCTACAAGTTGGCTATTAAGGTGGAGAAGCAGCTCAAACAAAATTTCAATCGAACCAATACAAATCTTGGTGGTCGTAATTTTATTCGAAAGGAGCAACCATCTGAGCAAACTCAAATTAAGGAAAAGATGAGCAACAAAGAGTTTGAAAAAGGGAGCAATAGCCAAACTAACGCTGGAGCCAATAGACAAAAGGATCTGAACCGCCGATTAGTCAAATGTTTCAAGTGTTCAGGCCTTGGGCATGTACAGGCAGAATGCCCAAATAAGAACTTCATCAATTTGGTGGAAGAAGCTTTACCTTTTGATGATTCAATCAGAGAAGATGACGCCCCTGTTTATGATGACTACAAAAATGATGATGAAGAGATTACCCTGAGTGACCATGGGGAGTCTCTTGTCATTCGTCGCAGCATGAACGTGGCAAGGATCGAAGACAATGACTGGTTACGCCACAACATTTTTCACACCAAGTGCACCGTCAATGGAAAAGTATGTTCTGTGATTGTGGATGGTGGGAGATGTGAAAATGTGGTGTCACAAGTAATGGTGGATAAGCTGAATCTAAAAGTTGAGAGTCGTACTACTCCCTACAAGCTTGCATGGTTCAAGAAAGGCAACGAAGTAACTGTTGACAAGCGTTGTCTAGTTTCATTTTCAGTTGGCAAGTCATACAAAGATGACATTTGGTGCGACGTAGTTCCTATGGATGCTTGCCATCTCCTACTTGGACGGCCTTGGCAATATGATCGGAGAACTCTTCACGATGGATACAAAAACACTTACACCTTCGTGAAAGATGGAGTGAAGGTAATTTTAGGGCCATCCAAAGGTGACACTTATGCTAGAATTGAGAGGAAAGAATGAACTAATTACCTCACCATGACTGAATTTCTTGGAGAAATCCAGGAAGAGGATCATGCTTATGTACTGATAGTAAAAGAGCAGAATTTTGGAAGAACAATTCCACCTGACAATGTCAAGCTTCATGGCATACCTAAGAGCATCACTTCTGATCGCGACCCCAAGTTTATCAGCCACTTTTGGATAACTTTGTGGAGAAAATTGGGGACTCATCTTCAATTTAGCAGCTCGCATCACCCGCAAACTGATGGTCAGACCGAGGTGGTCAACCGGACACTTGGAAATCTCTTGAGAAGCCTGGTTGGAGGCGAGAAACATAATTGGGACCTCACTCTGTCACAAGCAGAATTTGCATACAATCAATCTAAAAATCGATCCACAGGAAAATGTCCCTTCGAGATTGTGTATGGACTGGTTCCCAACGGTCCATTTGATTTACTTCCTCTGCCAATCACTAACAGATTCAGTGGAGACGCGGATGATATGGCTGAACACATCAAGGACTTACATTCGCAAGTGAGAAAAAGGCTCGAAGAAGTAACACAAAGTATAAAATGGCAGCAGACAAGCATCATAGGTATAAGGAATTTAAGGAAAGAGATTTGGTGTGGATTAATCTTCGCAAAGAAAGGTTCCCACGGGGTAAGTTTTGTAAACTTCAAGATAGAGCTGATGGCCCCTTTCGTGTTCTAAAGCGGCTTGGTGAGAATGCTTATCAAATTGAGCTACCTGAAAGCATGGCGGTTTCAACAACTTTCAATGTGGCTGATCTGCAACCATACCATGAAGACAACTACGCTCAAGATTTTGCCTCGATGACGAGCCCTTTGCAACCTGGGGAGACTGATGGAGGTCCATCTGAATACACACCTAGCAACACTAGCATTGCCTTGAATAAGGCCCAGAGACAGACTAAGAAACCTATCAGATTCCAAGAGATGTATCTGGCTTGGAAACTTGAGTTTATTTAGATTGAACCTAGGAACTTGATGTTAGTTTTAATGTTTGCATTTATTATCTATACTATAAGTATGTTGTATTGGCATTTCTATGTGACAAAAAAAGTTTGAAGTATAATTCTAATTACTTGAGTTAGCTATTACATCTTCCTCTCTATCTCTTGTTCTCTAGTTCTTCCTGTTTTCTCTGACAGTTCATACTTGAAATTGCATCAGTTCCTGTCATGCACGGACAACCGACGCACTCCCGAAGCAGCGACTGCACCAACAAACCCCGAGGAGCCGTCAGCCAACAGAATATATGTGTTTTATGGAGCACATTCCGAGTTCAAATTATCCAACAGGTTCAGGAAAAGGGTTTTACGAGATATGAAGATCCAAGCGATACGTGGCGAACAACCGATACAACATGGCTGGGAATGAGGCCCATCCGCACCACTGGGATTTACGGAGAAAGATCTTCAGGGCATACAACTCCCACACAACGATGCTCTGGTGGTAACGATTTCTCTGGCAGGCTGAGGGGTAAGGAGATATTTAGTAGACACTGAGAGCTCGATGAACATTCTGTTTCTCCACACACTCTGCAGCATGCGACAAGAAGAGACAACGTTGACCTTCGATAGTCGTCCGGTGATCGACTTCAGTGGCGAAAGGTGGTTTCCGGTGGGAAAGATACATCTGACTACAACAGCAGGAGAGCAGCCAGCTCAGAAAACCCTGTTTCAAGAATTTATAGTGATCAACACACCTTCGACATATAATGCGGTCCTAGGAAGACCCTGGATACACCAGATGGAAGCAGCGGTCTCCACCCTGCACCAATGTGTCAATTACCAAACAAGTCGGGCGATTGGTACATTGAGAGGCGACCATGTAGTTGCCAAGGAGTGCCAGTACATGACGACCGTGCCACCCGACGATTCCCAATCTGAGGCTGGCCTAGCGGTTAAGATAACTCTTTGTTTTGTCGAAAGTGTAGAAGGGAAACAACTAACCCCAGACAACGAGGCACCTGTAAGCCCTCAAGACAAGCCCAATATTAGAGGAAGAACCATTACGGTCTACCTTGACAGCCTTCACAACAGCAAGGCTATTCCGATCGGTTCCCACTTGAGCGGGGTAGTGACGAAGCAACTCACGGAGTTGCTGCAGCATAACCAGGACATCTTTGCCTGTACCATGCGGGACATGGTGGGGATCGATCCGTCAATAATAACTCATCGCTTCGAGGTGGACCCCTCGAAGAAAACTGTTAGGCATAATAAAAGACCTGTGGCGCCCGAAAGGAACGCGATCATAAACGAGGAGGTACAACATTTACTCAATGCGGGCATGATCAAGGAAGCACAATACCCCGACTGGCTGGCAATTATTGTTCTCGTAAGAAAGAAAAATGAAAAAATGGAGTGTATAGAGTACACTGACCTAAACAAAGTTTGCCCAAAGGACAACTTCTCGCTCCCCCGCATCGATCAGATCGTGGATGCCACTTTAGAGCACAACCTACTCAGCTTCATGGACGCCTATTCAGGCTATAATCAAATATTGATGCACCCCCCAGATCAAGAGAAAACATCTTTCATGATAGAAAGGAGGATATACTGCTATAAGGTGATGTCATTCGGCTTAAAGAATGCAAGTGCTACATACCATTGACTGGTTAACCGGATGTTCAAAGAACAAATCGATAGGAACATGGAGGTCTACATAGACGACATTTGGTCAAGAGTCTCCATAGCCTTGACCACGTGCATGACCTCGCTGCAGCGTTCGACCAACTCAGAAAATACCAGATGAAACTCAACCCACAAAAATGCACGTTCGGAGTCGAGTCTGGAAAATTCCTAGGCTATATAGTAAACAAAAGAGGAATCGAGGCCGACCCAAAATAGATTCAGGCCCTTCTCGATATGAAAGCCCCGTCCAACATCAGAGACATTTAGAGCCTGACTGTAAGGGTAGCAACACTCAACAGATTCATATCAAAATCCTCCGACAAATGTCTACCTTTCTTTAAGATACTAAGGGGGAGCAAAGGGTTATCATGGAATGAAGAATGTGAACAAGCCTTTCAAAGCCTGAAAGCATACATGGGGAGTCCAGAGCTACTATCGAAGCCAGCGATAGGTGAAACACTTTACCTATACTAGTTTGTTTTCAAACACACTGCCAGTTCAACTATCGTACGAAACGATTGAGGAACAAAGAGACCGATATATTACACCAGCAAAACCTTCGTAGAAGCGGAAGCATACTATCCGGATCTAGAAAAGTTCGCTCTGGCACTGGTCGTATCCTCCAGAAAATTGAGGCCCTATTTCAAGGCACAGTCTATAACAGTCCTGACAAAGCATTCCCTCCGCTCGGTACTACATAAATTCGAGTTATCTGGTAGGATTGTGAAATGGTCGGTAGAGCTCAGACAGTTTGACATAAACTACGTTACAAGAACCGCCATCAAAGCCCAAGCGCTGACAGACTTCGTGGCTGAGTTCACTAGCGGATAAGAATCAAAGTTAGACCACCAACCCTTGGACTCAAATGCCCAAGCGTGGATCTTGCGCTGCGACGGATCCTCGACTGGAAAAGTGAGCGGAGCGGGGATCACACTCCAATTCCCCAGCGGCTTCACCCTTGAAAAGGCATCAGGTTCGACTTCCATGCTTCAAACAATGAGGCCGAGTACGAAGCCCTTCTGTCCGGTCTAAAGCTAGCATTAGGGATCGGTATAGATTGCTTGACAGCTTACAGCGACTCAAGACTGGTAGTCAAAGGGGATTTCAACAGCAATGACCTCCGCATGATAGCCTACCACGACAAGGTACTTGGCATAATGGGCAGGTTCAAGAGCTGTGAACTCACACGGTGCCCCAGAGATTACAACAAAAAAGCCGATGCGCTAGCCAGATAAGCCTCGGCCTTCGACAAAGTATCAAGCGGCCTCATCGACCATCAAGAACAATCAAGCATCGATGAAAAATAACATAAAGACATCTGCGCTACGGAAACACAATCAAATTGGATGACTCTGATACTGCAATATATAGCAACCAGAGCCCTACCAATTGAGAAGGTTGAAGCAAAAAAACTTAAAAACAGAGCAACAAGGTACAATCTCCAAAATGACAAGTTATATAGGAGATCAGTGACAAGGCCCCTGTTCTGATGTCTGTCACCTTCATAGGCGGGCCAAGTCTTGGGAGCAATCCCAGCGGTATATGCGGGAATCACCCAGGCGAGAGAACCCTCGCCCATAAAGCTCTGACTCTAGGGTATTATTGGCCGACCATGCAGTGAGATGCCAAAGATATCGTCTGCAAGTGCAACAAGTGTGAGAGGTTCGCGCCATATACCCATATGTCGGCCTAGCCACTGACTCCAATGACTAGTCCATGGCCATTTGCGCGATGGGGAATGGACATTGTCGGGCCGCTTCCGGCATCGGCTGGTAAAAAATTTCTTCTTATGGTCATCGACTACTTCGCCAAGTTGGTCGAAGCCGAGCCCCTATCTAAAATCGGGCAGGTACAAATCGCAAAATTCGTATGGGCCACAATCGTCTACAGATTTGGCATCCCCAGAGTATTGGTTAGTGACAACGAAACTCAGTTCGAAGGTAGCAAAGTCAGGGAACTATGCAAAAGGTTGGGTATCAATTACCACTTCTCCTCACTAGGACACCCCCAGGCCAACGGGCAAGCGGAAGTTACCAACCAAACGATCCTAGAAGACATAAAAAAAAATCTCGGTGCGGCCAAAAGAAAATGGGATCCAGAGCTACCAGGAATACTCTGGGCATATCGAACAACTAAAAGAGCCCCTACCGGAGAGACACCCTTCACCCTAGCATACGGGTTGAAAGATATGGTTTCGGTATAACTCGAGGTGCCAACCTTCCGGACTGAAGAGTTCAGACTAGATGGCAACGACAAGGCCTTGCGTGTGGGACTAGACCTCGTTGACGAAAAATGGGATATAGCCTCCACCAAGATAGACGGCTACCAACAACGGATGGTGCAATACTACAACAAGAAGGTCAAGCCACGCGAATTCAAGGTGGGAGATTGGGTACTCAGGAAGACCCAGCAGAACACCAAAGAAGTCGGAGCAGGAAAGCTAAATCCAAATTGGGAAGGACCCTACAGAGTTGCCAAAGTTAACAGGCCGGAAACATACTGGTTGGAAGACACAGACGGGCTTAAATGACCATGGAGTGTAGAGCACCTACAAAAATATTATCAATAAAATATTTTGCTTTTACCAAAATTTCCATTGTTGTCCGTTACAACCCTCGACCAGCCTGGCTATGGCCATACTCGAATATCATCCCAAAGCCCAATCCGCTCCACGCAGATCACGACGGTTGAGGAAGTGGGAGTCTAGTCAGCGCTTGTCCGCTGATGACGACGACTCGCCAAGGGATCATTGCTCTCAACACAGACAATGATCGCCAAACTTACCAGGTAAGCTTAGTCAGTTCGCGACTGATGACGACGTCTTCTGGTGCCCAAAGCCTAATCCATTTTGCGCGGATCACGACAGCTGAGGAAGTGGGAGTCTAGTTAGCGTTTGTTCGCTAATGACGAAGACTCGCCAATGGATCATTGCTCTCAACACAGACAATGATCGTCAAACTTACCATGTAAGCTTAGTCAGTTCGCGACTGATGACGATGGCTTCTGGTGCCCAAAACCTAATCCACTCCGCACAAACCACGACGGCTGAGGAAGTGGAAGTCTAGTCAGCTCTTGTCCGTTGTCCGCTGATGACGATGGCTCTTCAAGGGATCATTGCTCTCAACACGGACAATGATCACCAAACTTACCAGGTAAGCTTAATCAGTTTGCGACTGACGATGACGGCTAATTCGCTCCGCGCGGGTCACAACGACCCAAGGAATAGCAGCAGAAGTCAGCGCTAGTCCGCCAACACTGAGGGAGTCGTTACAGACAATGGCTGAGGGAGCTTAGTCAACCCCTGACCAACAACGATTTCTATTGGTTAAACCCTAATCTGTCGTAGAAGCAACCCAAAGCAGCAATATATTTTGACTAACAAAGATAGGCATGCTACCTAGCAGTGCAAACTCTACTGTCCGCAAAGCAACTAAAGTAAACACGACAATATGGAACAAAACAACACTTTCATTCAAAAAACATTTCTATATATTATCCATCCAGGAAAAGACGTTACAATCACTCTAAGGAGAAGCATCCTCCTCATCAGTAAGCCTCGCAGTGCCAAAGCTCTCCTCGATTGATCGGCCAAAAAGCAGCCCTCCTGTAGCGAGTGAAATCAAGGTCAATACTGGGATGCTCTCCCCTAATCAGCTCCAGAAGCTCCAGTCTACTCTGAATTACATCGGACGAGATTAATGGCCTCCTACCTCACACGTTGAAGTCAACCGCGCCCAACAGAGCCTCATAGTGAGAACGCTCATCTGCCAGCAACCGTTCCGCCTTCAGAACACGACAAAGCCCCTCAATAGCAACTTCCAGCTGCTGCCTTTCAATGACACAGCCTTCCTCCGCCCGCTTCCTTTCAGCTCCTGAGTCTCCCGTTTAGAAGACCACTTGTCCACAGCCGCCTCCAGGCGTTCTAGTTTGGCCCTGGTCCACCTCAGTTCGGCACGAGTTGTCGCCAAATCGAACTCGACGGCCCTCAGCTGAGTTCTCATACCAACAACTTCTGTTTCGGTAACAAAGGTCGTGGCCTCCATGCCCTCGCGGTTTGCGACAGTGCTAGAATCTTGCAATCGACCATCCAAGGATTCCACCCGATAGAGAGCGTCCGAATATGACATTCGCAAATTCACGAAGGCCTTTTCCAAAGCAAGAACCCTCCCACGGGCTTCGGGGTGCAGCAAAACAGAATTGTATGACTCTAGGGCACGAGTAGCTATCCCGAGACCACGACGACGTGAAACCTCAACACGTGGTTTAACTTCCTCCCCCACTAAGTCAACAAGGGAAGACAGAACATCTGGAGAAAGGTCGCGATCCCCAAGGGTGTCGCCTATGTAGACCGCGACATACTAGGGGGAGAAGCCTCCCTGAAATTTTTTTGCCTCTTCCTCCGGACAACAATAGGAGTTACATTCGCCTCCAATTCAGCAAGCTCGGAAGGACTGGGAAAGGCCAGACTTTTCCTTGAGCGACGGGCAACCACCTCCTTAGCCGGCGAACCTGACCCGGGGCGAGCACCATAAGAACACCGCAGCAGACCGTAGCGTGCGACGTTGCCTGGCATTATGACCTCCTCAACGGAAGTCAAAGAGAGCTTGAGAAACTCACTCTCTATCCGTTTCTCCTCCTTGCTGAGAGACGGGATAACAAACTCCCTGAATTAAAGGAACAACGTCAGAACCAGTAATAGAAGGAACATACAAAAATATGCATGCGCAGATGACCAAGAGACTCATAGAGATCAAACTGAAAGTATCGAGACACTCTACAACTCCCGAGCTTGAAGTAACCAGAATCCGCCGAAGCAAATAACCATTGTTTCTCCCAAGATTCAGCGCTATCCGCCGCTAGTCGTAGACAAGGAGGACATTTCAACACACAAATACCCCTGGAATCCAATTGAGCCTCAGTCAGATGGTGGATCACTGACGAGGTCAAACGAATGTCAGCGACATGATCCCTCAGGAGAATTGCGAGCAGTATCTTGAACGTGCTTGACTCCATTTGAGCGGGAGGCATTTGAAAATGGGTAAAGAAACACCAAACATCATCTAGCACTAGAAGTCGGAGCCTGGACTCGAACATGCCTCGGTGCAAGCCTATGAACCCACGAGGAGGTACAGTTGGACCTAAAACTCAACACGCGAAAACAATTTGCAAATCTTTCGGAATGCTATACAAACTACGAAGCATGATCAACTCAGTTTCGTCGACCAAACTATCTTAAGAGAAATTGATACAAGCAAGGGATAACAGATCCTTAGAAGAAAGTTTAACGTTGTCAGCCATTAGAAGATAGAACAAATATTATAGCTCTAGAAGATAGCGCATATAACAATGAGGAAATCCTCCTCAAGACAATGAATATTTATAGGGAAGACAAACCACACTTTTCCTTATTGAGCAGTCGCGTACCCATTAATGTCATGTGCTGTTTTCCCTCCTAATCTTCGCCTACGATGGCCTGGTAGCAGTAGAGTTCATTACACTATAAATAAGACATGAGGTTGGTAAACTAAGGTACGCTACAAATTCTCTGTTACAACATTACACCTTCCTCAGATCCTTGTCTGACTTTAGCATCGAGTGTCATCGACCACCACAACGGTGGTCCGTGGCTCACGTGCGTTACTTGTGCAGGTCAGCAGAAACTGGGTCAAAACAGAGAGTGGAAAACGACTGCGTCACAACTACTTATGCTCGTCAATTACATCTACCTCACTGTGTAGCTGAATCATCTGTTGTTATCCCTTTATCTTTGGGAGTGTTTTGGAAAGTGTTTTGTAATGCTAGTTCTTCCTAATTAACTAGAAGAAGATGAATAGGGATGGTGGCGCTCACAACTGAAGGACTTCTTGTTGCATACAAAGCCTATCACTTTAATATCTTTTGTAGGTACTATATACGCAGAATCATTTGGTAATTGGTATTGTAGCAGCTATGGTGTGAGTTTGATCAAGCATGCATATTGAGACTATTCACATAGACTCACGAACAACTGCAAGTGAAGGCAATTTCTGAAGGGCATGCCGACTGGACTAGGAGGCCTCATCTTTACAATATTTTTCCTCTCAGAGAACCTCTATGTAGTTGGTATCGTAGTCATATAAGTAAGGAACAACAACTCTTTAGTGAATAACCTTGCACAGTCTTGTAATAAAACTTTATAAGTTTGTTTTTGGTTGGTAATATAAAGACTTAAAAAATAATAATAACAACAAGGCAAGTACTTAGTTGTGTCCTAAGAGTTATGAGGGACTAACCAGTATTAATGTCTTTCATTCTAAATTTTTTTTCCCATTTTGCCTTCCTATTATCTTCATTTTTACAAGCAAAATAAAAAGGTATGTGAAAAGTGACAAAGAGTATTAATGTCTTTTAAAAGTCCTAGAATGCCCTCCAAAGTTCACATCTTTCACAATCCCAACCAAGAGGAAGATAATGTTAATAAAACATTTCTTTATGGATATTTTAGGCATACCTTGTGAGAACACAACTTAAGGGTCTTATTGCCTTCCAAAATATCGGTTTTCGTATAGAAACTGTTATTAAGAGGTGTGCCAGTGGATGGAGAGTTTTACAGATATCAGATTAGTCTAGCCTCGAGATATTATTGTTGTGCGTCTCCTAATGTGGAAACTTTAACTCATCTTTTCCTTGATGGCAGTCTCGCTAAAGGGGTTTGGAGACACTTTGAGGTGATTTTTTATATTCATGTTAGAAGGCCGGGGAAAATTAGCAGCGTTCTGAAAATTTGGTTTAGGAGAGCTGACACGAAGTCTCAAGTCGGAGTACTTTATTTTTTTACGCCTATGTTCATCATCTGGGAGATTTGAAGACAGCGTTGCAAGGCGCCTTTGATAATGGGTCCCTGAGTTTGTTGGGTGCTATTTTGTTTGTTCGAAAGAGTCATCGTTTGGTTGATTCTTTTTTCTGCCTCTCACGGGTTAGTGAGAATAGAAATCCACTTGTGTCCCTTGGATTGTTCCGATTGCCAGAAGATCCAATAGAGTGCTTTATTGAAATGTCTCACAGGAGGGGTTTGCGACTCTTAATGTTGATGGTTCTTCAAGGAAGAATAAGGCAACAACTGACATTATTATCAGGAATAACTTGGGTTATTGTTTAGCGGCTAAACAAGTGGTGTTTGGTGACGGTTCAAACAACTTTGCGGAGGTCCGAGCTGTCTTAGAGGGCCTTCTACTATGTAAAAAATTGGAGCTTAGGAATGTCACCTTGCAAACAGACTCGAAATTAGTGTGGGGTTGGTTCTATGAAGATTTTAAAATCCCGTGGTTCCTGGCAAATGTTTGGCGGGAGATCATGTTTTTGACTTCTCGCATGGATTTTAGTTGTGTCCATATTTACAGAGAGGCTGATGCGGCGGCTGATGCACTTGCGAATTGCCTTCAAAAGGAGGGAGTTAGTAAAGATTACATAGCAGCTGATCTACCTCCCAGGATTAGAGGTTTGGTTCACCTAGACAAGAACAATACTCCCTATATTCGTCATGTTAGATGAGGGGCAAGTGCGAGTAGTCGGGACCAGCATTTCAGCTAGATTGCGATTTGTGTGCTGCTATGACTGGAACTGGCGTTTTGATAGTGGTGCGGAGTTGAGAGCATGGGGCAGACTATGCAACATTTGGGGAAGAGTCTTCCTAATTGTAACAAAGTATGGCATTGTAAGCTGCAGACTTTGTAAGTTGCTGCAGGTGAATTTGTTTGGTTGGTGCAAGCAGGTGATGTTGCGATTGCTGATGGGTGAAGCTCGGTGTGTGGTGGGTGTGCAAGGCCATGCTGATGCGAGGGACGGCCTACTCTGCAGGTGGCTTGTGCGGTGTTTTTTAATGCGGAGAACAGAATGCACTCTGCTGCAAACTGGACAGCGTGCTCTGTCTCACTGGACAGAGTGCTCTGTTTCTCCTTATAAGCTGGACAGAGTACTCTGTCTTGCTGGATAGAGTGCTCGGTTTTGCGGAATTTCCTGCTGTTCTGGCAGCTTATGTTTTGAGATTTTTTGCTGCTTGTGCGGGTTCGAATCTGGTTGGTACATGGTGCTGTTTTGTGCTCGCAGGATTTGGTTTGCAAGTTGCAAATTGAATTGTGCATGAAGTTCTTCCACCTGTTCTGGACACCAATTCAGCTCCTCCTCCCATGTTTGATGGAACAACAAGTTCAACTGAAATTTCAATCCATAACCATATTGCATTTCAGGTAACATGCCTGATCACAGCACTGGAGATGTGGCAAGCGACGGATACCACAAGTATAAGATGGAAGAGGAGCCGTCAACCCAAAAGCCCTCGAGTATTACAATAATCTCATCAATGAATTGGTCCATCATGGAATCGAACCACATGCTACCCTTTACCATTAGATCTTTCTCAAATACTTGAAGATGAATACGAAGGATGGTTGAGCCCAAAAATTGTTGATGACTTCATTGCCTATGCAAATGTGTGTTTCAGAGAGTTTGATGACAGAATCTCCCACTGGACCACCATAAATGAACCAAACATCATGGCCATATCTCTTATGAAACTGGACAGTTTCCACCTCAGCGATGTTCACCCCCAGGGAGCTGGTATAACTGCAATGCAGGGAATTCGTCTGTTGAACCATACAAAGGGATGCACAATATTTTACTCGCACATTCATCTGTTGTGACCATGTACAGGGACAAGTACCAATGTATTTGCAGGCCACGTAAAATGGTATGATAGGCTTGAATGTTTATGCCATGTGGTTTATTCCTATGACAAATGCAACCGCATATGTTAAGGCAACTCAAAGAGCCAATGATTTCTTTACTGGTTGGCTTATTGAACCCCTCATTTATCGAAGATCGTGAAGCAGAATAATGAATCTCAATCACTGAAAGGATCATTCGATTACATTGGGCTGAACCACTATCTCACAGTGTACGTCAAAGACAGTCCTCATAGTCCAAAGACTGGCCCAGGAGAATTTAACATTGATATGGATAACTTTTCAGTTACTGAAGAAGAGACGCCTCCTGGTAAATTTGACCCAAGTACGGCACGCTACAATCCATTCTGGTTATGCAGGACCATACAATGAGACACTTAACGACACTGCCAGAATTGATTACATAAGTGGGTACTTAGAAGTCATACAAAGTGCCATCAGCAATGGTGCAAAAACCAAAGGTTATTTTTTGTGGTCATTCTTGGATGTTTTCGAGTTTTTATAAGGTTACACATCTCGCTATGGACGTTGAGGACTAGGAGTTAAAGAGACAGCTCAAGTCATCAGCCAACTGGTACTCTGATTTCCTGAAGAAGAAAACTTTAGTGGTGAAGATTTCCGACAATGATCGAAGTCTTAGTACATCATCTCAATTTTCACAGTAATTGTTGAATTTGTATAAAGGTTCCCCCTGGGCTTCAGATAAAGTATTTATGACATTCATTCACTGATTAAAAAAATAAAGAACTTATGAACACCTTCACCATTGATATATTATAAACAAGATCTTCATTAATTAGTTAAAACCCTTTCACATTTCAGATTTTTTTTATAATCGAAACAACTCATTTTAAACATTGATTAATTATACCTAAGTCCTTAATATAATTTATTTGAACCCCTCCAATTATCTATAACTATATCTAAATTTTGGATTCCCAGTTTGCCCTCCATATTTCATGCTTTTCACAATCACAACCAGCCTCTCTCAAACATTGATTAATTACTCCTAAGTCCCTAATATAATTTATTTCAAACCCATCAATTATCTATAAACTATAAATAAGCCCTTGTATCTAACTTCTTAATTTTTCATTTTTTTATTTTTTAATCAAAACCAGACTAGGGAAGGCAGTGGGGCGGATTTTCACGGATATCCGCTCCGCCCGCTCCGTTTGGGGCAGTTTTGGTTATGGCTATATGGATGTTGGGGCGGTTACGGATATCCAAACTGTATCTGTCAATTATTCGGGGCGGATACAGATTTGGCCATATTCGCCCCACGGATATTCGTTTAATTTTTGAAAATACATATTTACCCCTGGCCTTTAAATAGAAAAGAAAATCCTAACCCTAGACTACCCACGATCTCTCTCATCTCATATTCTCAGTTTCATCTCAGACTCACTCTCCTTGGACTCTAAGAGACTGAGAGACTCATTCTTTCAACTCTCTCTCCAGTCTTCTCTGTCGGAGGATGGTCAGATCCCGGGTCGCAACCAGTGTCCCTGTGAAGGTCGTCAGGTTCACTCCTCTTTCACCAAATTGGAATCAAAGCAAATCGAACAAAACCGACTTGATTTCCAATAAAATCAAGGATGTGAACGGTGCCATCACGAGTTCCAAGCGCGATCATCCGCTCAGCTACTGCGGCGACATCGCTCGACAGCAAAGAAGGAATACTTCCTCTGATTTTCTGGTACTTGAGCATCGGCTCATGTTCTTCTTTTTCGACTTCTTCCTATTCTTCTCTCTCGTCATCTCCATCAACTCTGGTCTCTAATGGGTTGCCAGCCATTATTTTTATTTAGTGCTTATCTTTTTCTTTCTGTTGGTGATGGTGGTGTGGGTGGGGAAAAAACTGCTTTTCTTTTGGGCCTCAATCAAGATTCAATTTCAACTTCAAGACTCCCTTATGGAGATATTTGTTTTGGGGTTAATCATTTATTTGCGACAAAGTGCCTCAGGTTCTACAATTTTTTTTAATTGAAACACGAAGTCTTCTTGAACGGATTGGCGGGGCAGGACGGATATCCGCCAATCCGTTCGGGGCGGAGATGGTTTTTATTTAAAATTTTAAACGAATTGACGGAGCGAATTTGGGGATCCGTGATCACTGTCGGGGCGAGGACGGATTTTCTCAAATCCGCCCCATTGCCATCCCTAAACCAGAGCCTCTCAAATATTGATTAATTATTCCTACGCTCATAACATAGTTTATTTGAATCCCCATAATTATCTATAAACTATAAATATGCCCTTACATCTAACTTTTGAACTTTCACTTTGCCTCCACATTTCATAATTTTTACAATCAAAATCAGCCCCTCCCAAATACTGATTAATTATACATAATCCCCTAACATAATTTTTTGAAGCTCCCTATTATCTATAAACTATAAATGACCCTTACAATAGTGAGAGTGTAATATTTGGTTGCAATATTTTAATCCATAATATTGTTTAACCTTTTTAATTAAATAAATTAAAAGTATAAATAATTTGTATGATTATTAGCTTAGAAATCTTTAGTCAGATACTCAAATCTCCTAAAATTAAATATATATATTACTTATTATTGAATTTTTAAAATAAAATAAAAATACTAAATAGACGCACATGTAGAGCGTGTCCACACCCTAGTACCATATAAAACCAATTACATCAATTACAGTGCAAGCCCTATAGATGCAAAACAACTCGAAGACTCTTATGTTCCTTTCTTGTTAGACTACCCACACAACCTCATAGGGAATGAACCTCCATGCTACCACGCATTTGCCTTTTGAGAACATAGGAGCTCCACTTATTCAAGCCAAATTTCCGAGTATCACCCAATCTATTTCGCAAACTCTTGATAAAATGGGATCAAATGAAGGTAGTGAGCAATGATGCAACAAATGGTCCTTGGTGTCCATTGCTTCCTGACAATCCCTTGCAGCAAGACGGTTCCAAGCATTTTCCCACACGGGAGACCTTTTTTTTCGCCTGATAGATAACGAAAATTTTGTCCTAGAATTCACCAATACGAATAAAAGGAAGAGACCATGAAAATCCTACTTTGGACAAAATCCACCTAAGAATCTTCATCCCTACCTAGGGACTTTAATTCCAAGCTTCCATCTGTTCCACAACTTCCACATGTTTCCATTCATTGCGAGCTTATCTTTAGGCCTTGAGGCCTTTAGGGTAAAAATAAAGTTATATATAATTTAATAAAATTTGAGAGGTTTTAATAATATATATAACTTAAGGAGTTTTAAAATATAAATTATAATATATATAACCAGGACAAGATGGAGAGGATATGGCCAACTTTGTTCCTGCACCAAATCGGTGATAGTTTTTTACACTATGTCTTCGAATTCGCCCAAATCCCCGTTACGCCACCACCAAATTTGTCCCATAAGGGGAGGGGTGGAATGGATACCTGGGAAAACAATAATCTTGCCAACCATAAAGACCACCCACTTCTCCCACCAACACCGTTGGCTTTGATGACTCTCCCTCAAAGGCTATTGAGCTCCTTGTTGTAACTCCACAACCACTTATCTAGAAAGGTCATGTTCATTTCTTGAAGTTCTTGATGCCCATTAGGGTTGAACAAAAAACCGACCAAATTAATTCAACCGACTGAACCGATCAAAACCGAATCGATCGGTTCGGTTTGAAAAAATTCAAAACCGAAGTGGTCGGTTCAGTTTTCGGTTTCTATGTGATTTTAACCAACAAAACTGAACCTATCGAATATATATATTAAATAATATATATTTCATATAAAAATAATATAATATATTCAAAATAGTCGGTCGGGTTTGGTTTTAGTCGGTTACGGTTTGCATAAACTAGAATCGGTTCGATTCACGGTTTAAGTGAAAATCAAACCGTCGATTCGGTTTTCAACCCTAATGCCCATCCCACCCTAGTTTGGAAAGGGCCACCAACTCCCACCTTACAAGATAAAACCTTATCTCCGCTTAGTCCATCCCCATAAGAAATCTATGATGATTTATTCCATCATATCTAAAACAGGCACATGCCGCAAATAAAAGGGACATATGGTAAATGGGGATGTTGACCAATGCACTATTGGCTAGGTCAACCTTCCTTTTTGTTAGTTTTTTAGAACAGTGAGTCTCTACCAGATCTCGTAGATCCTTGCAAGTACATTTTGCTCCTAAAGGAAACCCTAAATATCTGTAAGAAGAAGCTTGAACTTGGCATCTCAGAACTGCAACCCCGTTCTCTACACAAATCATATCACTTTTTCCACCATTAATCTTAAGCCAATGTGCCTCTTCAGAGTTACCCAAGATATTTGGACTGAAATATCGTCCAGGCGGTTGTCAATGAAAAAGATAGTATCTTCTACATAATGAACGTGTACGAGAGTATGTGGATGCAAATTTCCACCGGATCACGTGAAGCAACTGCATGAGATATAGATTAATTCTTAACACCAGTTTGGTGCCTGCCACTGGGACTCCGATGCCAAAGTTAGAGCAATGCCTTTAAGAAAGTTTTTTTTTGTGTTTAAAGAGAAAATTGTGAATCAAGAAAGATTTATCTCTAGATGGCTTTGTGTTTGACTATTTATAGAGGCAGAACGAGTGGCAGATGAGTGAGACATGTGGCAAATGAGTGAGACACGTGGCAGATGAATGAGTCATCTACTTGCAGGCGATTGTAACTTCTCTTAGGTAGTTGGTAACTTTTGTAGATAGTTGTCACCTCCAGTTGGCGGTAGTAACTTCCTGTTTGAATACACCTCTTCTGCAAGCTTGTGTGCTCAGCTGAGCATGGTGATCAATGCCGAACACTACTTATTTGCTGAGAAAATAGTGTTCTGCTGAGTTTGATTGGGCCCAGACTTGGGCTACATTGAGCTCGAACTTGGGCTTTCTCTACTTGTAACTTTCGTGAGTAATATTTGAATTTCTCTAAAACAGCCCAAATCTTTAGGCTTTCTTATCCTATTGGGCTAAGGATTATTTTTTGCTCTCACATAGTAGATATCCATTCTTCCACAAAAAACACACTAATATAACCAACACCATGAGTCAAAGATACCATCTTATTCAAATAGTAAAGAGAAAGTGACAAAGGTTGTCCTTGCCTAATGCATTAATAAAAAACCTCAAGACTTCAACCATTCAAAGCCTCCACCATGGCAAATCCTCTTTACTAACGCCATGGCTGACATATATCTTTACATTCTCTAGATTTGTAAACCCATATGTGATACCCTTGTGTGGGCGGACTTGAGGGGCAGGGTGCGGGAGAGGCCTGTGATAGCGAAGCTCAATGGGCCCGTGGATCCCATGAGGGGTTAAGCGAACTACCAAGAGGAGATTATAGTCTCACATCAACTAGGTGAGGGAAGGGGATGTGCTATAAATGTACGAGTTTGGATCTACAAAGTACTACGCGTTTTAAAGTCGTGCGGGCCTTGGGCCCAAAGCGGACAATATAGTACTTTGTGGATCGGGTCATGACATAATGGTATCAGAGCCGGACCTAGCCGAAAGTGTGCAACAAGGACATTGGACTCCCTTAGGGGGGTCAACCCTTGTGTGGCGGATCTGAAGGGGAGGGTGCGGGAGAGGCCCATGATGACAAAACCCAATAGGCCCGTGAATCCCAAAAGGGATTGGGCAAACTACCAAGGGGAAATTATAGTCCCACATCGATTAGGTGAAGGAAGGGGATGTGCTATATATGTACGAGTTTGGATCTACAAAGTACTACACGTTTTAAAACCGTGCGGGCCTTGGGCCCAAAATGGACAATATAATACTCTGTGGATCGGGTCGTGACACCATAACAAACTTCTGAATGATTCAAGTACTGAAATGTCTATTTATGAAGTTTTCTCTCTATTAAACCACTGAAGCAACTTCATTGATTTTTGATGTGGGATAGAAAATTGGAAATTTAGGCTAGCTTCAAGCTTAGTTCGCTCATTTTTTTTTTGTTTATGGTAGAATTGAACGCAACTAAAGGAGAACGAAAAAATAAAATTATAAAAGAGAGAAATTGAATGGGCTGTGATGGAAAGAAAATGGGTTAATCTTTATTTAGTTTGGAATGCATATAACACACTTATAAACGCCTAACTTTTCACTACTATTGGTAGAAATTGTTTTTGGGAGTTGTTACGTGTACTCGACAGTTTGACTTGATGCCCCCAACTTTATTTTTAGATTTAGCTTTTAAAAATTGCTTAATATACCCAACCACATTCTATTAACCCTAAAACAACTCTAATTAATTGCCAAGAGAAGAAAAGTACTAATGTTGTGATTGAGGACTTTGTACAAAAGGATTTCAAGAATGAGTTTTTGGATGTAGGAATTTTTGGGGTTTTAAATACAATTATTTCGAATTTGTTATAATAGTTAAAATAATTTTTTTAATTGATGCATTCACTACAATATTTGTTTATTTATTTTTAATACATATTCATGAATACATTGTACCCTTCTACACTTTAGATTAGATGCATAAAGAAAAGAAAATTTGTTTGCAATGTGGTTTTAGAATATGTTTTAATAAATATTTCTTATTTCTATTACACGACCTATTATAGTGTTTACTATTTATTGTAGAGCTTGTGACGATGGTTAGTGTATCTTTGATGTTTGTACGCAAATTTAAAAGTTAATAATTTGTGACTGAACTTTAATTTTATGGATATATTTACTTTTATTCTTTAGTCAAGAATAAATTAATTCTTATAAACGAGAAAATTTAACCACCAAATGGTTTTTATTGATAAAAATGGTAAGTCGGTGTTACATATTTAAGGTTAGTGCAACAAAGTCGAAACATAACAAAATGTCGATGCAAAAAATAGTTGGTGCAACCAATCCAAATAGTCGGGTACACGCAACAACTCCCTTGTTTTTTCACCAGAATTTGGTTGTTCATGGCTTCGTTTGATTCAGCTTCAATAAAAAATCGCAAACTGAACCATATCTATCAGTTTAACAAAAATTCAAACTAAACCCAAAACCAATATGAACCGATATGAAATCTAATAAATTCAAAAACCAATTTGACAAAAGCTATGCGAAACCGATCCAAACCGACAAAAATTACTATATATAAACAAATGTATCAATTTGGTTCTAGGTTTTCAATATGGGAAAATGACTTTTAGGGCCTACTTTTTAACAAAATAGACAATTTAGATACCATAGTTAATGTAATGGCTAATTTGTGCCTAATTTTATACTTTTATGACTAACAAAAACTCTTTTATTAACCCAGGTTAACTCATAAAATTATATGACGTATTTACCCTCCTAAAAAAATAGAAAACATAATTTTATAGTTTTATGACCAACAAAGACTACGGGAAAAAAAAACCTATGTTAATTTTTATTGAACGACAATTTTAGTTACTATTTGTTATTGACCAACAAGGATTACAAAAAAAAAAAAATTGTTATTGACCAATTTTAGTTATTTTTTGTTAGTTTTATTGACCAACAAGGACTAGGGCTGAAAACCGAACCGACGGTTCGGTTTTTCACCTAAACCGTGAACCGAACCGACTTAGGTCGATTTTAAAATTTTCAAACCGAAACCGAACCGAACCGACTAAAATTGAACCAAAACCGAAATAAAACCGATCCGATCGACTATTTTAAACATATTATATTATTTACATATAAAAAAATATATTATTTATTATATATTCGGTCGGTTCGGTTTGGTCGGTTAAAATCACATATAAACCGAAAACCGAACCGACTACTTCGGTTTTGAATTTTTTCAAACCGAAACCGATCCGAACCGAATTTAAACTGAACCGATTGGTTCGGTTTAGATCGGTTCGGTCGGTTTACTCGGTTTGATCGGTTTTTTGTTCAGCCCTAACAAGGACTATAGAAAAAAAAAAAACTACATTAGTTGTTATTGAATGACAATTTTAACAATGACTAAAGAAAAAAATAATTGCTTGTTCATTGACTTGAAAATAATGAACATCATATAATAAATCCTAATTTTATTCAGAGAACAGGCTAATGTTTTTTTTTTCTATAGTCCTTGTTAAAATTGTCGTTTAATAACAAATTTTTTTTTCTGTAGTCCTTGTTGGTCAATAAAACTAACAAAGAGTAATTAAAATTGATAAATAACAATTAACGAAGGTTTTTTTTTTCTTTTTGTAGTCCTTGTTGGTCAATAACAAAAATTGTCGTTCAATGACAATTTTATATTATAAATCCTAATTTTTCATATGATGAATCCTAATATTTTTCAGGTCAGTGAATAGGCAAATGTTTTTTTTGTAGTCCTTGTTAAAATTGTCGTTCTATAATAATTAACCTTTTTTTTTGTAGTCCTTGTTGATCAATAAAACTAACAAAGAGTAACTAAAATTAGTCAATAACAATTAACATAGGTTTTTTTTCCTGTAGTCTTTGTTGGCCAATAACAAAGAGTGACTAAAATTGTGGTTCAATAAAAATTTTCGTAGTCTTTGTTGGTCATAAAACTATAAAATTAGGTTTTCTATTTGTTTATGAGGGTAAATATGTCATATAATCTTATGAGTTAACATGTGTTAATAAAATAGTAATGTTAGTCATAAAAGTATAAAATTAGGCACAAATTAGTTATTACATCAACTATGGTATCTAAATTGTTTATTTTGTGAAAAAGTAGGCCATAAAAGTCATTTTCCGTTACAATATTCTATAATACTATCAAAGACCATAACTGGTGAACACACCATAAATTGATAAACATGCTGCCAGCTGGGTTCGAACTATGAATTAGTGGTACTATCTGCCAAGCTCTAACTAATGAGTTGTCATGCCATTGGTTTATGATTTTGTTTTGCCATTGCTTACCGTGGATGCTCTTATGAATTCACGAAACTTACTAAACTTCCACAAATCGTGTTCTTTGTAACCTGAAAACACACTCAAACACAACAATGGCGCTTCGAAGTCGAAGAACATTTCTAGGGTTTTTCTCCTCCTTCAACAACATCACCAGGTACAATTCGATTTTCTCATCTTCATTTTCAACCCTAGAACATTTCACTAACACTTCAATTCACAATCAATCACAAAATCACCTCAACGAGCGTTTCGTCTTGGACGAACTCACCGATCTCTTATCAACCAATCCCCAAACCCTAACTTACAATCAATTTCCCGAACCTCCTCCTAAACCCTTGGTCATGGAAACTAGGGTTTCTGTGGATCAGTTTCTGACCCCAGCTGAGAAACTCCGAGGGATTTTCCTTCAGAAACTGAAGGGCAAAGCTGCGATTGAGTCCGCATTGACGAAAGTCGGTGTCGATTTGACGATGGAGATTGTTGGGGAGGTTTTGAATAGAGGGAATTTAGGTGGGGAGGCGATGGTTTTGTTTTTCAATTGGGCGATTAAGCGGCCAGAAATGATGGGAGATTGTTGTGAGAGTGAGGTTTATTGTGCGATTCTTAAGGCATTGGGAAGGAGAAAATTCTTTGATTCGATGGATGGGGTTTTGGTTGAAATGAGGAAGAAAGGGGTGGGATTGAATTTGGACATGTTGGGGGTTGTGATGGATAGCTTGGTGAGGGCGCGGAGGGTGGCGAAAGTGTTTAAGTTGTTTGGGAAATTAGAGGAGTTTGGGGTGAGAGCGGATACAGATAGTTTTAATGTGTTGTTGAAATGTCTTTGTCGGAGATCACACATTGGGAAGGCGAGTTCATTTCTTAAGATGATGAAGGGGAAGATAGCGTTTGATTGTGCGACATATAATGTTATTATTGGTGGGTGGGCGAAAGTGGGTAGAGTGAATGAGGTCGAAGAGTGTTTAGAGGCGATGGTGGCTGATAGGTTTAGTCCGGATTGCTTGACTTTTAGTTATTTGATTGAGTGTTTGGGTAGAGCTAGTCGAGTTGGGGATGCTATTGAGGTTTTTGAGAAGATGAGGGAGAAAGGGTGTGTACCGGATGTGGTTGTTTATAATGCGGTGATATCAAATTTTGTTTCGGTTGGAGAGTTAGATGAGTGTATGAAATATTATTTGGATATGATAGAAAAGGACTGTGTGCCTAATACGGATACTTATACAATATTGATTAGTGCTTTTATCATAGACCGGAGAGTAGCTGATTCGCTTGAATTGTTTGATGAGATGATAGACAGAGGGATCATTCCAAGCACTGGGACAGTCACCTCTTTTCTTGAACCTTTGTGTAGCTTTGGTCCTCCTCATGCTGCAATGGTGATTTACAAAAAGGCAAGAAAAGTAGGGTGCAAAATCTCGTTGAAAGCTTATAAATTGTTGCTTATGAGATTGTCGAGATTCGGTAAATGTGGGATGGTTCTCCAGGTATGGGATGAGATGCAATCTTGTGGTTATTCTTCTGATGTGGAGGTGTACGAGTATGTTGTCAATGGTCTTTGTAATATAGGACAGCTCGACAGTGCTATACTTGTTATGGAGGAGGCTTTGAATAAAGGGTTTTGCCCTGGCAAGATTATCTACAGTAAATTGAATAACAAGCTACTGAATTGTTATAAAGTCGATAAGGCCTATAAACTTTTCCTAAAGGTCAAAGAAGCTCGGCGCTTTGACAATGCGCGGAAATACTGGCGTGCTAATGGATGGCATTTTTGAGTCTTATATATGCCTAACAGCTGAAGATTGCAGGAAGCTTGTAAGGTCATATACCATTTATACTATGAAAAGTTCTCAGTTTCCTTTTTGAAATAGAAATACCAAATTAGTTCATTTATATTCAACATTAAGCCATAAAACTAAGTAGATTATAGGTTGGTAAACTGTAATGCTCATATTTTATGCCATTGATACAATAACATCCATATGAAGGAAACCATTATTTATCTGTTGATATGCATTTCATACCTGAGTTGTGGTTTTCCACATGATGGATCTTTTATTTATATCCATATATTTAAATGCTGGGTGGTTTCTATCAACAATAACTTTTGGATGTTCTGTTGATATTAGATGATATCGTGGAGCCCATGCTATATGGGTACTCCGCTGTTGTTGGTATTGTGGAAAGTATTGTTGTTGTGATCTCTGTTACAGGATGCTAGGGCTGCAAACACACCATGTGTTCCTTACACGGCGTTTGTCTTACATGATGACTTTCACTTAACCCCGAGCTCTATAAAATTCGCAGTCAAGCATGGTGTCTTGCAGTAGTGGAACACTAAGATGCTAAAAAAAGTCTTGATTCTGTATTGAATTAAACTTATCATCCAAAATTGGCAAAATGATATATACCCATACTTTTGCATATGAACAAGTTCCCTTCAATTTAAACCTCATTTTTCTAATTCAGCTGTGATGAAGTGACACTGTGAGGATGAGGGTTACTGTAGCTACCACTTATTTCTTTAAAAGTAGGTTAGTGGGTGACGCCTTTAATTTGCTGAACACTTGAACTGTTTATTTACTTATCTTTCTGGAGAAGATGTTTTCACCAAAAAAACTGTATAGCTGATATTCTATAAAAAATAACAGTTTGGTTGATTCACTTATCTATGCAGGTGTGTCCCTAGATTAGCTGAATGAACTAGAGCTCATTTTCTCTGATTAAAGGATGACCACTGACCCTCTGATCATTCGGAAATATGTCTACATTCATGATAACAAAGGGCCTTCTCAAGAAATTGTCTCTCACCAAATTTTGCTGCGGAAGAGAGGTGCGACAAGTTTCGTTTTGTGTTTGACTATTATTTTCGTACTAGCAAACATTTTCTACTTCCTACTTTTTGAGGTATTTGTAGTTTCTTTCGAGGTTTTCATTAGATAACATTTTCTACTTCTGAGTTTTTTTCTCTTTTTTTTTTATCGTAATCCCCCCCATCCACACTTGAGTGTTTTTCCTAAAAAAAAAGAAATTTTTTTTGTTTAATTGTGTTAATGAAAAAGGTTTTCGAGCGAAGATGTTCATAATAACGGATGTATCTTAATAAGGTCACCTTACAATGACAGGAACACTCGGTTGTTTTTTTTCACCTGGAACATTCTTCTAGGCATCATATTTGTTAAGAGGCTGTACGGGCAGTCCATTAAGAAAGGTGAGTTCTAAACCTTGCTTTGTGATGCCTTCAAGAATATTCAATTATTCTCTACTCATAGTAAATCTAGTTCTTCTTGATGTCATTATCAGATATTACCTATATTATTTTGATGGGTTCAGCGGAAGCTTACAAACCAAAACACAATCAAAATTTGATAGACAGAGTTTCAAAACTTGAATAAATTCTAAAAAATCAACAAAACTGCTAACAAACTTTTCATATTGCCTTTTAAATAAAAGAAAATCTAAACCTAATTTCTGATTGGACTTGTACTCCTAGTTGGGCCTTAACATGGACCGAACCAATTAAATAATAAATAAAAATAATGAACAAAAATACTCATTAGATCATTTTCCCCATTTCGACAATCTCGTCAAGCTTTGAGGATGATATCTCCAAAAAGTGCTTCACTAAAAGTCGACCTTGGACATTCCCTTGGTAATTGCGCGTAACATGAACAATCAAATCAAAATGTTGTCGCCAAAAATAATATTACATGAATCCTTGGCTCAAAAGATATTTATGGCAAATTTTCAATAGTTTTGTGTGCCAAATTCTTGAATTGAGCTTTAAAACTCCCCCAAATTGGATAAAAAAATTTGTCCTCTAGTGGTACATTATATCAGAATATTCAAAAGTTTGCGGTGGATATGCAGTTAAATCGGAAAGCGGTCGCAGCGCGGTCCAAGACTGAATTACAATTAAGCGGGATTAATTGAGATTAATCGGATTTAATTGGTCTACTTTAAATATTAATTATATAGTTTAATTTTTGCTAATTTACAATTGAATTTAACTTTGTAAGTACCTGGACTTGTTTAGGAACAACCAACATAACACAACCGCACAAGTAAAGGCAAGTGAAAGCATGTTAGCACTTAGCAACATCACTCTATCAGTAAATAGCAATATATAAACTCTAAAATTACCATTCAATAATTCATAAATGAAGTTTTATCAGTAAAGATAATTTGCATTCAATCATTCATAAATAAACCGATATAAGTTATATCAGTAAAAATAAGTTATAGCAATAAATCGGCGAGTCGGTTGGGCTGATTAATCGGTGACTCGCCAATTTTTCTGAGTCCGCTAAACCCCAACCGATTTCATCTGATTTGGTTCGGTCAAATGCCGAATTATGATTAATCGCCAATTAATCGGGGATTTTTCACCGCATTAATAACATAGGTGGTGGTACATGGCATTTCTAGCAGTTCTAAATAATAGGAGGATGACTTAAAATGAGTGGTGGTACTGACTGACACTGATGGTGTAAATAACACCCACGAACTTGGGGATCTTCTCCAAATGAACTGTAACAGGTTCGACAAGGAAGGGTGTTGGTATAATGGTTTGTTGATCGACGGGGTGGTCGGTGGCCATCAGGTTCTTCTCACAGGAGCATTTGGCAACGTCTCGAGTGAGTTTCCGATGACTATTCAAATGGTTGTGGTAAAGACAACAGGGTTGTTCTTTGATGCCATGATTGTTTGAAAATAGTCCAATGAATTTCGTGGTGATAACACCAATCTGGAGTCAATGAATTTCGTGGTGATAACACCAATCTGGAGTTGATGACTGATGGTTTTATGTTAAATCAGTCACACTATATTATTCCTTTAACTGAATCAATTTCTTCTTTACAATCTTCTCTTCTTCCTCTTTGGATTTGGGTAGAGTTAGGGTTCCCAAATTGCAATTTAACGAATTGGGGAAATTAGGGTTATCATAGACAACCACCCATTCTTGTGAATTTATTTGATTTTCATATTTCCTTTCACGTGAAAAACTATAAAAAATATTGTGATGTGTTTCAGCCTCACATCGCAACAACTTGCGAATAATCGTATACACTTCGTACACATCAAACACATGTGGTTCTCCCAAATAACAATACTTTTCGCAACATCTTTATCCAAGATTTTACCTCTGTTAGATGGGTTCAGCGAAACAAAACTTGAATAAATTTTCAAAACTCAACAAAGTTGCTTACAAAATTTTCATCATGCTTATTTAAATAAAAGAAAATAAACCTAATTCCTAATTGGACTCGTACTCAATGGGCCTTAACATGGACCGATCCAATTAAACAATAAATAAAAGTAATGGACAAAAATACCCATATTACATCATTTTTTCACATTCACGATTCCAATAATCCTGAACTCGCTTTTAAGTATCGTTTGATGAAGTAATATAGGAAGTTCTCTGTAGAATTGTTGGCTGAAACAAGTGAAAAAAGGCTTTTTGAGACCTCTCTTTTTTATTTTTTTTGCATTTGCCTTGGATTTTTTTTAAAATCTTGATAAGATTTTCTGAGAAAACAAGGGGGTGGCAACATGAAAATTTGTTTAATTAATTAACCAAATGCCTTCAAACTTAGTGAATAGGTTTGGGGAAGAAGAGGGGAACCTATAAAATTGCATATGGTATGGCAGAGTAGGGAATTAGTAGTGAAAGGTTCATGATTGGATCAGTAGAGCATCATGAGGAGCTTAGATGATTATGGAGAGAAACGTTAAAATAACAGAGAGACCCAAATATCAGATTTTGGGAGGATGTGTGATATATGGTACAATGTCTTATGTTGGCTATCCTCAATTTTCTTTGGATAGAAAATTAGAAATCCCAATTATAAGTCACAACTATCGACAACTTCCTACCTGGTTGATAGGAGGGGTCCTTTGGAACTTGGGGTGTTGAAAGGAAAAAGTTGAAAAGGCTATTGCATTATAACTTGTAAAGGAAAAACTTTTCAATTCTTTCCTGCAAGTAAGAGTTGAAGCGAGGATGTAATGTGGCTTCGTGTGTGTAATGCATCTTCACTCCCACTGCATTAACACAGTTCTAAATTATCTAAATCGCGTCACTCTCTTTACGTTAATTTATGGTTACGTGCTTTATGACCTCAAATATCTTCATTTAATGGTGATCTTTATGCAGAGTCTATTGTGATTATGCCTGTTTCGGTGTGCAACTAGAGATGCACCATCAAAGGTACTTGCTTGTGTTCCCTGATAGGTTTCAAAGGACTTCTGGTTCTTTGCTAAGTATAAGTCTGGGCAAATATACTATGAAATTACTTGTTACAAAACGATCAAGTGGTTATTATTTCAGTCATTCTCTTTCTCAGTATCCTGTTTGTTCAGCAGGAGAGTGATCCGCCATTTTGTCCCCATTGGAAAGATTTTGAAACCTGTGCTGAATTAATGTGTCACACCAGTTACTTGTTACTGGAGCCTGGCTTTGATTCTCGGTGATGAAGAAGAATTGATGTTAATCTTCCAGGTAAGCTCTCTTTGTTTCTTATTTTCATTTGTTATACTCTTGCTCGATCATTCAAGAACATATTTGAAAACCCCAAGTTCATTTCTCCAGGGGCTTTAAATTTGGTTGGATCAAGCCATCAAGGTTGACTCATAGAGTAAAATATATTTGGTAAAACAATGCTTAAACCATACGTTTTTCATCAGCATTGTTTGCAAAGTGATTATGGTTAGTTATCATTAGAACTGCTAATGGAGTATATACTTGGTGGGTCATATATAGGATTGAGTATTCTGATGGCACACATTGGAGTATCTCACATCATGTCTCGATGGTATTTGGATCCCACTGCCAATGGAGAGTAATTGGTGGGTCATATATTTATGCCCCAAGTTTCCACCTCAAACGGCAAGTTAAGGGGTGGATTAAATAGGCATTCCTGATTAAATTTTTGTTATCTTTGTTTGCTGACATAGATTAGATTTGTTATGTAGGAACTACAGCCACCATTAAAAATGTTGGTTCCTGTCTGGAAGGCCTTGTGTGCTGCAACTAATTGTGAAACAAGCATGACCGTGGTTGCTGAAGAAAATTGATTGCACCTAGTGGTTTTGCTAATAACTGTGACTTAGCAAGTCATCTAGAGGAGAGTCGAATGTCATGGTTAGTGGTTCTCAATATAGTAAATCGCATTGCCAGTGGCTTAGTGCAGCTCGACTGTCATTTGAAGTCTCCTGATCATAGTTGTACTATTGTCTTTTGTGGGTGATTGTCCAGCGAAGAAGCCATGTGTTCAATGAGATAAATAAGCAAGTTGAAGTTCTTGCTTAGTAACAGGTATACAAGTCACCTGTTCATTCGACCGTGTAAGCAATAAGTTGGTTATAATTATCTTTGGCATGTCATTTTCATCTTTTTATTATAACCAACTGTAGCAATAGGTTCTCCGACCCATGCTACGAGCTTCTGGAATTCCATGGGATCTTCGTAAAGTAGATCATTATGAGTGTATAATTGAGCCAGAAATATAGTCCATGATCAGACAATATCCAGTATGATCTGAGCTAGCCCAATTCCTCGGCTCTAATCTCAAATTCGCAACCATCTTTGTTTATTAACATCCAAAATACTTACAAAGTCGCAGATAGAGATGGCAATGGGCGGATGTAGACAAAATCCTTCTCCACCCCCGGATTTTGATCCCCGCCCCGCCCTCCTTTGTCTTCATTGCTTGCCAACACAAACTGCAACATCTCTCTAAAGAAATCAACATGACTGCAAAACAAGACGAGTAACAATCAGTCATTGAACATAACATCAAATTCACAACTTAAACTAAGATTTGGAGGGAAATTCATACTTCAACTTTATGACCTTCCATGATATGCCATAAATGAATTCACTTTGTTCACTCTCCTGACTTCCATTCTCCACGCTCCCTCCCCTCAATCTCGTCACCGAATAAACAATAAAAGCAAATGAAACTCATTCAATTTTCAGGCCGATGACTTAATATGAAGACAGCCAGACAGACTATGATCAGAGTATTTCCTGTAAGTTAACACATAAAAAAAGGGTTCATGATTATTATTTTTATCCTTTGGAATTTTTATTTTATTTAAAGGCGAGCGCTATCGTTGCTTCCTTATTTGACAATCATCAAAATATAAAATTTCTCTCTCTTGAACTCGTGGTGCTGCATGGGAAGATTAAGAACACGTGAATCACGTTGGAATAAAATAATTATCACAGGTAAAACTGGCCCTTGGAGTAAAATAGAAGACACAAGTAAAGGGAAATGGTAAAATAATTATTACGGTAAGGGTATTTGTTTGTCCACAGACACCACGTTGGGTTTCAAAAATGCAGCCCACGGGGTCCTTGTTTTGTGCATGCAGCTCACGGGGTCCTTGTTTGTGCAGCTAGCAATCCAAATAAAGAAATCCCAACACCTTCATATTTAAACAAGTGCACGGTGCACTCCCCCTGCTCTATAGAACAAAACAGAACAATTCCATTGTAGTAAAGAGTTTATATATTATTCATGGCTTTGGTAGAGGAAGCTAATAACATTACTGATAAATTGATAATATTCAAGCAGCCACAAGAGCTCGTTAAGGTGAATAAGGATGAGCTGTTGAAGAAGTTCGAGAATGGGTTAGTACCTGATTATGAAATCAGACAACTCATCAGGGGCCAATTGGAAAGGCGTTTGCAATGGGGTTACAAGCCCACTTATGAAGAACAAATTGCTCAACTCTTCGACTTGGCTCAATGTAAGTCTTTTTTTCATATCTCATTATAGATACAGTCCTCACTTACATTTAGATATTAATTCTGTGAGTTTGTGTGTGATATGCAGCCCTGCGAAAATTGAAAATTGCTGATGAGGTAGAGACCTTGGATTCCCAATTGTATGAGGTGCCCATTGCCTTTCTTAGGATCATGAATGGTGCCATGCTCAAAGGAAGGTAACAGCACTTAAATGTCACTATCTTCTCTTACTCTATTTTGTTAGTTTAAAAGTGGCAGTGTGTGTCCTGTTTTTCGAGCTCATTTGTGTGAAACCTGGATCAGTAATAGTGTCAAGGTAATCCGATGTGAGTAGGTCGTTACATTAGAAATTTTTTTATTTGGCTTCAAAATTTTTTCATTGTACTGGTTTGTAAAGAACCACAATTCTAGACCTTTGGAATCGAAAGAAAGACGTGGTGTTTGAGATGTGTGGATGTTTCTACACTGTTGGAATATCTAAATACAGAGCAAATTATATTTCTGTAGTTGTTAAATTTAAAAGCAAATTGTATTTTCAGCGGCTGCTACTTCAAAGATGATTCGACTACTCTAGACGAGGCTGAGATAGCAATGTTGGACTTGTACTGTGAGAGGGCCCAAATTGAGGATGGTCAGAGTGTTCTGGATCTGGGGTGTGGTCAGGGAGCTTTCACATTACATGTAGCTCAAAAGTTCAAAAAATGCCGCGTTACAGCCATTACCAATTCTGTGGCACAGAAAGAGTTCATAGAGGATCAAGCTAAGTAAGTCTTAGACACCCACCGTACTTGCTTGTATCTAATGTTTGTGCTACCTATCTTTACATCTTTAGCTCATCCCCTAGTTACTTCCTTTTATCGTCAGGAAGAGTAATTTGTCAAATGTGAAGGTCATGCTCGCAGACATAACAAAACATGAGACAAATGACACTTTTGATCGCATAGTGGTCATCGAATTGTTTGAGGTACGCATTACAACAATCTTACTAGAATGTGAGTTTAAGAATTCATTTGTTCATCATGCAACTTTCATTGGGATATCATTTTGCCGTAAACTAGTATTGTCAGAGTCCAATGAACATAATGGAAACTCATAGACAGGCCCCCACCTTGCATCGATATTATCTCCAACTTAACCATCGATGGAGTAAGCTTGTATGTGGGATTTTGTCTTAAAATGCCTCTGTTACATGACAATGGCCTACTTGATATTTCTTGTTTGGACTCAGTGCAGCGTGGTTCTAATGGTTTGGTTGATATGCTATAACACCACATACCACCACAATCAGCACAAACACTTTCGTGCTACTTTTTGAGTAGGGTTATAATGTAATTTGATCTTAATCTGATTTTTGTAGCACATGAAGAACTATGAACTTCTCTTAAGGAAGATATCCAAATGGATGTCAAAAGATGGATTTCTTTTCATTGAACACATATGCCACAAGACTTTTGCTTATCACTATGAGGTAAATAGAGCTCAATCTTGACATATCTTTCCTTCATCAATATTGCATTTATACTGAATATGTATCAGACACAGTGCTAACAAAATTCGAGCAAAAACTCTTTTCTTCCATGCATGCCTCATCTCCTCTTATCGAGTCAGGGTGAAAATTGTAAGAACTTTATTTTTGTAGCCTATGGATGAAGAAGACTGGTTCACCACTTTTGTTTTCCCTGCTGGTACTATGCTTATACCATCAGCTTCTTTCTTTCTGTATTTCCAGGTGAGCTCCTTAGATTGATCCTTTAATCATTCCGTATCTATCTAAAAATGGAGTCCTTAATTAAGTTTCTGGGTTTTTGATAAATAATAAATGGTGCTTTTGAGAACTTGAATTTTTTTCAATGTGTTGTCCTAAATGGCAGGATGATGTTTCTGTTGTAAAACATTGGACTCTTAGTGGGAAACATTTTTCGCGTAGCAAGTAAGTGCAAGACTAAAGATTTATATGAGAGTGATGCTTGTTTCCCTTGTCAAATGATCTGGTGTGGAGAAGAATTTATTAGCTCTAATACTACAAAACGCTATTTTTGTTTTACAGTGAGACTTGGTTGAAGAGAATCGACGCAAATCTGGATACAGTAAAAGCAATTTTTGAATCATTCTTGGGCAACAAAGAAGCTGCAACAAAGTACTTGAACTATTGGAGAGGTTTCTGCTTATCAGGAATGGAGATGTTCGGATGTAACAATGGCGAGGAATGGATGACAACTCACCTCCTCCTCAAGAAGAAATGATTTAGCTCTGTCATTTTATGTACTCAAGTAGTTTGCTTTAATAAGAAGCATAATATGTCTAATAAGCTTGTCAAACGTGAGTGTGCCTTGCTAATAGTGTGGGATCGTCTTCTGTGCAAGGTACTTCTCTCAATATCGTTGTTGAGATAGATTTTTTTTTTTTTAATATTTCTATTTTTAAGAATTTGGTGCTCTGAAATGGTTATGGTAATTTGGAAAACGTGCTATTTGATCAGGTAAACACTTTGGTCTGAATTACATATACTGAATGTTCATCGAACCTCAATCTTAAAGAAAAGGGTGTCAACTAAGTGAATGAAGTTGATCAAATTGACTGTGATAATCAAGTGTTCCCTCTAGCTTGGTTGCAACTACAACCTCTTTCCCAAATATGTGACGAACTTGAAATAGCATGCCTAAGACATTGATAATGAGAAAGTCGCCTGAACAATGAGGTCAATTTTTAAGCAGTTTCAGGTATATTAGTATATTTCATTGAATTAAATCATAAATAACATTTGACAACTTACCTTATATTTCTCAAGCCATGACTGTAGTGCACACACCATACGACTGGCATACATATTAACGGTACTCACGCCTATATCAACAAATTTTTAGTAACTGGATGGATGCAGCAGCTTTCTTGTTCCACATGTTCACCACCAGTCCAAAAAGAGAATTCACTATGCTTCGATATAATAACCATATCCTTTTCCAGCTGAGATATGCACATTGTTGCAAGATGTTGATCAACACTTGACCTCCAACCTGTAACCTATTCGCATTGAAAATATTCTGTAAATGATCATCCGTAATCAACACCTGATTATAGTCATCTGTTGCTGCTGCTCCTATGAATATGACATTGAAATGAGGACAGTGGTGATACACCACTTCCACTCTTGTCCATTCCTAGGCATTATTTGCTCGGGGAACTAAGTAGTATTTCACAAAAGAAAAGGTAAAACCCAATAATCTCCGGGATTGAGTTGTGTAGATTTATACTAGTGCGTCAATAGATGAAATGTTTTGACAATGTTCTCTCAACGACACCACCGCCTTATAAGAACTTCACTAAGGTGTGTTTGATTTTTTTTTTTTTTTTTTTTTCATGAAAATCATAAAAATAGTGAAAATGAGGGAGGAGAGAATAAGTTTCATCCAATGATGTTACAAATAGCTATGTTTCTCGAGTTTTCCAAGGAAAATGTTCTTCACCCCTAGAAAGTTTTTCCATGATTTCAAAAGAAGATAGATGGTAAAGGTCACAACTTCCATACTCACTCCCACATTTCTCTCATTTCTTCCATAATTCTCCACCATTTTTATGTTTTCCATGGACAACAAAAATCAAACACACCCAACAAAAAAAAAAAAATACTTTTTCAGTACCAGGAAAGAAAAATCACCCCTTTTCCATTATTGGCAGAATTACAATTTTTTTTTTAAGGCTACAGAAAATACTGCAGAGATCTTGTATACACGTATAGAACTTAAAGCTGGCATAGATACACTGATGATTATGTGGTAAGAATTCACACAATGTACATGCAACAGATAGGACACTCTCAACACTCGGAATTCTAAGCCATGGATTCAAGATTGGCTCTCATTCACATTCCAGCTGATGCTAATCGCTGTTTAGCACGTTCAAGACTAGGTTTATGTCGATGGAGCCCGTGCCATGGCTCATCCTGACTGCCTTTGTACATTTCCAGGTTGGAAAGCTGCTTGTGCAAAGCCACCATATTGACAAGGGGAACAGTGGTTGGTCTCCCATGAGCACACTGCAAGACAACCAATGTGTTAGCAATGTTAGTTTCCTCTACTGTTTTTTTTTTGTGGTCTCTCCTTGCTGAAGAACCAGATACTATGCTCAAACTTTATTTTAGCACTGTATTCACTTACTTGAAAACATAGTGATGTTTGCTTAAGTTCTTCGACTATGAGCGAACATTCTGAAGACACTAAGGCGTCCCCAAACATGATTGCACCTAACCATGAAATTATTTAAAGGTTGAGCAAGTCTCGTGCAAAGCAAACATATATAGCTTATCATCTAAGTTTGAAAATTACCTCTGCATGCTTTACTATTGAGGACACGAACAACGGAGGGAGGTAATGTTGATGATCCATCTGTCTCGGCAAGCTAGAGATTGCAACAGAAAAATGATATCAGTATGCTATTACATATCACCGTAAAAAAGCTTTAAAAAAAAAAGAATAATGAAGGATACCTCAAAGAAATATGAGAAAGAAAAACCATGAAGGATAATATGATCCTCAGAAGTGATTTACATACCTGCTCTAAAAACTCTAGAAGATCTTTGTCAGATAAATTGACACCTAATATGCATGGCACCTGCATGATCAATTAAAAGATTCATGCTATATGGATGAGATGCACACAGAAACCATACGGAAAGAAACGATAAAGAGCTGGTAAGAAACACTTTATAAAAACAAATCTGCTAATCCTTTGTTCTAATGAGTAATGACTAATCAACCAATTTATAAAAAATCTGCTAGTAATTCCAACATTAGAAATTGATACTTTAAGTCAGAGAGGGTTTTCACCGCAAGAAGAAAGACAGCTATTCTCCGTCTGTGTAGAACGTTAAGATTCCTGCATGCAATGGTACAAATTTATTATAAATTAAATTCAAGAATTGTGAAGAGAGAAAGAATACAGCACCTTCCTTCTTTTTTTCAATTTTTTTTTTTTTTTTTCATTTTTTTTGAAAAACTGAAGTCTCATGGGAAAGATAACATTGAAAGTACATTAACCCAACTACTAATGGAAGGTTAGAAGAGAAATACTTTCTGAAGGATCCTGAGCCATGAGCATCGATGTTGCATATCCAACCCCAACTCTGTATCTGCTGGGAATAGTTCTGCAGTAACTGATATTCAATTTCAGGTAGTACCTGATGTTCCAAATTCCGTCAGTCAAAATCACATGGAAAGTTTATTTCTAAATGAACCTCGAGAGCTTTGGATAAAACTTATGGTCTCCCATATCACAAATTTATTTCAAACTGATTCGTTTGAGAAATAAACACCATATCTCACATCAACTTATGGACATGAGGATACATACAGGCAATCTCCCGTTAAAGAGAACATAGCGTTTGTGTCACGAAGAATTAGTATCTAGATACAGGACAAAAGGGATGCATACCAACTCTTGCTCTGAATCTAGATAAGTAACTGTCTTGCCTTCTCCAGATAGAACCTGAATATTCAAGAAGCTTAGTGAGCCAGAATGAGTGTGAAAAGACCAGAATGAGTGTGAAAAGACAAAAGGAGGTATTGAACTTGAAGAGCAAAGATGACCTTTTGACGCAATTCTTCTAGCCGGATTCTTTCGTCAGCTGCATGCTGTACAGAAACCCAGTTCGTAGTGTTACAACCAGTTCAGCATGGAATAAGAAAAGAGAGAAAATTTCCATGCCATCCCCCATTTCAATCAACCTTGGTGAAAACTCGATAATCACAATAGGAGATGAAAACACCATTTTTTCCAGGATCAAGTTATCTTTTAGAGAGAAAATGCACCATCTTTTATATATACATTTTAACAAGGAAATATGGAGTTCAAGGGACCACTTTTTCTATTAAATGAATGAATGCCATCAAAAATAAACAAAACTCCCAAGAGAAAAATTCAAAGAATGCCTAGGGCAGTGCCTATAGAAACAAAACTCAATAAAATAAGTGAACAGACCTGGTCAATGACAGCAAGTGTTACACCAGCTACCACAGGGATAAATTTTTTATCAAGCTGTAAAAGAACCTTCGCATCCTTGAGACAGTCCTTACTAATCGATTCAGGAACTAACGAACCACCAGCAAGATGCAAGAGCCCAGAAGATATGTCAAGGATATCTGTTTCTTCATTAAAATTGTGTGATTTGTCTGTGTCCTATAAAATGGATCAATCATTATTAGATAGGAAATTCTGAAAATCATAAACCGCACTTTCAAAAATATAGTATATGACAAAATCCTCCATAGTTGACTGCAAGTTTGAACATAACAAACATACTCAACTGTAATCTCTGGACTGCCATTCCGCCATTTCATCCCAGAAAGTCTCAAGTCCTCCAGGTCATCTGAAGTAAAGTCTGTCATTGGAAGAAAGTAAGTATGTTATTGATTTTTTATCAACTAATCCATAATATGCTACATAATTAAGAAAGGAATGCAGTAGTTTATAATACTTTGTTAATATTGACAAAAAATAAAAATAAATCATACATCCATGGTACTTTTACAATTTAACTCGACATAAGTACATAACCGTAGAGACGGAAATTGTGAGGATGTGTCTCATAAAATAGTATTGACAATTGGAAAATGTTAAAATATATTAATTTATTTGAATCAAAATATGATTACACATGTGAAGCTAACAATTGGAAAACAAATCTGCAAACAAGAGTGTTGAGAAGGACAATAGTAAAGAGAAAACTAGAACTTTTACAAAGAAAACAAAAAACACTACTAGGAGATAATAAGCCAAATTCCTATATAATCTAATGAAATAAAGTGAGTTTTCAACGCAGAGTTGCTGTGTTCACTGAAAATAAAATCAAAAAGTTTTGGTAATTGGTGGCTATATTCGACTTGAACCACAGTGCTCCCAATTTGTCACTATGCACAGTTGTGGATAAAGTTTCTGAAGAGTCATTACAATTTTTCACTGATAACTCAAGTATAATGTCAGATAGTCCCACTTTAAACCTAAAAAGTTCAAGCCCATTTGTCCTTGGGAGGGTTGGAACGCCTGCCTGCGATCAGCCCAATCTTAAGATATTTTGCCCATATCATGCCAGCATTCTCAGGTTGCCCACCATGCTGCCCATGACCAACCCAACCTTAGGTCTCAGCCTGCAAGTTGCCTAAATCAGTAGGGTGGGTCAACCGGGTTTATCAGGTTGATATTTTGTCCATGGCCAATCTGAACTTCTTTGCACTAAATAAACTGTTTTCAGTGATCAACTCAAGTTAGGCCTTCCCCATCCCCCCTGAATCTTGGGATAGACATGGGATGGACAGGTTCAACCCCCTCCTCCCAGTTGCCCTATAGTCTATATGTCTGTCCATACTCCAGCTTCAACTTTATGGGTATCTTACAGAAACAGCATTTTCAAATTCTGAAAACTATTAGATCACCTACTACCTTCAGACGGATGGAGCTGGTGAGGCTTCCTGGAATCTTTGGTTTTCTGGATTGTAGTCATGATTTCCATGCTGGGAGACATTCTCTCCTTGGATGTCCTAAGAACAGGGGTAAAGCAAAGTGAATGGTTGTACAATAAGGTCCACACGTGATAAATTGATTGAAGGATCTAAATCAGATAGGTGCAATACCTAGGGTACAAAGGAGAATTCTTCGATGAACTTGGTTCAGTCTGATGATGAGACACACCAAAAGATTCTGAAGAATGCTTGAAACCACTAGTTACTGCAGAAAACCAGAAGAGAATTGTTAGTGTTGCATTATTGCAACAAAATGAAAGATACAGGGTTTTTTACCCCTTGCAGGAATGAGAAATGCTCAGCATCAAAGTAAACCTGATAAAATTGGGGAGCTAGATTCATTCCCAACAGCCATGGTAAGAGTAGAGAACCTGCTTTTTCCTCTATAAAATGGTGGAGCTGATAGACTTCTTTTCGATCTTCTTTCATAAACGCGATAATGTCCCTGATTTAGTAAATTCAGTTCATCTGCTGACTTGTCGTCCTTATGATAGAAAGGTGAAGAACTGTCAATTTCTTGTACCCCAAAACTATTCATATCGTCTGCTAAAGATGAATCCATACATAACCAATCTTTTCCAAGAGCAAATTTATTGGAAGAACGAACTCTCTGAGTTGTGATATCATTTGACTGGCTTCCTTGAAAGTGACCGTAAACATCATTCTTCAGACTAAAGTGACACTCACAATTTATTTCAGTGTCTATGCAGTTTGAGGTAGGACAGTCTTTTTCAACAGAACTATTTGGCATCGTATTATAGTGTGAATATTGGTCCTTCCCTTCATCACTGAAATTTTCTGAACTTGCACTTCGGTGAAGTAAAGAGTTATGTTTGGATGTGTATTCATCCATGAAAAGTTCAGCCTTGGACTCGGCAGTTCTAGACACAGAATAAGGGGATAGTGAACTCCAATTGAAATCTGTTGACAAATAATCCAAGCTTCTTTCACTAAACTCTTTGTGTGGATTGTTTAGAAGGTCATCTTCTTCAGCAAACCTCAATTCATTCACCAAATGTGGCTTTACTAAATCACTTGACAGAATATCTCCATCTGCCATCATGTGGAATTTTTTCAAGATGCTGGACGAGGGACTAGAACTAAGGAACTTTTCTAGAGAATAGATCTTAGGGGAGAAATTCAAATGTTGGTCACTATCATCGGCATCTACAACATTGATTACATCATCAGTATCAAGTCCTATTTGCATCTTGCAGCCATGACCATGTCCAGACTGTTGATCATTTTTGAAAAATGACTTGACACAGGATGAACTTCCTCGTAAAGAACAACTATGCAATAAAGGTTTCTTGAGGGCCTTGGGGATCCCTGGAGAAAATGGAACATCGTTGTCATAGTTGACATAACTAGATGTTGGTAGGGCCTCTGTTGATACCTTATTACTAACATCCAGAAATTTGTTTCTCAATCTTGAACCGAAAATGTCATTATTCACATCGCTTTCAGGAGACTGACTTGCAGTCATCTCACCAGGAAATAAATCTTCTTGTACAGACAATGACTCAGTTGTGGGTGACCATAAGTAGGAGCGTGCAGCACTAACAGTTACTGCATTTTTGAAACCATATCTGTCACATGAAGTAGGAGTTCTGTCTTGTAAAGTGCAGTCAATTTGGTGATCATAACCAGTCTTAGATTGATCTCCTTTAACTTTCTTGAAACTTTTCCATGATTCTTTGGATGGCCTCCTGTGCTTCTTGAGATGAGTTGACATGTCAGTTGCCATCTCCAATGAAATAGAAGGTGAGTTAAGAGGCTCAAATGATAGATTATGATTAGCTCTCTTCGTCTTTTTTGAGAATTCAGGGTTCCTGGATACATCTGGAGTGAAATAAATAAATTAAATGAAAAATAAAATACCAAGCTTAAAAGGTTTATCCACAAAAACATAAAAGAATGTTTTACAACTATTTTAGCCTAAAGAGATTGATATATACCTGGTGTTAGTGATAACATGTTCTCATTCTTTCTCCACATTTTATCTTTCCCTGATATGCTATCTTCTTGGCCATGAAGTTCTCCTAGAAAAACCTTGAATGTGAAAGATCGCATCTAAATGAAATTCATCTTACAAAAAGATGTTTTTGCTTTTGGTTTACCTTGAGAAGGGGTTTGTGTCCAGACGTGTCTGATAGCCTGCTCGACAAAGGAAAGTATAGGAATCCAATCCTGGGGATGACGAATAAGGCTGCAAACATTACTCCAGAAAACAGAATAATTCAAGTCTTATAAATGAATATGTCAAACTCGCAGTTGGTTACAGAGGATCTAACAAACTGAGCTACATAGGATGAGAGTTCAGAAGAATAAAGCAACATTTTTTGACTGATGACTTCTGGATTCATGCAAGAAGCACAGAAAAATAAGCAACCGGCTAGAATATTCTATTTACAAATGTCAGAGAATTAGAGTAGAAAACTACAGGGCTTCGCATATGCACTGTGTAAATTGGAAGATATTTAGCAATGCTATTTTCAATCTTTATGCAATTTCCTGGAAAGTTGTTTTTCCTCAGAAAAATGATTCGAGTATTACTGACTTTGGTCTCACTTATTACTTTGTAATTAAGCTTTGGCCCCATTTATTAATATTTCAACTCGTGTCATGCACGTTACAATGAAAATACCCACTTTGCCCCAACTCAACTTGGCCGATGCTTGCGTGATGATCAAGGAAGCACGGATTCGCGGAAAAACCCTGCCGAATACATGAAAACGCGAGTCGGATACGGATACGCGTGCGATTCGCGTCGGATACGCACTCGACACGTGGTCAACGTGTCGGTCAACTTGACCTGGTCAGGATACGGAATAAATACGGTCCGGATACGGTCCGGACACGGTCCGGATTCGTTTGCTAAATTGACGGTCAGGATCAAAAGCCCTAATATAAAACCTAAATCTCGATTTTTCCTTTTGCTATTGCCTGCGTTTTCAAACACACAGAGAGCGAGGAGGCGAGGAGGCAAGGAAGGAACCGAGGCGAGGAGGCGAGGAACCAGAGGAGGCGAGGCGAGGGGAGGAGGCGAGGAAGGAGGCGAGGAACCGAGGAAGGAGGCGAGAAACCAGAGGAGGCGAGGAACCGAGGAAGGAGGCGGACGACTCAGGCGAGGAACCGAGGACCAGGTTCGTCTCTCTACTCTCTCACTCGACTCTCACTGTTGGTGTTTTACTGTTTTGTGTTTTGTTGGCAAAAAAAAAATCTCACTCTGCGACAAAATGAGATGGAGAAATCAAAATCATCTAACAATGGAAGTGAGCATCTAATGTTCGTGTTCGTCTCTCCATCTCATTTCGTCTCTCTTGCTTCTTTTTTTTTTTTTTTGTGTCTTACTGAGATTCCTGTGGAAGTGGTCATTGATGGTCTTTATGATGTGGTGATTCTGATGATGATGTTTGTTAGTGTGTGTTTGTGACATTGATTATTTGTGGGTTGTTTGAATATATGTCATATATATTGATTCTGTAAGCCAATTCCTTTGATATGTTGAACACTTGAACTATTTTATTGATCACAGTTGAAAAGTACCAAATATCCAGTCTGAAAGATGATTCTTATAAAAGATGATCCTTAGTATAAATGTTCAATGAGGGTTGAATGTGTGCCTGTGTTTGACATTGATTTGTGTTGTTTGACAAAAATCTAAATAAAAGCCCAAAAGAGAGAAAAATGAGAAGACATCAAAATTTCTGTTGGATCAACTATATCCACATTTATTGCTATAATAAATAATATGTTTTCCTGTAATTTTTATTGTTTTTGAGTTATTTTATGACATTATGTTAATAATTTTTTAATAAAATATAAAAATATAAATAAGATTTGATTGACGTGTCGCCGAGTCCCCGAATCCTAGTTTTTTGAAAATTGCCGAGTCGCCGTGTCGTATCCGTATCCGATACGACGCGCATACCCGAGTCTGTGCATCCTTGGTGACGATTGAGCTGGATCTGGAGTGGTGATGACCACCCACTTACATTCAGACAACTTGAGAAACTGAATCTCTCACCTCGTGAAGAACCTCTATCTTAAATATTGTGCCCAGATGATCGAAGTCAAATAAAAAATTCATCAATCCATACACGCCAATTCCCCATTCCTCCCATCCAATGTCGACCAAAATCTACCTCAAAGAGGAAAACATCCAACTTGGAGAAATTGCAAAGGTTCCAGGGGATGGAGGGACTAGAGATAGAACTCCCCCAGCTTGCTTCACTCGAATCAGAAATGATAAAGTCGTGTTGCTGCGTGCAAAGGGAGCAAACCTGTTGATTGTTGAATTTCTTCTTTGATAGAATCTTCTAGCTCTCATTAGATTCTGAGATCGCAATTAATAAAAAAAATAGGTAGCTTGTACCCTCCACCTCCACCAACCATCTTACCTAGAACTCCCATTTCCTTCCTTCAAATCCATTACACTTATCCACACCTTTCTATCCCTTTCGACTACTCCTACCCTGCAAACTCCAACCATGGCTAAGTTTTAATCTTTCATTGGTAAGAGAGGGGCACTGGTTGCCAAACCTCATAGCTTCAGTTCAAGAATTTGTCGCCAAATCCCCATCATATAGGGTCAAGCTCAATCAGCACACAAGCATTGGGTGAAGCGGGTTTTTTTTACTGTCATGTGTGTGTCCTGCACTGACTTAGACTGTCAAATCAATGTGATAGCAAATCCTAATTTCAGTTAGAGGGACCAAAGTCAAAATACCGAAAGTGATTTTCTAAGCAATAAAAAAAAACCCTTGGTTCCAAAGATATGATGAAACAAGATGGATGTTACCTTGAATTCAACAGTTGTTTTTGATGGTTCGAACATTAAATCATAGGTAGACCTAGGGAAACACAAGTTCAGGATATATGCTGGGTGCACTTGAGTCCTACTTTTTCCATCTGTGGACCCATTCCAGAGATCCAAGCAGTTGGAACTAGCAGCCATATTATTGAGCAGTTTATGGATTGGACTCTTGCAAACAAACCGTGAATTGATGTCTGGAAAAGCGTAAGTTAAGGTCAAACGTCACTGTGTAATTTATTAAGTTCACATTTCTAAATGATACACAGAAGAATGGATACAGACATATTGGAAAGCCTGCAAAGAAAAAAACATATATTAGGGACGGACAGAATCAAATTAATGATGAAGTAGACAATGTTGCATTGAACAATATATACCTTTGCAGGGAGCGTGTCTAGAGGACCAGATAAGAACCCAGAAAGCTTCAGAACACCCTTTGAGAAGCTCAGTTCCTGGAGCAAAAGAGAACCGTCGATTCCAAACGCACTACTCAGCAGAGGCAAAGGAGATGATGAAGGATGTGTAAAGAGAACTTCCCCCCCACTGTAAAATGAATAAAGTAAGCAAATAGATCAAAGAATGTTACCTAAACTTTTACCTGCAACAAGAATTTACCTCTCAATATCAGTGACTTTGAAGGAAATTTGTGGGCGCATAAGAGCAACTCGAAATACGCATTTCTTAACCGAATCCAAGACCTTCTTGGGGCTTCCCGTACATAGAATACAAGAGTAACAAGGTGCAGATTAGAATCAGGAACATGTTGAATATAATTGTAAGCAATTAATAAGCATCTCCTGAACACAGAAACCAAGTAAAATTGAAAAATAATGAGAAGTCAGGGAATATGAGCAACCTGGAATTCATGCACTTCCTTCGGACTGGTTGATTGTAAAATAAATCACGAGCAACAACTGCAGTGTGCATAATTTTTTTTCATAAGATGATGCATATTCTTACAGATGCTAATAGAGACAAAGGAAAAAGTGGACATATTGATAGTACATCTGTGGCTAGTAGATAATTGGAAAACATAAAATTCAATTTAGGGCATGTTTGGTTGCATGGAATTGGATTCTTACTCCATGGAATGTGACGGAATGAAAGAAAAGTGGATGGGAGGAAACAGGAAAGGAAGAGAGAAGTGAGATTTTATATGACATTCCAATACCCACTTCAGAGGGACTCCTTGCTCCCCCCCTCCCTCTCTCCTCCTACTTTTCTTCAAATCCGTCACTCATTAAAAAGCCTTTCAGATGAGTGGTGTGCCATCCACGGAATAAAATCTCGTACGGACAAAGATACCATTCGTATAAGTAACACAAAATAACTTGACTATCTGCCGACCATTCCAATCCTACTTGAGTCAGACCTCAGAAGCATGCACTGATTGGTAAAGGTTGAGTATGATAATCTTTACACACCATATAAATAACAGTTGTGTGCATATCACATCCATTGCACCATTCTCCCCTCTCAAATAAACTAATGAATAAAATTCAGCTAGGGCCACCACCTGTTAACCATCACACCTCCCACCCCACCCAAAAAGGGGGGGAAATAGAAGAAAAGGAAGCCTCTTTGTGTTTAGATTCAGTTTTTCACAAGAAGATTCCTCCCGCACCCCTCCCCCCCTTTCTTTCTCTCGCCTAAACCTTGGATCTGCTAGTAAATCAACAGTGAAAGTAGGTCATATTCCATATATAATTCACAAGTGCCTATTTCATTTTCTTTTTTCAAAGTATTCTTCCCTGATTAGTAACCATTCTTGCAGTATCAATTCATTTAAGGACATCCAAACTTTACGCTGCCTTAAAAAAATATTTTGGACATTCAAGAAAGCAGAAGCACACACTACTGAATGAATAATGTATAAGATCGACACGTGAAAATATAGTAGGGAAAAAAGAACTAGCTACTATTCTTCGAATAAAAAATAGAGAAACTGTCCCTATGTCCAGCTTTCGTTTCGACACTCTTACCTGTTGTACCGAAATCCTGCCTAGTATCATCAATTCCAAGGTACAAACACTTACACCCCTGTGTATAAAAAAGAAATAAATAAAATAAAACCCACAAATAACTTTAAAGAGAGTAGGTATAAAAAGATGATCAAGAAAGTGCTCAAGAATAAGAATGGATGAATGCATACCTTAATGATCTTGCGGTATCCATTTGGTCTCCCTTGTGCTTTTGTTGTGATTTCTAACACAGATATATCAGAAAGGGAACAGATAGATTCTCCTCGAAAACCAAAATTTTCAGTGACAGTATCCATTTCAGCCAAGTAGTGAAGCTTTGATGTAGCTGTTCACGTGAAAAACAAACCATAGTTACCTTTCCACACACACCACCCACCACCAACAGTAAATGAACAGCAACAAGAAGGTGTCCAATGAAAAACCTATTTAACTAGGGAAACATGCTGTAAACCTGTAAATAGGAAAGAATGATAAGAAAGTTAAAATTGAAAACCTTTAAAATGTTACAGTACATCAACTGGGAGGGACATCGAAACCTTTAAAATTTTGCATGAAAAGCTTAGATGGAGGGACATGGAGAGGCTTGAAGAGGTTATTTGCATACATATGTCACTGGAAATATTATAGCTTATAAGCATGAGCATTGAATGCAACAGAGCAGTGGAGTGGAAGGCACATGGAACGGAATATTTCTTTCGGTAGGAGCTTTTTCATAGGAAGCAAACTATGAAACCAAATACTAACCAAATCAAATGATTAACTACTATAGGCAACAGAGAAATACATCAATACTTTATTCGCTAACACTTCTAACCCCACACAGCAGACAAACTCCATCTATTTTCACACCACTATGAAAAAAATTCTCTAGTTGGAACTCTATTCCATACCAAAGACTGCATAAACAAAAACCACTCTGGAAGGAAATTCTTTTTCACACCAGGATGTTGAGGACCTCCTTGGAAGATTTTGAATACAGCTAATCATACAATAAGTTGAGCAACTCAGCGTGTTGAAATAAAAAATGAGCCAGAGAAAACGAGTAAGAAGCTGTACTGAGTAAAATTGAGTTCCACTTTATCTTGAATCACAATGATGCCTTGACCCATCAGGAGGTACCACTCTCCAGTGAGATCAGCAAACCAAATTAAGATCAGCCAACCCATGCAATTAAGGTCCACATCTATGGTTCTAGCTCCTAACCAGACCATGGCTTAGGTAGACATTCATTTGAAACAAACTAGGAAAATATACTAAAGGAAGAAGACAAATTACCATATCGTTCCCCCAAGAGCACCAGCCCATCCCGAGTAATTCCACACCCTGCAAGCATGAACAAAGATCGAAAAAGAAGTGATTGAGTTTGCATTTGCATCTAACACAAAGTAAATTTAATGTCAGTACTTAGCAACAATCACAATCAATTTCAATACTCACCATCATCATCTACTTTGACAGAACACGTCTCAAAGCTGATAACAATCTTTATCTGTTAAAAAAATTATGATCAGTTTTTGGAAAAAAAAAATGTAATATGACAAGGACACTCCATTTTTATTTGACATAATATGTCACAACACAAACAAAAGATGAGGATAATTTTCAGGGAAAAGTAAAATGTTTTAATATGACAAGGGCACTCTATTTTCTAAGACTTCATTCTGTTGGATACCACATGGTCCTCATCATTCAAAGACATGTCAACACATTTAATAAGGATTTTTATGTAACAAGTCCACAGGAGGGTACATGCATGGCATTTCATACCAAGCGAGACACGTGTGCAAATGTAGATTCCTTGTACATCAAAGAAGAATCAAATAGAAAATCAGAATGCAACAAAATTGTCCCGTAGTAAACAAAAACAAAGTTAGCTGCATGGAAGCTTGCATGTGAACTCTTGGGCGTTTGAAATTAGATATTCTCCATGGATCTGAACAAGCTAAAAGCAGAGGCAGGGCAGGTCAACTGAACCTCAATTAAACTCCCGCCCATTTTATTCCCCCACCTTGGCTATATAGTTAGACACTTCTCATCATCATCACAAAATATAACTACTAGACTTGAGTAAACAATATGTCAGACTTGGCTGATTCATAATTCAGAACTCCATCAAATAATAACTACAGTCCCTAAGCACTTCTGACAATATACCCATATACGATTTGTGTACTAGATAGACTTCAACAAAATTTAATGAAAATTGGAGTCAGTTTCACCTTTTGCTTTATTTGTGTTCCATGTCCCTGTATCATTGCCTAATGAGAATATCCTGATTTTTCACGTGCATTTAGCTATCTCTTATAAAGCATCTGGATTATGTAAGTTTGCGATGAAAGATTCTTTGGTCGACCAATTTCTTCCTTTTCTAACATCCAGGAGAGTGATACTCAATCTTCTATCAATTACTTTCTTTTATTACAACTATAGGACTTCCTTCTCGACAGGCTTTGTCTATTAGATAGGATACGAAAGGAACAATCGAATCCCCAAAACAAGATGTTATTTACTAAGATCAGTTGCTACCCTGAAAAGTGTTATTTCCCTAGGGGGTGGGCTAAGCCAACAGGCATGAAGGGCGATGCCCCCTCCATGTACATGTACTTGAATTGTAAAGCGTAATAAATAGATGCAAATCAAACAATTATGTGCCTTCGGAGTCTAAGAGTGAAACAGATGATCTAAACACTAGTTCTTCCTTTGGGGTATGACTATTGCTTAATAATGGAATAATCTCAATAGTAGCCTAACCTACGGGGTTTAGTCACCGAAAAGGAGCAAAACGAGAGAGTGCGAGACAGAGACGCAAGAGGGTTTTTACTCATTTAGCAGCACCTTACGATGGCATAGCCTTAAAGTGAATGGCGAGATTCAAATGAGGAAAAGCTTACGAGGATACCTAGCACCCAAAGACGAGGAAGGGCATAGCAAGCACTTGTGCTCAGTGTTCACAAGAGAGAGACGGTTCCATGTCTTATAATGTTCAAGCAGCATTCTTGTCGGAAAGATGCAATCTACCCACCACTAATAATGTGACCAGAATTGGAAAGCAGAGGAGAGATGGATCGGGTCTCTCTGTAAATATTGATTCCATAAGCAATAATACATATGGAAACTTTGACTAGGATATAAGCATGACATCAAATTCTGTGCATACAAAGTCAATGATTACACGTTAAGAATGCTGATTGATTGGATAGTAGAGCTTTTATTATTGCTGTTCGTGCTGTTTAATAAAGGATTAAGCCAAGAAATGGCTGGCCACTTAGAAAATGACAATACTTGTACAATGGCCTTTTTATCCTTCAGAAAATCAAAGTTAAATAGACAAGCTTGTCAAAATCATGCAAATAAACAACTCGATCAAGCTCATTACCTTCAATGCACCTGCATCTAAGCTGTTGTATATCAGCTCTTCCACAACCCTTGTCAGATCAAACAGAATAACGCCAGAACGTAGAGAACTGTGAACATCCCTCGACAACTGCTTTATGCTGGTCATGTAACCTCAAAACTAACACAATGAGCAAAAGGTGACCAAATGCAACTAGAAGACAACTTACGCAAAATATTCATATTAGTTAGTATATATAAAAATAATAAAAAAAAAAAAAATCACCTACATCTCTGCAATAAGAGTGGCAGAAACCAGAAGAAGTTTTAATTTGGATTGACCTAAGAAAACAACAAAAAGGACATGAGAGTAAGTCCTTTCATATCTTCCATTCTCCTTCATAATTAAAAGTCCCAACGATACATGATTAAGAGTTAAAACCATCATCTAAGGAAAAAACAAAAAGGTATTCGAAGATAGCCAGAAACAAATCAGCCCACAGTAATATTCAGCTTTAATAATCAAATAAATAATAAAAGGCGGACTCCTTCAGCAACTTGTCTTCTTCCAAAACATAAGTTCCCATAGAGTTGGCTTGTTTGCAATTGTTTTATAGATCTCCATTTATTTCATTTCCTTTATTGCATTTTCTTCTAAAACCCACACCCCGTCATATTCATCGATGAAATACGTTTTATTTGACTCCCAACAATCACTTCCTAATGAAATAATACAATAATGTGGTTCCTTTCTTAAGCTCTTCAATTCTAGATTTCCTTTTCAAAAACATTCTCCTCCATTAAAATGCTCCCCTTCAGTCTCCAACTCATCTACTTTAACTTTGAAAACTACATAAAAATACAAATAAAATAAACAGTCAATGGTCCACTAGCAATTAGAATTTTGTCTAGATTGATCAAATCTAATTCTCTCCACAGTCCGCACTATGTCACCGATCTTAACTTGATGACGGAGGGACTCGAGATGAAAGGAAGGCCTTCATTAATGAATTAATCACTTAAAACAGAGGAAATCTGGATCTACGTGCTAAACCTTCAAATCTCTCAAAACTCCATTAAATTTTTTTTTAACTTGTTGATGTTTTGATGTCCCTCCCGATGATGACAATCAACATGCCCTCATCAATTGAAATAAATTCAAAGAAACGCTATAATCTTAGCTAGCAATGTCTTAAAACCACAATATAATCACTTGTCCTTACAATGATACAGCCACAACTCACACTACCCTTCAATTAAAAAAAAAGACTCCATTGGCCGCTTATAATTCAGCACAAATGTTGGATTGAGTCCCACCTAGTGAGTAGTTCCTGATTTCCAAACTCGAGTCAGTTTCATGCTGCATCTCACCCCCAGATTTGATTTTTTACACCTTGAGGCCTGAAAGCAATGGTGGGTTTGAATCCCAAGTGTTGTTTCTCTCAACCCATTATAGGGTTCCTTTCAGTTTCTCTTGATGTACATCTCTCTGTATCTATGGCTGTTTGTGTTGTTTTCTTGGTGGTGGTGTTGATGCGACGGTGGTGTGAAGGTGTGGGATTGGGGGGTAAAGAAAGAGGCGTACCATAAGATGCCCCTGGTTTCGATGAAAGAGAAAATCTCTGCCCCAGACAATCCCAGAAAGATTTACGCATTCTTAAAAGAAGATACATAATAACTCTTATAATAATAAAGAATCACAAGAAACGAACCCTAAACAGATATTGAACCGTAAATCATGCAATTCAAGATAAAACCCAGTGCAGTGCAGTGCAAATAAGAAGAAAGCATTGCAAGAATGAAAGAGAGAGAGAGGGTTTGTTAAGAAAGAAAACAGTTTGATGAGTTGGTTCTTCACCTGAATGAAATGCGCGGGAAATTGCTTCTAGGGTTTCAAACCGACCATTTGATAGAAAAGCATAGAAGATAAGATAACGAGTGTGACTGTGAAATCAGCGAGGCGGTGACGATGAATTGGTAAATTCTAATGTACGCCATGGGTTAACTGAACTAAACAGCTAGGCGCGATGGGTAATATGGGTTTGTTCTTTGCTGCTGTTCGCACCGCTTTTATTATGTGGTATCGTTGCTCCCCTTTTTCTGTCACTCACTCCACCACTATACGGAGAGGACAATGATTGCTCCACACCATCAAAAGACTTTTCCCACGCCAACACGTTTTTTTTTTTTTTCTACTGACCCACACCTATGCCATTCAAAAAACTGTTTTTGAAAAAAGCAGTAACTCAACTTAAAATTTGGTAACTTATGATCAATTCAAACTCTTATGAGACCAATTATCTAACTGATCAAAACACGAAAGTTTTAGTACTATGATTTATTTAATAAACATAATTTAAATCATTTGAAAATATTTTGAAATGAGCAAATTACGATCATTTTACTAAAATCTCGCAATGAAAATAGAATAGTGTCCCTAACTTTTCGATCAACTTATATGTTCGATCAAGATCGATTCTCAAGCTCATCCAAACACGAAAATTGTAGTGCTCTGAGTTATCTAATAAACACAACTTGAAAATATTTTCAAATGAGCAAGTTATGTACATTTTACTAAAGTCGTTCAATAAAAACGAGATAGTATCCATGACTTTCGACCAACTTATTTATGTCATAAACCATGAATTAACAATTTATCAAAAATAAATAAATAAATCAACTAGTGTTCAAGGTTATAGGAACCCGCATCACAATCAAATTTGTATTAGTAACAGATTTAGTCTTCACTAAGAATGGATAAGAGTATTGTCAAATTATGAAGTTTTTATATACTCATACAATTTTGAATGCAGTTTTTCAAATTATTAGTTTTATGCACAACTAACGATTTAGTGGAGGGATTTTTCTCTATCGTGGATTTTTTAAAATTTTGTAAGCATTTATTTAAGAGATATAAACATTTATCTTCGTATTAATACACATAATTTATCAAAATTATAATTAAAACAAAACATTGAAAAGTCACAAACAAAATAAAAGTTGTGTTATTCCATTCAACACATGTGCAATATTTCATCTTCAAGGATTGTGTTGGTCAAAAACTAATTCCAAAAAGGAAGCTCAAAAGTGAAAATTTGGTTTTTCCATGTGTTGTTCAATGACGTATATGTTTATGCCCTAACTAAGAGAACGTTTTTTTTCAAGTGCTTAGAAACTAACAATTAGAAGTTCTGAACGAGCTTCTGAATGATTTGTTTGTTTTACTTTTGTTGAATGGGTTGCTGATTAAATGTTGTAAAATTAAAAGTTGTAATTGTTTTCAGGTGCTTAATGTCAATTGTTTGACAATTGGGGCGAGATAAATATTTTTCACTCAAATATTAATATATCATACTAATCCCAACCAAATCAAATACTACTCATAGTAGGATTAGCTTTAGGCAAGAATTGTTTGGTCCCCAAAACCATGACTTTTGTTGAAAAAGTATTAAAAAATATCTTTTGTTGGGCTTTTCAAGTGTAGCTTTATCCCTATCCCACAGGAGTTAGTATTGTGGATTATTTGAGGTGGAATAAAAACACTCTTACATCTGTAGCTCCCAAAGCATACTTGTAACCAATGTATACTATTTTGTTAGGTACTTGCTATTCAACCAAACAATGACCCCTTGGATGATTATGACATTCACAGGACTTTGATAGTTTTACCAAATCACTGACTTATTCAAAAATCTAATGACTCTCTAACCCTATTATTGGAAGAAGAAAAAAAAAAGGGAAAATCATGAGAGAGAAAAAATAAAAGTACAAGATACAAGGTCGTGAGATTTATGTACCTTTTTTTTTATTAAGAAACAAATAAATCGACTTAGCTCATCAAATAATTGCCAACTTTAATTTGGCCAACTCATTTTTTTTATTATTACTATCTTTTCCGATTTTAAGTATCAAAACCTTGACCATTCATTTATTTATTAGTTTTACCATTGAAGGAAAGTGTCTTCCGAAAATAATTGGAAATTATGTTTGCAATCATGGTGACGTGACATGATAAGCAAGGATGACACATTTCTCGTAAACATTCACAGAAATCCCAACACATCACTCTAATTGCAAATTTTAGTTGCAAAATTCTGATTCCCCGACAAAGTTATTTCTTGAAACTCCAAACTTTTCCCTCAACTCCACGCGTTAGAGATGCCAAATTTATAAACATTTCGAAAAAAAAAAAAAAAGTCACAATTTGGTAGATTACAATCTGAACTCAATCTCCAGTTTATCTTAACAAGGATGATCTACTTACTGCTCACAACGTACACAAACTCACTCCAGAGAGTCACAGAAATATGATACCTATATTCTCCTCCTCACGGCCCCACCACCCCACACGCTAACCCAATCACAACTCACGCAATCACTTGAAGAGCAGGGGCACAACCGTATATTCATCTCAAAACGGGGTTATGTTTATTTCCCAAGCCCACACGTATGCCCATGTCACGAGGGGTGAGATTCGCACTTTGATGGGTTTCTAGAACAGAAACATTCGTGTCAAATCTCCTTCTCTTCTCTTTTTATTTTCATTACAACCTCCACAAACTAACATTTTTATTTCCTCCTCTCAACTCCTCATCTGGAAACCCTAATTTTGCAGCTCTCGATCTCTCCGAGATCAGGTACCTGTTCTTCTTTGCCTCCTTCAATTTTGGTTAGTTCATAGTTTTGTAATTGCTTCGACACAATTCGGACTCGATTTGAACAATTAATTGTAATTCAGCTCTGTTTCTCTTGATGTTCGCGTTGTTTTCGTGTCGATTTTTTCAATAACTACGTGATGTGCTGCATGTTGTTATTTGAATTGTATGGTTTTCTTGTTGAATTGTGGTTTGATTCACTCACAACTGATAAATAACCTCGTCTATGCAGAAAATTGTATGTTAAAAATTATATTAGTTTTTGTGTGATGTGATGCATGATTTGTTCAATTTTGGAAGGTTGTTTGTGGAAATTTATGAATTTGGTTGTTTTTGGTGTGAGTGATTGTAGAAGAGAAGAAGGAATGGAGGAGTCTAGAATAAGTGATGTAAATCACTTGGAAGCGGCTGTTCGATTGCCGCCTCGGAAGCGATTACTTGCGGGTTTGAAAAAGATAAATTCTGATTGTCCTCCTTCTCCGTTATCTTGTGTTACTTCTAACATTGCCAGTGATGTTAGTTGTTGCGGAAAACGCTGCTTTGATACCAATTTGTTGCGGCGAAAACGTTACAAATGTCGAAATGCAAAGCTACAAACAAAATACTGGAGACAACCAATTTAACGTGGTTCGGCAAACACGCCTACGTCCATGAACAAGCGAACAATCCTTCATTGTTCCAAATCTGGTTACAAACAGATACAACTTGTTTCTCGAAAGAAACCAAATACAAAATCCGAAGAATTCGGATTACAAACTTCACATGATCCTCATATCAATACAAATGCAGGGAGGGAGACCTCTGCTGAGGATCCTTGATCCCGAAGGATGGGATAAACATATTACAAATTTGGTTTCTCACAGGAAACCCAAAATTCGAAGAATCCGGATTACAAACTTCACATGATCCTCACATCGATATAAATGCAGAGAGGGAGACCTCTGCTGAGGATCCTTGATCCCGAAGGATGGGATAAACATATTACAAATTTGGTTTCCTAAAGGAAACCCAAAATCCGAAGAATTCGGATTACAAACTTCACATGATCCTCATATCAATACAAATGCAGAGAGGGTGACATCTGCTAAGGATCCTTGATCCCGAAATATGGGATTAACAGATTACACATTTGGTTTCTCAAAGGAAACCCAAAATCCGAAGAATTCGGATTACAAACTTCACATGTTCCTCACATCAATACAAATGCAGAGAGGGTGACCTCTGTTGAGGATCATTGATCCCGAATGATGGGATGATCAAATGAGGAACCATTGGTCCCCTTTTATAGACAAATTGAGGAGGTTAGAACCACCTCCTCTCTTACTTGCTTCATCATTAAGAAACCAAATTAGTCAACAATGACAGCTAGCTCCACTTGTTCGAATTGATTTCTTCTTACTTCATTATTAAGAAATCCAAGTCAAGTCAACAATGATGGCTAGCTCCAGTTACTTGTTCGAATTGATTTCTTCTTACTTCATCATGAAGAAATCCAAGTCAAAGTCAACAATGACGGCTAGCTTCAGTTACTTGTTCGAATTGCTCTCTTCTTACTTAATCCTTAAGCAAGCCAAAGACTGCTCTAGAAGCTTCCAGAAACTTCAAGCCACTTGAGGAGGTGGTGGAAGCTTCTGCCATATTCTATCGCATTCTCTCATATTTTTCAACATTAGTGACCGTCTTCGTAATCTGTTGGACTCGTATTCTAATCTTAGTGCAGAGGAGATTGTGGATGTTTCGAGATTGGCGGCTACAACGGCGGCTGAAGCTGCAGCTAAGGCTAAAGCTGTGGCAGAGGAGAAGGCAATGATAGCTGTAAAAGCGAGGGAGTTTGCAAGGAGCGCGTTGGAGTTGGTTGCTGGTTCTGTATATAATTATAAGAAAGATGGCCTCCCAAAAAGAGGCAGACCAAATAAGCATGTCCTAGTTACTCACTTGTATAAGAAGTGCAAACTCGTCAAGAGCAATGAAACTGACGAGGATCTGGCCCGTAGATTGCATCGAGCTATGAACAACTCTTCTCGCCTTGCTAAAGGCCCTTCAACTGCTAGCTCCAAACTCCACAACTACAAGAAAATTAAGAAACAACTGGCTCTGGGAAAGAATAGGTTCTCCTGTGGAGGATTACGACTGGACATACCTTATACTGATAAAAATGCTGAAACTGGTGATAGGGGTATGGGAGAAAGCCTGGTCCAAGTAGGCGAGAAGTCTTTAAAGCACATTGAAATTGATCGATCAGAGGTTGGCAATTTAGCTGCCGATGGAGAGGCAAAAGTTTACTTGACTGTGCAAGCCATAGAGAACAGAATTAAGATTGCTGCTAGAAAGAGAGGAAGGATTAAGCAGAAGAAGTTATCTTTAAGTTTGTGTACTGACAGAGATCGTGAAAATTCAAAAGAAGAGCTAGAATGTACAGGCTTACCATCATTGTCTGAGCCGAAACATAAATGCATTACCGAAAATATACCAGCGTCTTCAGTGATTCCTTCTACTGAGAGTGAAATGTCAGTTGAGACTGTTCCAACATGGAAACTCAAGGAGGTGAATGCACCACAATGTTGTGCTGGGAGTAATATATTGCGTTCTTTATGTTCAAACCCTGCAGTAACTACAGGATCTGCAATAATATACTGCGTTCTTTATGTTCTTTATCTGAAAATAGATGCCATCAATACTCCTGCTTGGCCACTGTTCCAATTGTGATTGGTCATTTTGACCTCGGAGGGCAATACCTGCCTCATTTTCTTGGTTGGTGCTTCAAATTCGAGATTCACGAGTCAATTTGTTTTTTGTTCTCGTGAATCTCGAATTTGAAGCACCAACCAAGAAAATGAGGCAGGTATTCATGAAGGAGGGCAATTTGAAGGCATCTGCAACAGTTCGAAGTCTTGATCGAGTTGGTGCCAGGCTTATAAGTTGTAAATAGCAGTGGACAATGATTGACCAATGAACGTAAGTTTATTTAGCTTCATTTTTGTTCGATGCATAAACAAACCCTGAAGAGAAAATTCTGCAGTTGATTTGTTAAGCTTTTCTTGATTATGTAACGTTGGTTGGGAAAGGAATTCTCCCTTCCTGAAGCCAATCTTAATGCCTATTAATCTTGAATAATGAATGTTCTCCAATTTTGGAAGGATCTGAGTTGCTATGTAATCTTAGACTGTGTTTCTGTCTTAACTTGATCAAATAAATATTAGAATTTGATTCAGTTTGAAATTGCTCCAGGATTTTATGTTGGCTCCAATAGAGCACTATCCATTCCATATTCCTTGTTTCTGGCCACTCAATAAGTTTCATAATTATTAAGTGGTATGTTATTCATGCTATTGCTTGGTCGGTCACGGTTATAACCATAGATTGACTGGTTCAAATGATTTTTTTAGTTCATAAAAATAGGTATGACACCGTTCACTGTCAATTTGGTTCTTTTGATCCACATTCTTAGGACAATCAGGCTTCTGGATCTTCAATCTAGTAAGCCACAGTTACAACTTACAAATATGATTCTTTTGTTCTTCAGTACAAGTTATAAAAATGTGTTCCAGTTTTCTCTGGAATTTGTTGTGTCATTGTTTCTGTGTCGCCTCCTACATAAGTATCTGTTAATTTGTGATTCAGTGATGGACTGGATGAGCAGATCAGTTCCGATTGTATTGTTGGTTTGGGTGCTTTGGGCCTTGGTGTCGGTGTCAAAGGTAGGGTTGGTAATGTAATAGCTTCTTCTTTTTTTGTGTGTTATAGGGTGGGGCGGGGGGTTTGTTGAGGTTTGGTCACTTCTCATGTTACCATATTATCATTGGCTCATGAATGCAGATAACGATTTTCAATTGGTTAGTAGAGCTCATAATTGACTATCAGTAAATTTATATTCGCATTTTGTTTGGTTGGGATTGATACGGAACTGATATTGAAATGTGTGATCGTATTATCCTTGGAAGAAATATCATGAAGTTTGAAAACCGCTTCAGAAAAATCAGATTGCACACTCGTAATTGATTAACGGGCATCACCTCTCAAAGATTAACAAAATTAGTCCCTAACTTAGCTTTAAGCCCCTTCAATTTTCGAAGGTAAGGTAGTGTTGTAGTTCAACTAGAGAATTCTCAATTTCAAAAACATTTTGAGTGCAACCACTTCATGATCGGAAACTTTATAGAAAACAATTGGCTTTTGGGTTGGTTGAGTGCAAGGAGAGTGTTGTGTAATGCATCTTTGTTCAATTGTCTGTGCAGCTGCAGAAATTAAGGTCCTGGAGATGGGGCCATTATGCCTTGCTAGCAGATGTTTATCTCATTAAACAATAGGAACATAGGGTGGAGTTAAATGTGAAAGAAAAAACGAATCTGGGTTTATAGTGGAAATGCACGTAGACCATGATGGTGTAATATTCGTTTATGAGTTTGACTTGGACTTCTGATTTTTTGTTTTGTTCAGAGGTCAAAAATCTCAATAAAATCTTGCCATTCTGTGCACATTTCTAGTAATGGTCTCCTGAGTCTGCTGTACGAGGCAACTGAGTACTTGCAAAGAATAAACATCATAGCTATCATCACTCTACATTTTAATGTAGGTGAAAAGAAAATATAGTCAAAAAGTAAAAAACTTATGCAACGCAGGGTATTTGGAAAAAAAAAAAATTTGGATACCCTGGATTGCACAATGTGAATAAATTTTTTTCGGACAGATTGCGTGATTTTAGTAAAAATGATCATAACTTGCTCAGTTCAAAACATTTTCAAGTGATTCAAATTGTGTTTATTAGATAACTCAGAGTACTACAATTTTTGTGTTTTGATCAACTTGAGAATCGGTCTCAATTGAGCACATAAATTGGCCGAAACTGGAAGACTATCTCGTTTTCATTGCGAGACAGATTTGTGCGACTTTAGTAAAATGATCATAACTCGCTCATTTCAAAATATTTTCAAATGATTCAAGTTGTGTTTATTAGATAACTCAGAGTACTACAACTTTTGTATTTTAATTAACTTGATAATCGGTTTCAATTGAGGGTTTAAATTGTTCGAAAGTTACCCTATTTTACGTTTTTTTTTTTTTTTTTGAGTTTGAGTTTCTCTGTTATGTTAAGTTATGCATATTTATTGAGTTTGGGTTCAAGGGTTTCAACTTTGAAGAAATTTTGAGAGTTTTCGAGGGAGAGAGGAGATTTGCGAGAGATTTGAGTGTGGGGAGAGATTTGCAAAAGATTTCGAATGGGGGAGGGAGGAACCATTGTCGATTTGAATGGTGAAGAAAAAAAATGGATGGTTTTTATTTATATAGGCGGTGTGAAAAAAAAATGGTGGTGTGAGAGAGAAAAAATGGTGGTGTGGTGTGGTGTAGTCACCGCCAATAATGTTTCACTCTATTATCAATATCTCTGTACTACCTAAAATTCCCAGTAGGGTTGTACCCCTCCTTGTATGCAGTCTAAAAAGAATTTTATCTGCTCGTCTTTGATTCATTTTAGGACTCAAGTGAGCATGTTTTGAAGTTGAATTTTTGTCAAGACATAGTAACATTGATGATTGGTGGTTTTAATTCTCATATTTGAGTGTATCTCAGCCAGTATGAAATAAGAGGATATTATCTGCAAAACATGTTGGATGCTAGGGGACTCCTGCTATGTTGTTCATCCAAAAAACTAAATAGAGGTAGATGTATATATTCTTCTTGATGAAGACCTAGGTTTGAGGAGTGAAAATGGGTTCCATTGACATCCAAGATGGAGATTGAGTTTAAACGTGTTTGTCTGAGATTCAGCCATTTTCTTGTGATAATAAGCATCGTGTGCGGAATCAGAGACCTATCTTCTAGTAACGATTGTACCTTGGATGGGATTAATATTTTTAACAATGGAATCATGAAAAGTTTAAGGTGAAAAGCGAAGTGTTGGTCAATACTTTGTATAATAATATAACATTTGCAACAACTTAAATATCGGTTGGTTATTGATTGGAAGACTAAAGAAATATAAATAACAGTTGTGAAATGGAGATACTCTATGGAATAGAAAGAATTTGCAAAGTGTACAAAGCTTGTACCAACTCATTTTTTGAAAAAAATGGGAAGGATATTTATCTGGTCGAGGTTCATTCTTGGGTGAATGCTTAAAATCTTAACAAAGACTAAATTTTAGTTTGAATCGGAGTGAGGCATGTGGTTAAATTCTCTTCATTTTTATACACAGCTAACTTGCCATTCCAAAAAAATATGCAATGATTTCTGAGATATTGTTAAGTGGCGTGAGGTATACAAAACTACTAGCATGTGATATAGGTCAAGACTAGAAGGCAATACCTGGTTAATAGAGAAATACTAGGTTTCCCAGCAAAGCAAAATAATTTTCAAAGTTAAACATTAGTACTAAAGCTAGTAGAAATAGACAGACTAGGAACCGAATCTAACTCGAACCGTTTGGAACGGTCTGGTTCCTACGGTTCCAAATCACAGATAGAATAGAATCTAATAACAGGTTTCTTTGCTTCTTTAAATATGAATAAGTGAATAATAAGTGATAACATTTTACACTTCTCTGCTAGAATAACATGATAACCAGAAATATGGGATCTAATAACATGAATAACACTTCACAGATGGAATGGTGTTTGTAACTGCCATACAATTAAACTGCTATCAAACTACTTAATGATAACAGTTTACACTTCTCTGCTTCTACAAGTATGAATAAGTGAATAACCACATACAATTGTACTTGAACAATTTACACTTCTAACAGTTTGATGTTGAATTGCTAAAAATAAGGTGATTTCTGGTTCAACTTTGACACTGATGGGTTCATACAATTGTACTTGAACAATTTACACTTCGTGATTTCTGGTTCAATTTGACACTGATGGGTTCATCTATTGAGCTTCTTCTACTGTGCGTCTAGTCTGACAGTCATTGGTGTTGCACAGCGGTGGTCAGAACCCCTCAAAGCAGTGGCCTGGAATTAAATTCATGAGCCATGTCTCTGAAACGAAGTTGATGTTGGCCCAGTTGTGCATGGTGTTCCAAGACCAAGGAGATAAGGTTGTAAGAGTAAAATGTCACTGCAGCTCCAGTAATCAAGCACAACACACCAGTATACCAACCTAGTAAGGAGAACGCTCAAAATGGCTGGTCCAACTATAGTCGTGGTCAGTTGATACCCACAATGGAGCCATGATCCTGCAAATCAAACATGTCAATGGTATTAATTTTCCATACCAGAATTCCCCCAAGTAAATTTCCACCTAATGAGCTCAGGGCTAGCTCTTGGGGGAAACAGTGCTGCAAGAGTATCCCATGTAGTTAATCTTCATACATAGATGTGGAACCAACTTGCATCTCCAGCACAAAATGCTCACCAGGTTGCCATACATGCCCTTGGTGTTAACTTAATTTGCCTCTTATTACATGATCTGTTCAAGTCAATCAAAGTTCTCCTCTTATACATGTCAGAGCTCACTAGTTACTTGTAAGTTTAGTGAAATTTTGTTTTCTAAAGAATTTGTAAAGAAGTTTAGAAAATATATTTTCTTACCTTTGGTACGGAATTTTTCATGATTATCAAAACGAATCAAAATCCAGAAAATAGAAGAAGTTGTACTTATGGATTTGAGTACGAAAAGAGCTCCAGCGTCAAGTTCTTTGTGATGGTGTTGTGAAGCTGCAGTTTGTTGTTCGGAGTAAAATTAGAAGAACCAATATCTGTAAAGCCAGTACATATCTCTCTTCACATTATACATTTGCCAACAATGATAATTCTAGTCCATATAACTAAAACAAACTAATTTTTTTGTCAGAAAACTACTGTGATGGTGAATCAGGACCATGGTTATTATTGGTATCTAAACTCATATCGTAAACGTCTACATAGTTCAAAAGGCAAGTAAACAAAAACACGTGTATTACATTCTATTATCTTCATAATATTACCATCTCATTGCAATATCACATCAGCTCAAAAATTGAAATTTTAACCAAGTACCTGTAACAAATTCAGGTTGTTGCAACAAGGACAAGCTCCACACAACTTTATGTACCTGCAAGCAACAACTTGTATGAATTTTATCACATCAGCTCAAAAACTGAAGTTTTAACCAAGTACCTGTAACAAATTCAGGTCGATGCACCAGGCAACACTAACAAGTAACAACACAGATTGTTGCTTGCTCCAACAACCAAGTGTGACCGTGAAAAAAAAAATTACATTAACTTGTCTAAATTTCATTAAAAAAAGACCATACAAACACCACATCATTAAATAGTAACATTGTCATGGACCACACTGGAAACCAGTCCATAAACTTGTCTAAATTTCAACAAATACCTAAACAGTTAAACATAAACATAGCATAAAGAGCTACAAATTTCACTTACATAACTGTGCTATTAATGCGGCCGAAAGTCGGCCGAAATTCGGCCAAAAAGCGGTATACGGGCTGGACCGAATCGCACTGGGCTAACTCGGCCAGTTTTAAACGGAACCGTTGAAATCGGTCAAAATCGGCCGATTCAGCGCTTAATCGGAATTGCCGATTTTTCGTTCTTTATATATGAAAAGGAAAATTCTAGGGGTCGAGGGAGGGAGCGAGGGATGGGTGGTAGCCACCCATCCGCCCCGAGATAAGTGCCATCGCGCATCTCCAATCCGATGCGCTTATCTCGAGGCGAATGGGTGGTTACCACCCATCCTTCGCCCCTTTCCCTCGCTCCCTCCCTCGCTCTGTAGCAAAGCTCATATGAAAAAAGAGTAAGGCTAGATGGCGAGGAAATGAGCGAGGAAATCAGCGAGGGGAGTGAGGTGGAGGGAGGGGAACCATTCCCTCCCATCGGGATGCGCGTGTTGAATTTTCTTGCAGGCATCCCGAGGGGAGGGAATGGTTCCCCTCCCTCCACCTCATTCCTCTCGCTGGTTTCCTCGCTCATTTCCTCGACATTTAGAATTCCCCATGAAAAAAAAGAGCTTTGCTACAGAGCGAGGGAGGGAGCGAGGGAAAGGGCGAGGGATGGGTGGTAACCACCCATCCGCCTCGAGATAAGCGCATCGGATTGGAGATGCGCTATGGCGCTTATCTCGGGGCGGATGGATGGCTACCACCCATCCCTCGTTCCCTCCCTCGACCCCTAGAATTTTCCGAAAAAAAAAATAAAAAACCCTAATCGATTTTCATTTGTTTGCTGCAGCTGAAGAAAACCCAAAGCGACGCCGAAAATTCTTCCTCCCTTCAATCGACTTCATCAAGCTCTCTTCCTTCAATCTGAAGAAAAAGAAGTAAAGATCTGAACCTCTCTTCCTCCCTTCCTTCAATCGGTTGCTGAAGAAGAGATCAATCAAGAATCAAACTGCTGAACTTCCTTCAATCGACTTCATCAACCTCTCTTCCTTCAATCTGAAGAAAAAGAACCTCTCTTCCTCCCTTCCTTCAATCGGTTGCTGCTGAACTGAAGTGAAGACTGAAGAGTTCAATCGAAGACGTCGAACTGTCGAAGAGAACTGTTGCTTACTTCCCAAATCAAGTAAGCTTTCCCTCTCCTGAGTCTCCTCCCAGTCCATCTTCCCTCTCATCCCATTCGCTTCTTCTGTTCTTCCCTCTGCTGAAATGTTTGTAATTACAGGCTAATTTCTAATTTGTAATGTAATGTTTCATTGTTTTGTAATTTTGTAAATTAGATACACATGATGTAAATAAATTAGACGAATTTCTGTAAATGAAGTTTTTTGCAATGTTTGTTAAATACAGAGTAACAGACGAATTTCACAGACGAATTTTTAATTTCTTCTAGTGTTTGCTAATCAATACACATATAATTTTACAGACGAATTATACTTGTTTCAGTTTGAGAAAAAAATTGCTAGTGTGGAAAGTGATGAGAAAAAAATTGCAACGAATTATACTTGTTTCAGTTGTTTGAGAAAAAAATTACAGAGAAAAAAATTATTAGTGTGGATCAAGTGATGAGAAAAAAATTGCAACCATATGAGGATGCTGTAGATTTTGCTATAGAAGTAGATTGATATAAATATTTTGTATACATTTGCTATTATTGTTGCTTTATTTTTTGTTGTTGTTACTTGCAAGTTGCAACTCTTGACTTCTTGCTTTTATTGCTTGCAGTTCTGGCTGTTGGAGTTATTTTTATGTCAGAATGCCTATGAGTTGCTGCTGTTGCTTTCGTTGTATTGGTTGTTCGTAAACAAGTCCAGGTAACTATAAGTGTTCCAATCTGCAAAATTAAATTCATTTGATTAATTAGTAAAATAATATATGACTATGAATGATTACATATTTACACTCTTTTGATTAATTATTTATTTTGTAATCTATGACTATGATTAAAATTTAAAAATATATACTTTGAAAAAATTGTCCGCATAATTCCGCTTAGTCCCGCATAATTATGAAAAATCGTAATGCGGTCCTGACCGCTTTTTGACCGCATTCCGCATTAACTGCATAGTTACATAAACATAAACTTGTCTAAATTTCACTTAAGCTGCAAATTCAAATTGTATCCAATATCTATTACATTGAAAACATAAAGAGCTAAGCTAGGCACTCAAATTAAGCTATCACCAAACCTGTATTGGCAACCTTTGTCTTTCCCTTTAATGTTGATTGAGCAATTTGAGTACGACCACTTGAGTTTGCATCACTTTCTTTGCCCTTGGCTTTTGTGATTTTCAACTTTGCAAAGTCTAAGAAAAACAAACATCATAATGAATATGTTAATAACCATAATAAAAAATCAAACTACAAAAAACACAAATATTATTACCATTTTCACACTCTGTAAAGAACTCAATTTCCTCTGCATTTGCTTCGTACTCAAGGTTGCTGATGTCATCACTTTTTATCCAATTTTGGAGGCATATCAATGCCTCCACAGAGTTTGGAGTGAGAGATGATCTAAAGGAATCAATCAATCGACCTCCAGCGCTAAAAACACTCTCAAAATCGATCCAAAATTACCAAAATGTGAGACATTGATGAGTTAATCTAAAAGCATTAACTAACAATCCAACTAGCAAGGATACATTTTTAGAGGAAATTGATTATTTTTTCTTACCAAAATAGAAAATATTAATAACAGAAGTTCTTACAATATTAATAACCCATATATTCAAATCCACACCCATTCGAGATTTCAACATATCCAACACAAATCTAATCACCAACATCAACACAAAAACAAACTAGTGGGTATGCAATAATGATCTCACACAAACAATTAGACAAGGAACAAATCTCACTATTTTTTTTTTTTTTCAAATCTAACCATCAAACCCAACCTTCTCAACTTCATACAAAAAAAAAATAAAAAAATGAGGAAGCAAAGTTCAGACGAACCTGAATGAGCAATCTGATATCAGTTCTTCAAGAAGTCAGTTCCTTCTTCTTCTACAGATCTGTTCTTCAAGAAATCAGAGCAGACCGGAGAGGATGCGAGCTGTGCGGCTACAGAAAAGAGAGGGGAAGAGAAGAAGACCAGAGAGGAGAGGAAATCAGTACAAATGTACAATATAAATCAACGTTATTCAAAATGTGATTGAGAAGAAGACGAACTTGATCGAGAAATCAACGAGGAAAAGGAGATCACGAATCTCTTACCTTCTTTAGCGACCGTTAGCGGAGGACGCGAGAGGGGGAGGCGGCCTGTAGGTGCTCACTGCTCACTGCTCACTTCTCTTCTCCTCTAAAGACTAAAGAGTCTTAGACTTAGTTACTTTGGCTTGGAAGAGTAAAGAGTCTTAGAGACTCTTAGTTCCATATTTAGGTTTTTACAACTAATGTGATTTGAAACGGGTCCAACTTGGACCATTTTTTTTTAAAAATAGGAACCGGGACCGGATCATTTTATAACGGACCCGGACCGATCCGAACCGTATCTAAAAACTCATAATTAAAATCCAGACCGTTTAGAGCAAAACGGTCCGGTTCGATTTGAACCCGCGGATCGTCGACCTGTTTGCCCACCCCTAATTGCTCCACACCATCAAAAGCATTTTCCCACCCCAACATATACTTTTTTATTTATTTATTTTTTCTACTAACCCACACCACTACCATTCATAAAACTGTTTTTAAAAAAAGCAGTAACTTAACTTAAAATAGGGTAACTTTTGACCAATTTAAACTCTTATGAGACCAATTCTTTAGCTCATCAAAACACGAAAGTTCTAGTACTTAATAAACATAATTTAAATCAATTGAAAATATTTTGAAATTAGCAAGTTACGATCATTTTACTAAAGTCTTGCAATGAAAATATAATAGTGTCCCTGACTTTTCGATCAACTTATATGCTCGATCAAGATCGATTCTCAAGCTCATCAAAACATGAAAATTGTAGTGCTTTGAGTTATCTAATAAACACAACTTGAAAATATTTTTAAATGAGCAAGTTATGTACATTTTACTAAAGTCGTACAATAAAAACGAGATAGTGTCCATGACTTTCGACCAACTTATTTATGTCATAAACCATGAATTAACAATTTATCAAAAATAAATAAATAAATAAATAAATAAATCAACTAGTGTTCAAGGTTATAGGAACCCGCATCACAATCAAATTTGTATTAGTAACAGATTTAGTCTTCACTAAGAATGGATAAGAGTATTGTCAAATTACGAAGTTTTTATATACTCATACAATTTTGAATGCAGTTTTTCAAATTATTAGTTTTATGCACAACTAACGATTTAGTGGAGGGATTTTTCTCTATCGTGGATTTTTGAAAATTTTGTATGCATTTATTTAAGAGATATAAACATTTATCTTCGTATTAATACACATAATTTATCAAAATTATAATTAAAACAAAACATTGAAAAGTCACAAACAAAATAAAAGTTGTGTTATTCCATTCAATACATGCACAACACATGTGCAATAATTCATCTTCAAGGATTGTGTTGGTCAAAAACTAATTCCAAAGAGGAAGCTCAAAAGTGAAAATTTGGTTTTTCCATGTGTTGTTCAATGACGTATATGTTTATGCCCTAACTAAGAGAACGTATTTTTTCAAGTGCTTAGAAACTAACAGTTAGAAGTTCTGAACGAGTTTCTGAATGATTTGTTTGTTTTACTTTTGTTGAATGGGCTGCTGATTAAATGTTGTAAAATTAAAAGGTGTAATTGTTTTCAGGTGCTGAATGTCAATTGTTTGACAATTGGGGCGAGATAAATATTTTTCACTAAAATATTAATATATTATACTAATCCCAACCAAATCAAATACTACTCATAGTAGGATTAGCTTTTGGCAAGAATTGTTTGGCCCCCAAAACCATGACTTTTGTTGAAAAAGTATTAAAAAATATCTTTTGTTGGGCTTTTCAAGTGTAGCTTTATCCCTATCCCACAGGAGTTAGTATTGTGGATTATTTGAGGTGGAATAAAAACACTCTTACATCTGTAGCTCCCAAAGCATATTTGTAACCAATGTATACTATTTTGTTAGGTACTTGCTATTCAACCAAACAACGATCCCTTAGATGATTATGACATTCACAGGACTTTGATAGTTTTACCAAATCACTGACTTATTCAAAAATCTAACGACTCTCTAACTCTATTATTGGAAGAGGAAAAAAAGGGAAAATCATGAGAGAAAAAATAAAAGTACAAGATACAAGGTCGTGAGATTTATGTACCTTTTTTTTATTAAGAAACAAATTAATCGACTTAGCTCATCAAATAATTGCCAACTTTAATTTGGCCAACTCATTTTTTTTATTATTACTATCTTTTCCGATTTTAAGTATCAAAATCTTGACCATTTATTTATTTATTAGTTTTACCATTGAAGGAAAGTGCCTTCCGAAAATAATTGGAAGTTATGTTTGCAATCATGGTGACGTGACATGATAAGCAAGGATGACACATTTCTCGTAAACATTCACAGAAATCCCAACACATCACTCTAATTGCAAATTTTAGTTGCAAAATTCTAATTCCCCGACAAAGTTATTTCTTGAAACTCCAAACTTTTCCCTCAACTCCACGCATTAGAGATGCCAAATTTATAAACATTTCAAAAAAAAAAAAAAAGTCACAATTTGGTAGATTACAATCTGAACTCAATCTCCAGTTTATCTTAACAAGGATGATCTACTTACTGCTCACAACGTACACAGACTCACTCCAGAGAGTCACAGAAATATGATACCTATATTCTCCTCCTCACGGCCCCACCACCCCACACGCTGACCCAATCACAACTCACGCAATCACTTGAAGATTAGGGGCACAATTGTATATTCATCTCAAAATGGGGTTATTTTTATTTCCCAGGCCCACACGTATGCCCATGTCACGAGGGGTGAGATTCGCACTTTGATGGATTTCTCGAACAGAAACATTCGTGTCAAATCTCCCACAGGGGGGGTGGGAGCCGTCCATCCCCCCGGGATGCGCGCTTGAATATTCGGGATCTGTGCGTTGAAAATTCAAGCGCGCATCTCGGGGGAGATGAACGGCTCTCTCCCCCCTATGGGGTTCCTCGCTGTCTTCCTCGACAGTTAGACGGGTTCCTCTTTCTTTTCATTGCAACCTCCACAAACTTCCATTTTTATTTCCTCCTCTCAACTCCTCATCTGAAAACCCTAATTTTGCAGCTCTCGATCTCTCCGAGATCAGGTACCTGTTCTTCTTTGCCTCCTTCAATTTTGGTTAGTTCATAGTTTTGTAATTGCTTCGACACAATTCGGACTCGATTTGAACAATTAATTGTAATTCAGCTCTGTTTCTCTTGATGATTGCGTTGTTTTCGTGTCGATTTTTTCAATAACTACGTGATGTGCTGTATGTTGTTATTTGAATTGTATGGTTTTCTTGTTGAATTGTGGTTTGATTCACTCACGACTGATAAATAACCTCGTCTATACAGAAAATTGTATGTTAAAAATTATATTAGTTTTTGTGTGATGTGATGCATGATTTGTTCAATTTTGGAAGGTTGTTTGTGGAAATTGATGAATTTGGTTGTTTTTGGTGTGAGTGATTGTAGAAGAGAAGAAGGAATGGAGGAGTCTAGCATAAGTGATGTGAATCACTTGGAAGCGGATGTTCGATTGCCGCCTCGGAAGCGATTACTTGCGGGTTTGAAGAAGCAGAATTCTGATTGTCCTCCTTCTCCGTTATCTTGTGTTACTTCTAACATTGCCAGTGATGTTAGTGACCGTCTTCGTAATCTGTTGGACTCGTATTCTAATCTTAGTGCAGAGGAGATTGTGGATGCTTCGAGATTGGCGGCTACAACGGCGGCTGAAGCTGCAGCTAAGGCTAAAGCTGTGGCAGAGGAGAAGGCAGCGATAGCTGTAAAAGCGAGGGAGTTTGCAAGGAGCGCGTTGGAGTTGGTTGCTGGTTCTGTATATAATTATAAGAAAGATGGCCTCCCAAAAAGAGGCAGACCAAAAAAGCATGTCCCAGTTACTCACTTGTATAAGAAGCGCAAACTCGTCAAGAACAATGAAACTGACGAGGATCTGGCTCGTAGATTGCATCGAGCTATGAACAGCTCTTCTCGCCTTGCTAAAGGCCCTTCGACTGCTAGCTCCAAACTCCACAACTACAAGAAAATTAAGAAACAACTGGTTCTGGGAAAGAATAGGTTCTCCTGTGGAGGATTACGACTGGACATACCTTATACTGATAAAAATGCTGAAACTGGTGATAGGGGTATGGGAGAAAGCCTGGTCCAAGTAGGAGAGAAGTCTTCAAAGCACATTGAAATTGATCGGTCAGAGGTTGGCAATTTAGCTGCCGATGGAGAGGCAGAAGTTTACTTGACGGTGCAAGCCATAGAGAACAGAATTAAGACTGCTGCTAGAAAGAGAGGAAGGATTAAGCAAAAGAAGTTATCTTTAAGTTTGTGTACTGACAGAGATCGTGAAAATTCAAAAGAAGAGCTAGAATGTACAGGCTTACCATCATTGTCTGAGCCGAAACATAAATGCATTACCGAAAATATACCAGCGTCTTCAGTGATTCCTTCTACTGAGAGTGAAATGTCAGTTGAGACTGTTCCAACATGGAAACTCAAGGAGGTGAATGCACCACAATGTTGTGCTGGGAGTAATATATTGCGTTCTTTATGTTCAAACCCTGCAGTAACTACAGGATCTGCAATGATAGAAGTTGATCAATGAGGTAAGATTATTATCTTTGTTGATGCATGTCTGACCAAATTATATTCTACAGCTACTTACTTTCTAGTCACTCTATGCATCAAAGTAGTAATTGTCTTCATCCAATATCAGTTATCCGGAATGGTTTTCCTAGCCCTGTATAGTTTTGCTCTTGCGATTCTTTATTGATTGTATGTTAGAGACAAATTTGTATGTTCAACCTTTAGTATTTTTTAGGGTTTGGTGTCATGCATGCATGTATGTGTGTGATTACCTTTGCATCCGATTAGTTTCAAGTGATAATAGCTTTGTTCATCCAGCTATCAACAGTAGGTAATCAGGGGTGGCTCAAGAGGTCGTACATAAAAGTTCAATAGGGGGACCTTTTATACGAGCTAAACATCAGGAACGGACAAAAAGTGACAAAAACATTAATATGGACAAAATTAATTAAAAGTAGCTTTTTTTTTGCTTTTTTTTTTTTTGGATACATCATACAACTATCAGTACTATCGAAGAAAGACCATAACCATGCAATAATGGAACACGTGGTTATATAACGATGGATCCCATGGTTATAGGAAAGAATCAGATGAACATGAATCTTTCCTTGACTCCATTTAATTGAATGTGCTTTGAAATTAATAAATTAACAAATTAGTGTATGGATGGATGGTGACCCGTCAAATATGATCATGACATGCAGTTACCGATTGGAAAAATAATAATAACATAAAGGGATCTAATTTTGTGCTTTGAAATTAATATTTGAAAAAAGAAATGGATTGTATGGATGAAAGGTGATCCATCAAAATATGATCATGACTCATGACATCCAAAAATGAATTCCAAACCACCCTAGTATAGTATCAATTCAAGAAGTATCTAAAATGTCATTGTCAATATATTGGGAGGAGATTTGGAAGGAATATCTTGAATCCCTTCAATAGTGGCAACAAGCTGAAGTTTTAGCATGACAAGTGGGTCGGCAATGAGGCTTCAAGGTGAGATGCGTCACTTATTTTGACTTCGCCAAAAAATGGATGGCTTTGTTGGGGAGGTTGGTCAAGGGGAAAAGCATGGTATGACATGGGACATTCACCTGAGAAGAAGCATTAATAAATTGGGGAAGTTAGTATCCTATTGGGTGTTTGTTGCTCAAATACAGTTAAAAAGGAAGAGGATGTGTGGAGATGGAGATGGTTGGTGGCGGGTGTTTTTTAGTGGCAATATTTATTTATTAGTGTAATGAAAGTCATATTCCTGTAGCTACGGTTTTTGAGAAAGGAAGTGACGCTAAAAAGCGAACAACAACTTTGAAACCTTCATGAATGCAATCATATCTAAATTAACCAAAACGCTTTACCTATAGTTCTACACAAAGTGTATATGTAAGTTTAGGTGAATGGTGTTGTAGGGGGAATTGCGTTGTAAGCAGAGAAGTAGGAGGACAATTGACATATCGAAGGAGATTCCAATTTATTTATTTATTGCTAGAGTTATAAAGGAAGGATATTTAATATAGAGTGGGAAGTTGTAAATGATACAAAGTTGTAAATATGAGATTGGCAAAATGCAGTGGAGAAATGATAAGAATGCCATTTTTTTTCACAAGATTTAAAGGAGGGGAGGGTATGATATAGTTACCACAAGTTGCCAATTTTATGCATAAAAAAACTTATCCACATAAGCAAGTAAAGACCTCAAAATCCGCCCGCGGGGGCAGGGATGTTGTAATGGCTCCCTCCCACCACCCCTTGTTCTGTTCTTGTGTGTATTGCTTTCGTTAGAGGGATATTGAAGAAGATGAGATGGTCAGCGACTCATACACTGGACATTGGGGTTTCTGGATTGTGAGAAGCAAAATTTTCAAATGATGGGGACGATTCAAGAAGGCTATTACTTTCTCTCGTTGCAGTAATATGGCACTAGAGTACTGCTTACCCAAATCTTATAAGGTGGACTTCACAAGCTGAATTGTCAATTGGAATAGAATGGTAAGAGGACGCCAAATCCTCTTTAGGGTTCTCCCTTCTTCTTCTAATCTCTACGTTCTTCGATCAATGAAAATTTACACCCCCCCCCTCTTCTCTGAAAAAAAAAATCCTAAAAGATAAAGTAAGAATTTCCTTGTGGTCTAGTGTCTTATGCAAGCTTGTTCAGGAACCTAACCTAGAGACAACATGAATTGCCTACATATTTTGCATTTATTCAGGTTTTTTGGTATCTAACTCTCTGTTTGGATTTAGGCTTCAAAATACCTCTTAAGAGTAGTGGTTATACCATGCCAATATGGTTTGGTTCATTAACCCAAGCACAAACTGGGGCAAGTGGGTTGTTGGACCAGCTTCACAACATCTAGACTAGGTTGGGATCTTAAATGATAATCCAGATAAATGCATCAGAAGATATGACTGGTAAAAGGAAAGGAGAAGGCTGATGGATGTAACTAGTCAAAACCAATTCTTTGGAATTGCCATCCCCTTATTTGGGAAGCTACTTGTTGGTGTGTGGAATAGGAATATGTTTTAGTTGTCTAACAAGGTCCTGGACGAATTTAAGCAAGCAAGCAGAACCAATGTTAGTAAGTAGTTCTGAAAAAGGGATGCAGCCCATTGAGGTTCATAGTGAGCTTGAAACTCGACATAGTAGTAAGAGAAAAGTTGTAAGTACTGGTACCTCAGGATTTAGTTAAACATGCAGATAGTGTAATGGAGTACAGGCCACATGCTATGTAGCCTCGGGCACTAGGCGGCCTTGCGCCAAGACAACATTTTATTTTATTTTCTAATCCAAGTATGACTGGTATGTAACTAATATAGGAGCTATGACCTGTATAAATGCAATTATACATCATTTTAACAAGTAATGTCATACAAATTGACCTTAGTCTGGGTATTATGGCTTACAACTTAAAACATGGTCAAGTCAATTGACCTTGACCAGTGAAAATATATATATATATATAGTCTTAGGCAGTGTGATCGCCTAGCTCGCCGAGGCGAGCGCCTGAGACTACAACTGAAAGTCTCTCGCCTTGCAAAGGAGAGGCGACCCTAGTCTCAAATGCTTGCCTAGTGCGCCTAAGCGTTGCCCAGGACTACATAGGTCACATGTATCCATTTGCCTTAAGGGATGAATTGTATGAAAGTTTGTTGGTTCCTTCGAAGCTAGTTTATTGATTAAAGCATCTATACTTGTTTGCTAAATTTGCAGATTTGGAAACGTAAATTTGCAATGGATTTTTAAAGCTGACAATTATTGGCTTAGAGCTGACTGGTCTGGTAGGAGGTTACGAAGACATTAGTTGTGTGCCATGTGTCAAAACTAATAGAAAGCTTAGCTGTTCTCTGACAAAAATTTTCTTAACAGATATACACATGGGGTGATGCCTTAAAAGTTCAAGACTAATCATAGTTATTATTATTTTTTTTTTTTGCATTTCGTCGTGGTTAAAATGTCCACAGAATTTCTGATGTCCATTAGTAAACATTTCCTGAGCATTGAATACTGTGATACATATTGTAAGTGGGTTCTACTCGTGTCTTTGTGACTTTGGCCGTGAGCTCAACTTTGAATTCTGACTGGCTGTGCCTGCAAAGAACTCCTTAGGAAAGGTGGGCTGACAAGACTCCCCTTTGGAAGAGCCTCCAAAGGTCTAAGTTACTCTCTGGTGAAAGTACTCGGAAAGGAAAGAGAGTTCCAGAATAGGGATTTTTGTGCCTGTTTTAGGCACCCCTTTTACCCTGTATTTATAGGTACTTGGACGTGATATTTTTGTATCTAGTTTTGCGTGAGACAGTAAACCGTTTTGTGTGAGACAGTAAACCTTCCTTAAAAAGAGATATAGCGGTGTGAGTGTGAATTTTGGGATTGCCTTGGGTGCAATTTGGTTCGGTCAGTTCATGTTTGTCATTGATATAGTTGGCCATGATCTCGGTCACCTATTGTCAGTCTTCTGCCATATGCACGAGAAATGCCCCCAATATCGTATTCCTAAGCTTTTTGGATGTACTAATGATGCCATTCATTGCCATAATCAACAGTTTGCCTTTTCATAATCTAGACTTCCATTTTTTTACGTCTTATCTAAACTCCCCGAGCGCCTTTCATTATGGTTTATTTACTATCTCAGCTATTGTGTGCATTTGTTGAGGCTTATTTATACTTGTTCATGTAACCTCATTTTGACTCAAATATTAAGACATTTGAATGTGTCTAGACTCTAGATACATAAATTACTGTGACCATCTTAACGATTACAATCAGGATCTGTCAAGCATCATGTAGTCCATCCCTACTATTAGGATAATTGTAGTTTTTGTTCTCCAGCTCCTGTTGTTCATTTATATTTCTACTTCCTTTGGTTAAACGGCTCTCTTGCTGAATTCTGCGGTCTCAGTAACAAGTATGAAGCAATGGGTTGTGATGGACATGGAGCCTAGTCCTGCCTAGTCCTTCAATGCAGTTTTCCGGGAATGTAATCAATGTATCAAGGATAGCATTGGCGTGCTGAGTGACAGTTTTCTATGAGCTTCACCACCATCAGATCATCAATATTTGACTGTGAGATGAGAGTTCTTAAATGTGTGAGCTTTGAACTTTCTTTTTATTCCCTGTATTTAGTCATCACCAATCAAGACTGTCCAGAAACTGGTACCCGCGTTCATCTTCTCATTATTTTGTTTGGAGTTGAGACTCTTGTTTTAAGGATGACTGATACAAGTTATAGTTCCTTATCATGTAAAGTTTAATTATGTTGCCATTAATAATTCAACAGCCTTGCTGCAATGTGGCAGACTTATGGTTTCTCATTTTTTGATGTCAGTATTTCTACATGTTATGGTTAAATGATAGACCGGCATCTGAGCAGATGGGAACAGTGTCTCCCAGCAAATGAATTGTTCATTACAAAATGAAAATGGATGATACATCTTATCAACAGCATTTGCCATATATAAATTCGTCACAGAGAATTCCATTAGATTTCAACGCAAAATGAATCACCGTGCTTTATGCACAGTTCGGTTGCGTGTGTTTTTTTTTTTAGGTTCAGATTGGAGAAGTTGATTTTATCTGATCTGGTTTATTTTTTCATATGTTGCTGATATTTCACTTGAAGAGGGTAAAAGATGAATCTTTGTTATACAAGGAAACATTTGAACTTGTATTCAATGTGAATAAACGTCTACATATTTTAGCAAGTATTAATGTTACTTTAGCTGAATCAACAAGGTTTCTCAGTTTTCTCGTCAAGATCTTAGACCATCTCCATTAACACCCATAGCGTACAGAGAACACAGGTCTTGTACATTTTATCCAAAAAATGGATACCGAAAGTGGTAACAAAGTTATAGATTCGGTTATTGGTAAGAAAGTGTTGATCGACCTTTCAAAAGCCATCTGGTGTTTGAAGGTCACCCAAGCATCTGCCCTCTCTTGGATGAATCTCTTCTTCCAAAATTCAGGACAGTAGTCTAAATACCCAAAGAAATTGTATACGGAATCAAATTACTTTCTTATATGTCAAGCCTTTCAAACTAGCTACTTTTATTCCTCAAGGAATGACGAACCTGTAATGGAGAACAAGAGTTAGCTAGAACTCCAACAAAGTTACATGTTCTCTAAGTTTATCTTAAACAAACCAGTGGTTTTGAAACCACTCAAACTACGTTTTCTATCGCTTGTCAACCCAACAATTTGCCTCCTTTATCTTACTCTTGTAGCAAAACCTTTCTTAAACAACTTTGGCAAGCTAAACTTTAAATTCCAGTGAAAATCAAAATTCTTTCTCGGAAATCAATGGTAGGGATCATACCTACCTCTTTGAACCTTAGGCACCATCATATTCAAGTGGATCAAAAAGCATGTAATCTATGTTCCCAAGCTCCTGAAACTGAACGCTATATTTTCTTCCATTGTGATTGAGCTTCACAACTGTGGCTACTATCTCCTTGTCCTATTAATTATCAGGTTGTTCCAATTTTAGCTTGTGAAAATATAAATACAGCTTCTACTGAAGCAGCTACTTGCGCAAAACTTACAAAATCCTACATTTCCTCATTCCTTTCAAAATGAGGATTGGATTAGAATTTAAGCGGGGTATGCATATTGTCATCAAACTAGAGCTATTATCATGGCAGGAAATGCCATCGATGACGACAATAATTGTATGGTGTTAAGACTCTAATTGTGGAAGATTTCAATAAGTTGAATAGGTGTGAATTGGGAATGCAGGTTATGAGGTTTATTTGTGCCTTTGGCATGGCAGTAGATATGGATACTTGGTACTAAAGCAAATTTTCATCTTCAGTTTTGGAGCCTACGATTTTTGAAGAAATCAGTATGAAGCATCTTGCTCTCTTTATCCTGGCTCTTCTTCAGAAGCTTAAAGATATTGATAATATATAAAAACGGTCACATCCCTAAACTATATACGTGTCATGGTGGTCTCGAGGAAATACAAACCTCAGCGTCAGCCCAACACTGATCCGGCCCAAGTGGTTCCAACCCCGCCCAGTTCAGTCCGCTAGACGGACCCAAACTCTTACAACACGCTAGGCTCACACGTCTCATAACTTTCCTCAATACCCGTAAGTCTTACTAAGGCAAGTATCTCGAGGATCAGCTTCGGACTGGCAACTACAACGACTCTTTGCTTCCAACTAGGAAGCAAATACCAATGTACATTCTGCACAGGAAAACTCCCTTCTACGGATTGCTCTTAGATTTGGAACTATCACCCGCATATCTAGAAACACGAGGCTAACAGAGAACTTCCTATACTTCAACACAATTTAGGTGAACAGACACACATATATAGACAATCATTCCATAAAAATTTGAATTCTCACAATTTGATTAGAAACTTGGCTTCTATGAATTTGCTTTACAACTCAGTTGCATGATTTGTTTCCTCTAAATTGAAATGGTTGACTTTACCATTACCCTTAATCCAGTATCTTAAAAAATTTTCTAGATTAATATCTGTTCAGAACCTTACTCTCCCATCCCCTAAGATTGAAATAAATAATGAATGAAAAATGACACAACAAAGATATGCGTTTGGTTTTGTGCTTGCAAATGAGAGATCCATATTGTGCTTTGTTTCAAATGATTGAGGTCATAAACAAGTTAGAAATCCATTGCGATGTATGATGCCGATAGCATTTATGGCAAAGGGAAGAGAGTCACAGTGGAACGTTGGAGGAAGAAGGTGGAGTTTGATACATCATAACTATGATATCCTCCAGATTTACACTGAAACCCACATGTTACAATATTAGTTGCTTCCTCTATGTTTGTGTATTAATTTATTGAGGGTGTGTTTGGTTGCATGGAATCCTATGTCATGGAAATTCATGAGGGGACCCCTACATTTTAGGCTAAATTGATGTATCACTCCACATCCACAATTTTATTTTGTGATCAATGGTGGGAATGAAAGTCCCATGAACATGTGAATCCCACTCCTTGGTCCCCCAAGGCATGTGATTTCCATGTTCACGGGACTTCCATTTCCACCATTGATCATAAAATCAAATGGTGGATGTGAAGTCAATTTAGCCTAAAATAGAGGGGTCCCCTCATGGATTCCCATGTGTCACAACTATCTTCTTGCCTAGCAAGTGAGGTTAGCAAGTGTAAATAATGTAGAGTATTCCACATTGTTCTAGAGAGTTCTCTAGAACCTTCCATAAAATTTCATAGAGCTCCATAGGATTCTAGTCCTTAGATATTTCTAAGGAAGTGTGTAAAAGTTCATTATAGACCGTTAGATCAAATTGATCACCACCGTCCATTGAGGAGGTGGAGTTGTATAAATAGGCCAAGGCCTCATTTGTTGTAATCACCTCAGAGAATTCAAGCAATACAAGTTCTAGTTCTCTTAAGCTCTCTTGTGTGTTCTTAGCTTGCTTAGCTTTCCAAAGTCTAAGTAAGTCTTTTGTGGGCAAGGCTGACTAGCTTTCTTTGATAAGTCGGGGCAAAGTTTGCTAGTGCCGCACGGGAATTACTTGTGAAAAGAAAGCCCATGACAGTTGGTATTAGAGCTCGGTTTGGCAAGGTTGGTGAAATCCTTCTACACAAGAGAATGTCGTCAAAGATCAACAACCCATCAATTGCCAACAACGACAAAGGTGGGAAAGTCCGCAAGGACAAGTCGAAGGACATGATCGCTGCGATGGATGAAAGGTTGGCTAAGTTGTGTGCCACCATGTCCGACTTGAAGAAGAAAGTCGAAGACATGGACCAACGCATCGAGGGGAAAGTGTCCAATAGGGAGGACCAAGAGCTCCGGGAAGAGATGCAAGGAGCCTTAAACGTAGTAGTGTACATGGTGTCTAGAAAGATCGAGTCCCTTTGAAGCCAAAGTTGTTGCTAAAGATGAGGAGGTGGAAGCTTATAAAGAAAGAGTTGAGAAACTTGAAACTCAACTCAGGGTGTGTATGGTTGCGGTAGCCAATGGTGGGACTACACCAGGGACAATCACCTACAGAGTCGAAGCTCCCAAACCTAAGGCCTATGGTGGGGCAAGGAGTGCAAGGGAGATCGATAACTTCTTGTGGAACATGGAGCGCTACTTTGATGCGGTTGGCATAATAGATGAAACATCAAAGGTACATAGTGTCTCCTTATATTTAAATGATGTTGCTACAGTTTGGTGGCGCAAAAGGTCTGATGATGTCAAGAAGGGATTGTGCACCATCGACACTTGGAAAGAATTCACGAAGGAACTCAGGAGACAATTCTACCCGGAGGATGCCGAAAGCAAAGCTAGGGCCAAGCTTTGTCACCTTCAACAGAAGGAAGGCCACATAAGGGAGTATGTGAAGGAGTTCTCGGAGTTGCTCTTGGAGATTTCTGACATGGGAGAAAAGGATGCTTTGTTTAGCTTCCTTGATGGCCTAACAGGTTGGGCCAAGTTGGAATTGAAGAGGCGAGGTGTGCAAGACCTTGCAACAGCTATGGCTGCGGCCGAATCCTTGATTGAGTTCAAGAGAAAGGACTTATCTAAGGGGAAAGGGAAAAGGCCGAGTAATGATGGCAAAGGTGGGGGAGACAAAGAGAAGTCTTCCAAGGAACACAAGTACTCCAAAGACAAGGGGAAGGAGAAAAGAGATGGATCACCCAAGAATATATCTTGCTTCTTATGTAGTGGACCCCATCGGGCATTCGAGTGTCCCAACCGGGGAAAACTTGCCACGCTTGTCATGGAGGAAGAAGCAAAAGAAGAAAGGAGGATCGCCTCAATGAATCTCCTAAGTGCCATTCAAGCTAAGGTCGAGGAACAACCACGTGGAAGGATGTACGTGGAGACCGAGATCGGGAACAAGACTTTGAAAGCCATGATGGATACCGGAGCAGACACAGTCTACATGGCCAAAGACCTTGCTGAAGAAATTGGCCTATCATATACTAAGGAGAAAGGATATATCAAGGGAGTCAATGCTAAAAGTCTCCCAATTGAAGGAGTAGCTCGTGGCACCGATATTCGGCTTGGACAATGGCGAGGTAAAGTCGACATAACTATTGCTCCAATTAATGATCACAAGTTCTATTTGGGTATAGATTTCTTGGACATGGTGAAGGCGTTCCTGGTCCCATATGCCAACACCATGTGCATCATGGAGAAGGGACAACCTTGTGTTGTGCCCGTGGTACGAGAGATAAGTAAGGAGAGAATGGTGTCCGCTCTCCAACTTTCTAAAGGAGTAAAGAGGAATGAGCCTACTTACTTGGCTACCCTCAAGGAAGACGAAGGTCCCATGGATTGAAAGGTGAATGCACCTAAGGCCGTCCAAGATGTTCTCAAGGAGTACAAGGATGTTATGCCTGCCGAGTTGCCTAAGAAGCTTCCACCAAGGAGAAAGGTGGATCATGCTATTGAGTTAGAAGTTGGAGCAAAGCCACCCGCATTTGCTCCTATCGTATGGCACATCCTGAGCTCGAGGAGTTAAGAAGACAATTGAAGGATTTACTAGATGCTGGTTATATCCGACCCTCCAAAACTCCATATGGTGCGCCTGTCTTATTTCAAAAGAAACATGATGGATCCCTACGGCTTTGTATTGACTATCGGACACTCAACAAGGTCACTATAAAAAACAAGTACCCGATTCCACTTATTGCGGATCTCTTTGATCAACTTGGTGATGCAAGGTACTTTACCAAGCTTGTCTTGCGCTCGGGATATTATCAAGTCCGCATAGCCGAAGGAGATGAACCAAAGAGGACATGTGTTACAAGGTACGGGTCTTACGAGTTCTTAGTCATGCCATTTGGTTTAACTAATGCGCCAACCACATTTTGCACTCTAATGAATAAGGTACTAGCTCCTTACCTTGATCGGTTCGTAGTTGTGTACCTTGATGACATTGTGATCTATAGTAAGACATTGGAGGAACATGTGGATCACTTGAGGCAAATGTTCCAAACTTTGAAGGAGAACAAACTCTATGTCAAAAAAGAGAAGTGTTCATTTGCCCAAGAGGAGGTGACATTCTTAGGTCATATCATTGGCAAGGGCAAGCTTTGTATGGACAAGTCCAAGGTACAAGCCATCCAAGAATGGGAACCACCGACCAAAGTCACCGAGTTAAGATCTTTCCTTGGCTTGGTGAACTATTATAGAAGGTTCATCAAAGGCTACTCTTCCATAGCCGCTCCATTGACGGACTTGCTCAAGAAGGGACGAAGTTGGGATTGGAGTTCAAAATGCCAACAAGCTTTCGAATGATTGAAGAAGGCAATTGTGGAGGAACCGGTGTTGGCACTCCCCAACCATTCTATTTCTTTTGAGGTACATACGGATGCTTCCGATTTTGCTATTGGTGGGGTATTGATGCAAGAAGGACATCATATTGCCTTTGAAAGTAGGAAGCTCAATGATACTGAGAGGCGGTACACAGTGCAAGAGAAGGAAATGACTGCGGTTGTGCATTGCTTGCGAACATGGCGTCATTACTTGCTTGAGAGCAAATTTGTGGTCAAGACCGACAATGTTGCCACTAGCTACTTCCAGACACAGAAGAAGCTCACACCAAAACAAGCTAGATGGCAAGATTTCTTGGCAGAGTTCGATTACACTTTGGAGTACAAGCCTAGCAAGGCTAATTTTGTTGCGGATGCTTTGAGTAGGAAAAGAGAACTTGCTGATATAAGTCAAACTCAAAGCAATTTGAAGGGACGCATAAAGGAAGGATTGACACATGATTCCATGGCTCAAACCATCATATCTCTTGTCAAAGATGGGAAGACAAAACAGTTTTGGGTGGAGAATGGCTTGATATACTCTAAAGGAAGGCGAATCTATGTTCCACCTCATGACAACCTAAGGAAGGAACTCTTGAAAGAATGCCATGATAGCAAGTAGGCGGGACATCCAGGTATACATCAGACTCTTGCTCTCTTGGAAGATTCCTATTATTGGCCACATATGAGGGATGATATCGAAGCATATGTAAAGACTTGTCTTGTATGCCAACAAGACAAGGTGGAGCAACAGTCACCTGCCAGCTTACTTGAACCTCTCCCCATCCCAGAGAAACCTTGGGAGAGTGTTTCCTTGGATTTTTATAGTTGGTTTGCCCGCATAAGAAGGTTGCAATTGGATACTTGTGGTCGTATAAGGAGTGCACATCATCAGTGATCGGGATACTCGGTTCACGGGAAAATTTTGGACTGAGTTATTCAAGTTGTTGGGTACCGACCTTAACTTCTCTACTAGCTTTCATCCTAAAACGGATGGTCAGACGGAAATGATGAATGCCTTGCTGGAGTTATATCTTAGGCACTATGTGAGTGCCAATCAGCGAGATTGGGCTAAATTGCTAGATGTTGCCCAATTCTCTTTCAACTTGCAGAAAAGTGAAGCGACGGGTCGCAGCCCATTTGAGATTGTCATGGGACAACAACCTATGACCCCGAGTTTTATTACCACTGGCTACACTGGAGTGAGTCCATCAACCTATAAGTTTTCCAAATGATGAAATAATCAAGCTGATGAGGCTCGAGCTTACCTGGAGAAGGCATCCCAGAGGATGAAAAAGTGGGCCGACAAGAAGAGACGACCTCGAGAGTTCCAGGTTGGAGACCTTGTGCTTGTCAAGATGCATACTCATGCTAGACTTTCAGGACTGCATCGTGGCCTTATCAGGATATATGAGGGTCCTTTCCCCATAGTCAAGAAAGTGGGAAAGCAAGCATACAAGGTCGAGTTGCCGCCGAGGATCAAGTTTCATCCAATCTTCCATGTGAGCCTATTGAAGCCGTATAAGGAAGATCGGGATGATCAAGTTTCGCAAAGAACATGAGGATCCAACATGACAAGGAAGTAGAGACTATCTTGTCAGATTGTGTGGTGCGCCATTCCAACCAACCTCCCACACATGAGTTACTCGTCAAGTGGAAGCAATTGCCAGAAAGTGAAGCTACCTGGGAGCCAATCCAACATTTGTGGCAATTCAAGGAGCAAATCCAAGCGTACGAGGATTTGAAGGCAACGAGGACGTCGCCCGATTAGGTGGGGGAGAATGTGACAGCTATCTTCTTGCCTAGCCAAGTGAGGTTAGCAAGTGTAAATAATGTAGAGTATTCCACATTGTTTTAGAGAGTTCTCTAGAACCTTCCATAAAATTCCATAGAGTTCTATAGGATTCTAGTCCTTAGATATTTCTAAGGAAGTGTGTAGAAGTTCATTGTAGACCGTTAGATCAAATTGATCACCACCGTCCATTGAGGAGGTAGAGTTGTATAAATAGGCTAAGGCCTCATTTGTTGTAATCACCTCAGAGAATTCAAACAATACAAGTTCTAGTTCTCTTAAGTTCTCTTGTGTGTTCTTAGCTTGCTTAGCTTTCTAAAGTCTAAGTAAGTCTTTCGTGGGCAAGACTGACTAGCTTTATTTGACAAGTCGAAGCAAAGTTTGCTAGTGCCGCACGAAAAGTACTTGTGAAAAGAATGCCCGTGACACATGACATATTATTTCATGCAACCAAACACACCTGAGATTGCAAGAGATAAGATTGTCTATTTACGTTATTGTTAGTTAACTAGAGCTAATAAATTAGGCCTTATTGATAATCAAATTATAAAAGTAGGTAGTAATTGGACAATATCCTCAGTAGTAATTAACCAAGAAAAATTCTAATTATCGAGGGAACCAGCGAGGGACCCCACAGGGGGGTGGGAGCCGTCCATCCCCCTGGGATGCACATTTGAACTTTCGGGATGCGTGCGTTGAAAAGTCAAACATGCATCCCGAGGAAAGATGAACGGTTCCCACCCCCTTACCCTACTCCCCCTCCCCCCTGGTGGGGTCCCTCGCTGGTTCCCTCGATAATTAGACGGGTTCATTAACCAAACGCCCTCAATCGTTTTATCTATTTGAATAATAATATTTTTACTCACAACAATAGTGGGCTTGTTTAAAAATGGCCGAACCATGAGCCCAAAACTTGAGACGGACCACAGAGCTTGAAGCCCAAAACCTCTCCCAGTTAAAACCCTCGATTTCACCTCTTCACCATTTCTTTCATCTTCTTCACTTCATCCTCAGCCGCCGCGCCCAGAGCTACAGGTATATATATTTCTCTCGATTGATTGTTGAATCTCTGTCATTTAGATGCCCCGTAAACCTTAATCAATTGTAGAGGTTTTCATCTCTTCTTACGGTAGATTAGTTTGTATGCGTGTGTGTGTCTATGGATTTTGTAGTAGCTGATAAACCCTAATCTCTCTCGTATGTATGCGTTATTTCTAGACCCATCTTCTTCATTTCGATCGATCTTGTTATACATATTTCATGTTAAAAACTTTTATTTAGTTCTACTGGAGAATAATAGTTGTTGATGTTTTTGTCTTTCAATGCGAGTGAGGGATAGCTAATTAGAATATTTCCTTAAAATCATGGAGAGGGGGTTTATTGTTTTTTGTCAATCTAATTAGAATTTTGGGTTTTGGCTTAATGTAACAAGGTTTTTTTTTTTTTTTTTTTTTTTTGTAAGAATTTAGTTTTTCAATTAGATTTAGAGGCGAAAACAAAACGCCCCTCCTGTTTAAAATGATGATGATATGTATGATGTAGTGCATTTTTAGTAGTGTTTTGATTCGATTGAACTAATTTGTACTGCCATCATTCAGGTAAGGTAAGCAATGGTGAAGCATAACAATGTTATCCCCAATGGGCACTTTAAGAAGCACTGGCAGAACTATGACAAAATTCACGCACAATTGAAAGGTTAACTTCACTTGTTCGCAGCAAAGCAAAGCAAATACACTCTCTCGATCGAAGTGTTGAAAGAAAGAAACAAACCTTGTAAAACCCTTGTTTCTCTCTTTCTTCACTACCCTTGTAATCTTGAATGGCGATCTCGTCGACCCAACAATCTCCATTCAAACACATCACCCTTTCTTCTTCCAAAACCCTCATTCGCCAAACTTGTAACCATCCTTCAATAATCACCTACTCCCGAGTCTCCATCAAATGCAATTTTTCAAAACCCCTAAAAGTTGAACTAGAGCCCATCTTCACCTCTGTAACATCTTTTGCTCCAGCCACAGTAGCCAATCTTGGCCCAGGCTTCGACTTCCTCGGATGCACTGTCGATGGGATCGGCGACCATGTCACCTTGCAAGTCGACCCTGATGTGCAACCTGGGCATATCTCAATCTCCACCATTCATGGTGTGGGAAACAGTTCCAGCAAGCTTAGCAAAACCCATTATGGAATTGTGCTGGAATCGCCGCCATCTCTATGATGAAGATGCTCGGAATCTGCTCAGTGGGTTTGTCTCTGTCGTTAGAGAAGGGTTTGCCATTGGAGAGTGGACTTGGATCTAGTGCTGCAAGTGCCGCCGCGGCTGCTGTGGCTGTTAATGAACTCTTTGGTAAAAAGCTATCAATATCTGAAATTGTTATGGCTGGTCTTGAGTCGGAGGCTAAGGTTTCGGGTTATCATGCGGATAATATTGCTCCGGCGATTATGGGAGGATTTGTTTTGGTTAGTAACATGGAAGCTCAGGATTTGGTTCACCTCAGTTTTCCAATTGAAAAAGAATTGTTTTTTATTCTCGTGAATCCCGAATTCGAAGCACCAACCAAGAAAATGAGGCAGGTATTGCCCTCCGAGGTCAGAATGACTGATCACAATTGGAACAGTGGCCAAGCAGGAGTATTGATAGCATCTATTTTGAAAGGGGACATCAATGGGCTCGGCAAGGCAATGTCTTCCGACAAGATTGTAGAGCCGAAACGAGCTCCGCTGATTCCTGGATTTATTGGGGTGAAGAGGGCAGCACTTCAGGCAGGGGCATTTGGGTGCACAATTAGTGGTGCTGGACCGACGGCAGTTGCGGTAATAGACAACCAGGAGAAAGGGAAAGAGATTGGGGAGAAGATGGTGGAGGCATTCATGAAGGAGGGCAATTTGAAGGCATCTGCAACACTTCGAAGTCTTGATCGAGTTGGTGCCAGGCTTATAAGTTGTAAGTAGCAGTGGACAATGATTGACCAATGAACGTAAGTTTATTTAACTTCATTTTTGTTTGATGCATAAACAAACCCTGAAGAGAAAATTCTGTAGTTGATTTGTTAAGCTTTTCTTGATTATGTAACGTTGGTTGGGATTCCTGAAGCCAATCTTAATGCCTATTAATCTTGAATTATGAATGTTCTCCAATTTTGGAAGGATCTGAGTTGCTATGTAATCTTAGACTGTGTTTCTGTCTTAACTTGATCAAATAAATATTAGAATTTGATTCAGTTTGAATTTGCTCCAGGATTTTATGTTGGCTCCAATAGAGCATTATCCATTCCATATTCCTTGTTTCTGGCCATTCAATAAGTTTCATAATTATTAAGTGGTATGTTATTCATGCTATTGCTTGGTCGGTCACGGTTATAACCTTAGATTGACTGGTTCGAATGATTGTTTTAGTTCATAAAAATAGGTATGACACCGTTTACTGTCAATTTGGTTCTTTTGATCCACATTCTTAGGACAATCAGGCTTCTAGATCTTCAATCTAGTAAGCCACAGTTACAACTTACAAATATGATTCTTTTGTTCTTCAGTACAAGTTATAAAAATGTGTTCCAGCTCTGGAATTTGTTGTGTCGTTGTTTCTGTGTCGCCTCCTACATAAGTATCTATTAATTTGTGATTCAGTGATGGACTGGATGAGCAGATCAGTTCCGATAGTATTGTTGGTTTGGGTGCTTTGGGCCTTAGTGTCGGTGTCATAGGTGGGGTTGGTAATGTAATAGCTTCTTTTTTTGTGTTATAGGGTGGGGCGGGGGGTTTGTTGAGGTTTGGTCACTTCTCATGTTACCATATTATCATTGGCTCATGAATGCTGAGGAGCTTGCAACTGCCACACAGGTTCAAGGTTCTTACATGCCTATTGTTTGTGAGAAGCCAACTGTTGAGCTTGTGAAGCTGTTACGATCCTTGTTATGGACCTTCCACTCCTGGACAGCTCGGACTTTTGGGAGAATTGGTTGGTTCATAACAATTGGTATCAGAGCCAAACCCCACATCCAAAGTTTGAATCCCGACAGGGGGCGACCTATAGGCTGGATTAAAATAATTTAGCATTATGTATGGGCATAGTGCTAAGTTGTTGAATACTGGTAGCTGAGAGAAGGCTCACTGGGCCAGTGTCGATAGAGTGGGCCGACGAGGACGTCGGCTGTGGAAACGTGGGGCAATGTTACGATCCTTGTTATGGACCTTCCCCTCCTGGACAGCTCGGGCTTTTGGGAGAATTGGTTGGTTCATAACAGAAGCCTACAGAGGAGATGAAGGCATTCAAGGCCTATGGCAAACTTCGTCTTGAGAGGATGAACAAGAAGCACTATGGCATTAGGATGAAGAAAGCTGCAGAGGCAGAAAAGGAGGACAAGAAGTAAGAAGGTATCAAGTCAGATAGATAGTGAAATAGTGCGAAGGAGGTCATTTGTTTATTTGGTGCTGATTCTGATATCTGAAAGTTACTTTATATTTTACTTAAACCTTTCTCAGTCAGTGAACAATTTTTGGATTTTGTAGTATCTTCTTCAAGTAAGATTTTGTGACATCTCCTTTATGCCAACATTGACTTGTGAATGTTTCAATTGCATTATGTCAACCTTTCTATGCTCTTTAAATTTCAGTTGCAAGAAAGCAGTGCTATAGATTGTGTTGAACTGTTTTGGTTTGTCAGACTCTTTTTATGTTATCATTTTTCAGTGCGGTTTGGTGTATGGAAAGGTTTGGAGGACAAGTTAAGTCTAGGGAGCCACTTTTCGGCCATATTTTGGTTTTTTTTTTTCATTTTTTACCCCTCTTTAAAGCACTCTATAAAAGCAACACTTCTAGGCAGTCAGAGAACACAACCATTTTTTTTTGTCAGGTTTTAAACTTTTTACACTTCTACCCCTTTTATAAATGATGTTTGTGGTTGTTTTTTTAAAGAGAATGACTTTAAAAGTATAAAAAAATGTTTCCTGGCTGTCTAGACTTATTCCTATAAAAGGGAAAGGGAAGAAGCGTAAAAAAATTAAAATTTGACCCAAAAGTGGCTTTCAAACTTGGCTCCCTAGAATTGTTGTTGGAGGATATAGGTGATTGAGATTTCAGTTGCATGACTTGCAATGCTGAATCAGTTGTTGAGGTTTCACTCTTTCCTCGCTCTGTAGAATTTCCGTACTTGTGCTAGTTGAAGTATTGCCCATATCTGTAGTGGCCATTCAGTCTAGAGAGCCAGGCCCATAGCGCTAGGAGTGTTCGGCCGTGCTCTCTAGCACTTTTTTTCATTTGTTCTTCATCTATTCTTCTTTCTTTTTTTATTACCCACACACTCTCTCATAATCACGTTCTAGAGAGCTCCCCTGGCATTAGGGATCTGGCTCTCTGGAAATTTTCCTCTAGTGGCAGTGCAAATAATGCATTTCATTTTTAAGTTGAATTAATGTAAAAAAAACAGTAATAAATTTAGATCTGATTCCTCAGTGGCGGGGTGCTAGTGTGGTGATTGGAGATGATACAAGAGAGTCATTTGATGTGAAAGTGCGATGGTTTGAAACAGAGGTTCTCCACAAATTCAAATCTGAAGATATAGAAATCTCTGTGTGTCTCCTTAAAAAAAAAATTCAAAATATTTTGCACGAGTTTCAAATGAGGATTGTAATTAAATGTATGTGTGGCAACTCTTTTCAACAAGCTTGGTTGGAATACAAGCACTCAAGCAATCTTAATTAACAGGGACTGCTTTGTAATCATTTACGTTGTTGGCAGTAGCGAAAGAGTGCTTTAGATTGGCGTTTTTCTCTGTTTTCCTTGACACCATTATTAATATCACAGCTTTAGGCATAGACTTTTTAATATCACAGCTTATAAGGTTTCACACCAATATTAAATAAATAAAAAATATTTCAATTCAAACACTTTTTTTCTTCTCATATTTTTTTTTTTCATATTCCTTCCCTTTCTACTCCATCAAGCATTACCACTCTATCGACAGCACTACCACACCATGCTTCATCACCACTCGCCTCCTCCTCATTTTTTCTTCTTTGCGGAGTCTTCTGCGAGGGCAAAAAAAATGGCCCTTGTATAGGCTAATGCGAATGGATAACCCATCATCACAAAGACCTCTGTGTGTCGGGGTTCTCCACTCGCATGAGCCTATGCAAGGGCCAATTTTTTTTTGCTAACGCAAAGGTTGCCGCGAGTAGGGAATCCATCCTTGCCGAGGGCAATGGGGAAGAAAAAAATAGAGAAGACGAAGAAAAAGAAGAGAGGAAGAAAAGAAAAAGGAGGTAGCGATGGGGCGTGGTGGGATGGTGATGCTTGACGGAGAAGAGGGAGGAAGATAGGAAAAGATGAAAAGTGTTTGAGTTATGGTGTTATTTTTTTAAAATTTTTTTATTGATGGTGTGAGACAGTAGAAACTGTAATACTAAAATGCCGTTACCCTAACTTTATGGTAAGTTGAGCAATGGGTAAAGCACGTCACACTTGTAATCCAACTTCTCAAGAGAAAGTTTTCATCTAGGGTTGAGTAAACTGAAATATTTACTAAGATTGATTGTTAAGACTTAAGAGTAACTTACGGTACAGATAATAAGGTAGTTGCATATAACATTTTAAAAACGATTAAGAGTGTCTATTATACATTGCATATGGCAAGATATTCCACAAAATGATATTAAATATCCTGATTAATGATTATTATCCGTTATTTATAGGATGATTATCATAATAATATTTTGAGCACAAGTTTTGGCATAAATTATCTTTTTGATACTACTCAAATTTCAAGCACTAGTTTATGGTATTTTCACGGAATCTCTTTGATACTTTACAGCCTAAATATCAGACCTTTCTTAAAAGTACGATTATATGTTCCAAAAATCACATCTGTAATTTTAATTAGGATAATTTCCTTTTCAAGTATCTTGGAGAAGTTTGAAACCAGCTATATTTAAATGGCCTAAGAGCTCAAAAAATACCCAGCAATGGGTATTATGAATCTGTCACATTTCAAGGTAATTATGATATTTATAACCAGTTGAGGGACAATGGCATATGTCACAATTGATACTATTATTTAACTGAACATGACTAGAATAATTGTCTAAAATGATATTAGGGGTAGCATGCTTTTTTGTTTTTGTTTTTATAATTGGAAGGGAAATACTTGACTGGATGAGCAGTTCTACACTACCTGGTCCACAATGCTTGGTCCATGCCTGGATGGTACCAGGCACGTGCAGCTGATGACGTGGCAACCTTGACAAAACAAAAACAAAAACAAACAGTGAAAGTAACTAAATGACTGCTTTAACTCAGATCGAAGAAGCCCAAAAGCAAGCAACCCCTCCCACCCTCAAAAGTGAGCAACCCTCGTTCTGAAAGCTCCCTGAAGCGTGAGGTATGTGACAGGCATTGGGAAGGACGAAGGTGTCGGGTTTGGAAAGGAGGAGAGTGGGTCGTCTTGATTGAAATATCGAATTAGCTTGTGGAAGCTGGTACTATCCACCTCCCGTTGTCGTTCCTCCTCCACACACAGTCATCTCATTGGTGTCGTTGTCGTTCACCAACAAACTCGTGGAACTCTTGTGGAAATCTTTGAAGGTAAGTTCCTCCTCCACCATTTTCATCCCCAATTAGCTTTGCAAATATAAACCCTAGTTTTTTGGATTAATTTCATTATTTTGTTTTCCTTCAATTTCATCCCCAAGTAGTTTCTGTATGATTATGGATTAATTTTAGGTTAACATTCTGTAAATGTAAACCCTAGTTTATTTGTTGAAATTCATATATTTTTCTATAACTTTCTAAAAATTAAATAATCAGTTTTTAGATAATCAATTTTAAATAATCAGTTTCTTAGATAATCAGTTTTTTTAAATACCTGTTATCTTTCTGATTATTGCTACATGTTATGAAAATATTGTGTTAAGTTTGTAATTAGTTTACAAGTTAAATATTAAGGGATGTTATGAAAATATTGTATTTCATATTTTCGGGGATGGATACATTAGAAAATAACGAAAGTATGGAAAATGAAGAAATTTTAGAGGAGATAAAAGAGCCTTGCATAGGGATGGAATTTAACAACATTGATGAGTATCAATCTTATTATCATGATTATGGTAATAAAAAGGGATTTCCAGTGAGAGTACGGGCAACTGAAAAAGATGAATATGGAAATCCTAAATATCTTATTCTTGCATGTGGTCGGGCTGAGAATTCAATAAGCAAAGCAGAAAGTGCTATAAAATTGCGTGCCTCTGGTAGATGTGGTTGTAAGGCTAAGATTAGAGCTCTTATACGCCCTGATGGAACATTGAGAGTGACAACATTAACAGATGATCACAATCATGATTTGAGCCCTGAAAAATCGAGATATTATCAGAAAAATCAAGTTATGAACCAGTATGTCAAGAAGATGCTTGAATATAATGATAGGGCGGGCATTAGGCCAAATAAGAGTTTTTCTTCGTGTGTGGTTGAAGCGGGTGGGAATGATACTATGACATTTTCCCAAAAAAGATTGTTACAACTATATGCATAAAATAAGGCGGTTGAGACTTAGTGAGGGTGATGCAACGACACTTCATAACTACTTCCGAAAGATGCAAGCTAACAATGTTGATTTTTTCTATTTGATGGATTTGGATGACAAAGGGAGGTTAAGAAATGTTTTTTGGGCTGACGCATGGAGTAGAGCAGCTTACAAGGAGTTTGGTGATGCCATTACTTTTGACACTACGTACTTAACTAATAAGTACGAAATGCCATTTGCTCCTTTTGTTGGGGTGAATCATCACGGTCAGTCAATACTTTTTGGATGTGGATTGATATGTAGTGAGGCAGTAGAAGATTTTGTTTGGCTTTTCAAATCTTGGTTCGTGTGTATGAATGATTGTGTTCCAGCTGCTATAATCACTGAACAAGACAGAGCAATGAAGAGAGCCATCGAAATTGTGTTTCCCAACACACGACACATAGATGGTGCTTATGGCATATTATGAAAAAGTTGCCCAAAAACTGTTAGGTTGCAATCAATATGAGGCTATAAAGTTTGCAATGCAAATATCAGTTTATGATTCGCTGTCTCATGAAGAGTTTGAACAATAGTGGCGTGGGTTCATTGAGAAATTTAACCTTCAAAATAATGATTGGTTGAGTGGATTATATAATGAAAGAATTCGTTGGGTACCAACATTTCAGAAGAATACTTTTTGGGCAGGGATGTCTTCAACACAAAGGAGTTAAAATACAATGAAGTCTGAAAATGAACAGTTTGATGAGATGTGCGGTCTCTTCTATGAAATGGTCGACTTAGCTTCTGATGATCAAAATGAGACAAATAATGTGAAACATTGGATAAAATTGAAGATTGGTGAACTAAAGATATCAAAAGGTGATGGTAATGGTGGTGTTAATGTTGAGTCAGAGGGGTTTTTGGAAGTTGGAGCTAAAACTACTGGTAAAACTCGTAGTTCATTGGCCGTCTGTTGCAAAGGACGGCGTTCTACTTCGAGGATGCAATCCACCATAGAAAAAGTTTGTAAAAAGAGCAAGAAAAAGAAAGAAACACAGAAAGAGACGGAGAAAATGAGAAGTATTGACAAAGAACATGCCATTGAGAATAATTTGGTAATTTTACTTGTTTGTTTTACTTTTATGAATTATATATATATATATATATATATATATATATATATATATATATATATATATATATATATATATATATATATATATATATATATATATATATATATATATATATATATTTTAAATTCAAGAATATATACTTTTATTTTGATATGTCATTTGTAGGGTTCTACCCAAGTTGGATTTTAAGGTTCACAATATATAACACCTCTTTCGAACAATATTGTGTCATATGGTCAATTAAATCTTAACACGCAGGTTTGTCTTTAGTACATTGATTGTTCACTTATGATTTGCCCCACTGTGATTAATGTGTTTGTCGTTTTGAAGGATGAAAGTATGAGGTCATACTATTCACAAACTAGTGCGTCAATTGATGGACTTGGTCAGGTTTCTCACTTATAACAGAGGTATGTAATTTACTTGCTTAAGATCATTTTAACGACCACATAAAGAATGTAAGACTTTATCATTTATTTTTGCAGCCACCAACTTCTAGCAACGACATGGAGTTGAGAGATTATAACTCATTATTTTTGCCTTGGTAAGAATCTCAAACTATGTTAGTTCTTATTTTAAACCTTTTGAATTACTTCAACAGACACATAGGCACATAGGGGACGAAATGAGCATGTAATTAGGCACATAGGCTCACTACTTTAACAAGAACACCATAGTAGGCTAGAGAAGTTAAGATGAATAGAGAAGAATTAGAAAAGTAATTGAGTTTAATTAGATATTTCCTTAAAATCATGGAGAGGGGGTTTATTGTTTTTTGTCAATTTAATTAGAGTTTTGGGTTTTGGCTTAATGTAACAAGTTTTTTTTTTTTTTTTTTTTGGTAAGAATTTAGTTTTTCAATTAGATTTAGAGGCGAAAACAAAACGCCCCTCCTGTTTAAAATGATGATATGTAGGAACCTAAAGTTTGGGAACATTGAAAGTTGACCTTCACTACAATTGTCTCTATTTGCTTTAAGGTATTGGGTGAACTTAACCTGTATGTGTTTTAACTTTTAAGGAGGCAGCACAAAATTCACGCACAATTGAAAGGTTAACTTCACTTGTTCGCAGCAGCAAAGCAAAGCAAACACACTCTCTCGATTGAAGTGTTGAAAGAAAGAAACAAACCTTGTAAAACCCTTGTTTCTCTCTTTCTTTACTACCCTTGTAATCTTGAATGGCGATCTCGTTGACCCAACAATCTCCATTCAAACACATCACCCTTTCTTCCTCCAAAACCCTCATTCGCCAAACTTGTAACCATCCTTCAATAATCACCTACTCCCGAGTCTCCATCAAACGCAATTTTTCAAAACCCCTAAAAGCTGAACCAGAGCCCGTCTTCACCTCTGTAACATCTTTTGCTCCAGCCACAGTAGCCAATCTTGGCCCAGGCTTCGACTTCCTCGAATGCGCTGTCGATGGGATCGGCGACCATGTCACTTTGCAAGTCGACACTGATGTGCAACCTGGAAATATCTCAATCTCCACCATTCATGGTGTGGGAAACAGTTCTAGCAAGCTTAGCAAATACCCATTATGTAATTGTGCTGGAATCGCCTCCATCTATGTGATGAAGATGCTCGGAATCCGCACAGTGGGTTTTTCTCTGTCGTTAGAGAAGGGGTTGCCATTGGGGAGTGGTCTTGGATCTAGTGCTGCAAGTGCCGCCGCGGCTGCTGTGGCTGTTAATGAACTCTTTGGTAAGAAGCTATCAATATCTTAACTTGTTATGGCTAGTCTTGAGTCGGAGGCTAAGGTTTCGGGTTATCATGCGGATAATATTGCACCGGCGATTATGGGAGGATTTGTTTTGGTCAGTAACATGGAACCTCTGGATTTGGTTCAACTCAGTTTTCCAATTGAAAAAGCTTTGTTTTTTGTAATTGTCGTAAGACATTGCCTTGCCTTACCTTGCCGAGCCCATTGATGTCCCCTTTCAAAATAGATGCCATCAATACTCCTGCTTGGCCACTGTTCCAATTGTGATCGGTCATTTTGACCTCGGAGGGCAATACCTGCCTCATTTTCTTGGTTGGTGCTTCGAATTCGAGATTCACGAGTCAATTTGTTTTTTGTTCTCGTGAATCCCGAATTTGAAGCACCAACTAAGAAAATGAGGCAGGTATTCATGAAGGAGGGCAATTTGAAGGCATCTGCAACAGTTCGAAGTCTTGATCGAGTTGGTGCCAGGCTTATAAGTTGTAAATAGCAGTGGAGAATGATTGACCAATGAACGTAAGTTTATTTAGCTTCATTTTTGTTTGATGCATAAACAAACCCTGAAGAGAAAATTCTGCAGTTGATTTGTTAAGCTTTTCTTGATTATGTAACATTGGTTGGGAAAGGAATTCTCCCTTCCTGAAGCCAATCTTAATGCCTATTAATCTTGAATCATGAATGCTCTCCAATTTTGGAAGGATCTGAGTTGCTATGTAATCTTAGACTGTGTTTCTGTCTTAACTTGATCAAATAAATATTAGAATTTGATTCAGTTTGAATTTGCTCCAGGATTTTATGTTGGCTCCAATAGAGCATTATCCATTCCATATTCCTTGTTTCTGGCCACTCAATAAGTTTCATAATTATTAAGTGGTATGTTATTCATGCTATTGCTTGGTCGATCACGGTTATAACCATAGATTGACTGGTTCGAATGATTTTTTTAGTTCATAAAAATAGGTATGACCCGTTTACTGTCAATTTGGTTCTTTTGATCCACATTCTTAGGACAATCAGGCTTCTGGATCTTCAATCTAATAAGCCACAGTTACAACTTACAAATATGATTCTTTTGTTCTTCAGTATAAGTTATAAAAATGTGTTCCAATTTTCTATGGAATTTGTTGTGTCGTTGTTTCTGTGTCGCCTCCTACATAAGTATCTGTTAATTTGTGATTCAGTGATGGACTGGATGAGCAGATCAGTTTCGATGGTATTGTTGGTTTGGGTGCTTTGGGCCTTAGTGTCGGTGTCAAAGGTGGGGTTGGTAATGTAATAGCTTCTTTTTTTTGTGTGTTATAGGGTGGGGCGGGGGGTTTGTTGAGGTTTGGTCACTTCTCATGTTACCATATTATCATTGGTTCATGAATGCAGATAACGATTTTCAAGTGGTTAGTAGAGCTCATAATTGACTATCAGTAAATTTATATTCGCATTTTGTTTGGTTGGGATTGATACGGAACTGATATTGAAATGTGTGATCGTATTATCCTTGGAAGAAATATTATGAAGTTTGAAAACCGCTTCACAAAAATCAGATTGCACACTCTTAATTGATTAATGGGCATCACCTCTCAAAGATTAACAAAATTAGTCCCTAACCTAGCTTTAAGCCCCTTCAATTTTCGAAGGTAAGGTAGTGTTGTAGTTCAACCAGAGAATTCTCAATTTCAAAAACATTTTGAGTGCAGCCACTTCATGTTCGGAAACTTTGTAGGAAACAATTGGCTTTTGGGTTGGTTGAGTGCAAGGAGAGTTGTGTGTAATGCAGCTTTGTTCAATTGTCTGTGCTGCTGCAGAAATTAAGGTCCTGGAGATGGGGCCATTATGCCTTGCTAGCAGATGTTTATCTCATTAAACAATAGAATAATTCTAGGGAGCCCGCGTTGGTAGCCTGGGAGGCTGTCCGGACCCTCCCAGGCACGTGCCTGGGAAGGTGTTTGGCACGTGAACCCACTTACATTTCACAAGCGAAGAACCTCTCCTGCGCCTCCTCCCTCAAGCTCTTAACCTCTCTTCTCCTGCGCCTCTTCCTCAAGCTCCCTCACTGAAGTTGCAAATTGAAAAGAAGTTGCAAACATGGGTTCGAAGTTGAAAATTTGCAAAACATGGATTCACTGTTGTGAACATGGAAAAGAAAAAAAAACATGAAAAAGAAGTTACAAATTGCAAAGATGGGTTCACTGTTGTGAACATGGAAAGGAAGAAACATGGAAAAGAAATTTGTTCACTGTTGTGAACATGGAAAGAAATTGCAAATTGCAAAGAAGTTGCAAACATGGAACATAAATTTGTTTACTGTGATGTTTTCTCCAACTTAAATTGAAGATTTGGTGGCCTGTTGATTTGGAGATTTGGTGGTCACTTGACTTTGCTTAGTGTTGATGTCTCCATGTGTAATGCACAATAGGAATCTTCAATTGGGAATGAGGATAAGAATGGGACGGTTGGAAGAGAGGAAGGTGCAATAGTTGCAAAAGAAAAGGGTTCACGTGCCAAACACCCTCCCAGTGCTTGGGAGGGTCCGAACAGCCTCCCAGGCTACCAACGCGGGCTCCCTAGAATTATTCTAAACAATAGGAACATAGGATGGAGTTTAATGTGAAAAAAAAAACGAATCTGGGTTTATAGTGGAAATGCACCTAGACCATGATGGTGTAATATTCGTTTATGAGTTTGACTTGGACTTGTGATTTTCTGTTTTGTTCAGAGTTCAAAAATCTTGCCATTCTGTGCACATTTCTAGTAATGGTCTTCTGAGTCTGCTGTATGAGGCAACTGAATACTTGCAAAGAATAAACATCATAGCTATCATCACTCTGCATTTTAATGTAGGTGAAAATAAAATATAGTCAAAATGTAAAAAACTTATGCAATGCGGGGTATCTGAAAATAAAATTTTCTGTTCGCATTGTGCAATGCGGGGTTTTGAAAAAAAAAAAATTGGATACCCCGCATTGCACAATGGTGAATAAATTTTTTTTCGGACAGATTACGTGATTTTAGTAAAATGATCATAACTTGCTTAGTTCAAAACATTTTCAAGTGATTTAAGTTGTGTTTATTAGATAACCCAGAGTACTACAATTTTTGTGTTTTGATCAACTTGAGAATCGGTATCGATTGGGCACATAAATTGGCCGAAAGTCAGGAACACTATCACGTTTTCATTGCGAGACAGATTTGTGCGACTTTAGTAAAATGATCATAACTTGCTCATTTCAAAATATTTTCAAATGATTCAAGTTGTGTTTATTAGATAACTCAGAGTACTAAAACTTTTGTGTTTTAATCAACTTGATAATCGGTTTCAATTGAGGTTTAAATTGTTCGAAAGTTACCCAGTTTTACGTTTTTTTTTTTTTGTTTTGAGTTTGAGTTTCTCTGTTATGTTAAGTTATGCATATTTATTGAGTTTGGGTTTAAGGGTTTCAACTTTGAAGAAATTTTGAGAGTTTTCGAGGGAGAGAGGAGATTTGCAAGAGATTTGAATGTGGGAAGAGATTTGCAAAAGATTTCGGATGGGGGAGGGAGGAACCATTGTCCATTTGAATGGTGAGGAAAAAAATGGATGGTTTTTATTTATATAGGCGGTGTGAAAAAATATGGTGATGTGAGAAAGAAAGGAGGTGGTGTGAGAGAGAAAAAATGGTGGTGTGGTGTAGTCACCGCCAATAATGTTTCACTCTATTATCAATATCTCTGTACCTAAAATTCCCAATAGGGTTTTACCCCTCCTTGTATGCAGTCTAGACTGAATTTTATCTGCTTGTCTTTGATTCGTTTTAGGACTCAAAGTGAGCATGTTTTGAAGTTGAATTTTTGTCAAGACATGGTAACATTGATGATTGGTGGTTTTAATTCTCATATCTGAGTGTATCTCAGCCAGTATGAAATAAGAGGATATTATCTGCAAAACATGTTGGATGCTAGGGGACTCCTCCTGCTATGTTGTTCATCCAAAAAACTAAATTGAGGTAGATGTACATATTCTTCTTGATGAAGACCTAGGTTTGAAGAGCGAAAATGGGTTCCATTGACATCCAAGATGGAGATTGAGTTTAAACATGTTTGTCTGAGATTAAGCCATTTTCTTGTGATAATAAGCATCGTGTGAGGAATCAGAGACCTATCTTCTAGTAACAATTGTACCTTGGATGGGATTAATATTTTTAACAATGGAATCATGAAAAGTTTAAGGTGAAAAGCGAAGTGCTAGTCAATACTTTGTATAATACTATAACATTTGCAACAACTTAAATATCGGTTGGTTATTGATTGGAGGACTAAAGAAATATAAATAACAGTTGTGAAATGGTTTATATCATTTGTTGTAATCACCTCAGAGAATTCAAGCAATACAAGTTCTAGTTCTCTTAAGTTCTCTTGTGTGTTCTTAGCTTGCTTAGCTTTCCAAAGTCTAAGTAAGTCTTTCGTGGGCAAGGCTGACTAGCTTTATTTGATAAGTCGGAGCAAAATTTGCTAGTGCCGCACGAAAAGTACTTGTGTAAAGAATGCCCGTAACACATGACATATTATTTCATGCAACCAAACACACCTGAGATTGCAAGAGATAAGATTGTCTATTTACATTATTGTTAGTTAACTAGAGCTAATAAATTATGCCTTATTGATAATCAAATTATAAAAGTAGGTAGTAATTGGACAATATCCTCAGTAGTAATTAACCAAACGCCCTCAATCGTTTTATCTATTTGAATAATAATATTTTTACTCACAACAATAGTGGGCTTGTTTAAAAATGGCCGAACCATGAGCCCAAAACTTGAGACGGACCACAGAGCTTGAAGCCCAAAACCTCTCCCTGTTAAAACCCTCGACTTCTCCTCTTCACCATTTCTTTCATCTTCTTTGCTTCATCCTCAGCCGTCGCGCCCAGAGCTACAGGTATATATCTCTCTCTCGATTGATTGTTGAATCTCTGTCATTTAGATGCCCCGTAAACCTTAATCAATTGTAGAGGTTTTCATCTCTTCTTGCGGTAGATTAGTTTGTATGCGTGCGTGTGTCTATGGATTTTGTAGTAGCTGATAAACCCTAATCTCTCTCGTATGTATGCGTTATTTCTAGATCCATCTTCTTCATTTCGATCGATCATGTTATACATATTTCATGTTAAAAACTTTTATTTAGTTCTACTGGAGAATAATAGTTGTTGATGTTTTTGTCTTTCAATGCGAGTGAGGGATAGCTAATTAGAATATTTCCTTAAAATCATGGAGAGGGGGTTTATTGTTTTTTTGTCAATCTAATTAGAGTTTTGGGTTTTGGCTTAATGTAACAAGTTTTTTTTTTTTTTTGGTAAGAATTTAGTTTTTCAATTAGATTTAGAGGCGAAAACAAAACGCCCCTCTTGTTTAAAATGATGATGATATGTATGATGTAGTGCATTTTTAGTAGTGTTTTGATTCGATTGAACTAATTTGTATTGCCATCATTCAGGTAAGGTAAGCAATGGTGAAGCATAACAATGTTATCCCCAATGGGCACTTTAAGAAGCACTGGCAGAACTATGTCAAGACATGGTTTAACCAGCCTGCTCGCAAGACCAGGAGACGTGCAGGTATATAATATTCTTTGATTCACTTCATCCTTTAATGTGTTGTGATGTTATTTTGGATAAGCTTGGTTTGACTCTACGTTCAAATTTCAGTTGATTGATATGATATTTTCTTGCGTGGGTGATTTTTTATTCAGCTCGCCAAAAGAAAGCTGTGAAGATTTTCCCTCGGCCTACAGCTGGAGCACTCCGCCCAATTGTTCATGGACAGACCCTCAAGTACAACATGAAGGTTAGGGCTGGCAGAGGATTTTCCCTCCAAGAGCTTAAGGTGACAAAGGGTATTCATGTCATTATTTGACTGGTGTATAGTATGTGCTTTAGTTGTAAAAGTGGGGATTTGTTCTATGGTTAATTTTCATGTTATTTGGAAGTGGACATGTATTATTTGTTGAACGAACATATTCATTGATCTTCCTTATTATTTCTAGGCAGCAGGTATCCCAAAGAAACTTGCCCCAACTATTGGCATTTCCGTGGATCACCGCCGCAGAAACAGTTCCTTGGAGGGTCTCCAAACCAATGTTCAGAGGCTGAAGACTTACAAAGCCAAGTTGGTTGTCTTCCCAAGACGTGCTCGCAAGTTCAAGGTAAAATGCTTCGTTGCTAGCTTATCTTCACAGACATCGAAAACGAAACTTGAGAATTCCATGTTGCACATGTCAATGCTCATATTTTAACTGTAATTTTCAATCATATCCTTCTTGCAGGCTGGCGATTCTACTTCTGAAGAGCTTGCAACTGCCACACAGGTTCAAGGTTCTTACATGCCTATTGTTCGTGAGAAGCCAACTGTTGAGCTTGTGAAGCCTACAGAGGAGATGAAGGCATTCAAGGCCTATGGCAAGCTTCGTCTTGAGAGGATGAACAAGAAGCACTATGGCGTTAGGATGAAGAAAGCTGCAGAGGCAGAAAAGGAGGACAAGAAGTAAGAAGGTATCAAGTCAGATAGATAGTGGAATAGTGCGAAGGAGGTTATTTGTTTATTTGGTGCTGATTTTGATATCTGAAAGTTACTTTATATTTTACTTGAACCTTTCTCATTCAGTGAACAATTTTTGGATTTTGTGGTATCTTCTTCAAGTAAGATTTTGTGAGATCTCCTTTATGCCAACATTGACTTATGAATGTTTCAATTGCATTATGTCAACCTTTCTATGCTCTTTAAATTTCAGTTGCAAGAAAGCAGTGCTATAGATTGTGTTGAACTGTTTTGGTTTGTCAGACTCTTTTTATGTTATCATTTTTCAGTGCGGTTTGGTGTATGGAAAGGTTTGGAGGACAAGTTAAGTCAAGGGAGCCACTTTTGGGCCATATTTTGGTTTTTTTTTTTCACTTTTTACCCTTCTTTAAAGCACTTTATAAAAGCAACAATTCTAGGCAGTCAGAGAACACAGCCATTTTTTTTGTCAGGTTTTAGACTTTTTACGCTTCTACACTTTCTATAAATGATGTATGTGGTTCTCTTTTCTATAAATGATGTATGTGGTTCTCTTTTGAAGAGAGTGGCTTTAAAAGTATAAAAAAATGTTTCCCGATTGTTTTAGACTTATTCCTATAAAAGGGAAAGGGGTAGAAGCGTAAAAAAATAAAAAGTGGCTTTCAAACTTAGCTCCGTAAAATTGTTGTTGGAGGATATAGGTGATTGAGATTTCAGTTGCATGACTTGCGTTGCTGAATCAGTTGTTGAGGTTACTTGTGCCGAGTCCTTCTAGGGAGCGAGGGAAGGAGTGAGGAAAGGGAGCGAGGGATGGGTGGTACTGTCCATCCCTCGCTCCCTAAAATTTTCGTACTTGTGCTAGTTGAGGTACTGCCCATATCTGTAGTGGCCATTCAGTCTAGAAAGCCAGGCCCATGGCGCCAGGAGAGTGTCAGGCCGTGTTCTTCTAGCACTTTTTTTCATTTGTTCTTCATCTATTCTTATTTCTTTTTTGATTACCCACACTCTCTCTCATAATCACGTTCTAGAGAGCTCCCCTGGCGCTAGGGATCTGGCTCTCTAGAATTTTTTCTCTAGTGGCAGTGCAAGTAATGCATTTCATTTTTAAGTTGAATTAATGTAAAAAAAAAAAACAGTAATAAATTTAGATCTGATTCCTCAGTGGCGGGGTGCTGGTGTGGTGATTGGAGATGATACAAGAGAGTCGTTTGATGTGAAAGTGCGGTGGGTTGAAATAGAGGTTCTCCACAAATTCAAATCTGAAGATATAGAAATCTCTGTCTCCTTGAAAAAAAATTCAAAATATTTTGCACGAGTTTGAGGATTGCAATAAAATGTATGTGGCAACTCCTTTCAACAGGGAATGCTTTGTAATCATTTACGTTTTGGCAGCAGCGAAAGAGTGCTTTAGATTGGCGTTTTTCTCTGTTTTCCTTGACACCATTATTAATATCACAGCTTTAGGCATAGACTTTTTAATATCACAGCTTATACGGTTTCACACCAATATAAAATAAATAAAAAATACTTCAATTCAAACACTTTTTTTCTTTTCATCTTTTTTTTTTTCACATTCCTTCCCTTTCTACTCCATCAAGCATTACCACTCTATCGACAGCACTACCACACCATGCCTCATCACCACTCGCCTCCTCCTCATTTTTTCTTCTCTGCGGAGTCTTCTGCGAGGGCAAAAAAAATGGCCCTTGTATAGGCTAATGCGAATGGATAACCCATCATCACAAAGACCTCTGTGTGTCGGGGTTCTCCACTCGCATGAGCCTATGCAAGGGCCAATTTTTTTTTGCTAACGCAAAGGTTGCCGTGAGTGGGGAATCCATCCTTGCCGAGTCCTTTGCGAGGGCAATGAGAGAGAAAAAAATAGAGAAGACGAAGAAAAAGAAGAGAGAAAGAAAAGAAATAGGAGGTAGCAATGGGGCGTGGTGAGATACTGATGCTTGACGGAGAAGAGGGAGGAAGATAGGAGAAGAAGAAAAGTGTTTGAGTTAGGGTGTTTTTAAAAAAAAATTTATTGGTGGTGTGAGACAGTAGAAACTGTAATACTAAAATGTCGTTACCCTAAATTTATGGTAAGTTGAGCAATGGGTAAAGCACGTCAAATTTGTAATCCAACTTCTCAAGAGAAAGTTTTCATCTAGGGTTGAGTAAACTGAAATATTTACTAAGGGAAAATTATACAGTGCCCGGCTGTATGCCCGGCTACAGTGCCCGGTGCACTGTAGCACCGTAGATATTCATCGAGATATGAGTTGTCGCTTATCTCGATGCATATCTACGGTGCTACAGTGCACCGGGCACTGTAGCATTACTCTTTACTAAGATTGATTGTTAAGATTCAAGAGTAACTTACGGTACAGATAATAAGGTAGGTGCATATAACATTTTAAAAACGATTAAGAGTGTCTATTATACATTGCATATGGCAAGATATTCCACAAAATGATATTAAATATCCTGATTAATGATTATTATCCGTTATTTATAGGATGATTATCATAATAATATTTTGAGCACGAGTTTTGGCATAAATTATCTCTTTGATACTACTCAAATTTCAAGCACTAGTTTATGGTATTTTCACGGAATTTCTTTGATACTTTACAGCCTAAATATCAGACCTTTCTTAAAAGTACGATTATATGTTCCAAAAATCACATCTGTAATTTTAATTAGGATAATTTCCTTTTCAAGTATCTTGGAGAAGTTTGAAACCAACTATATTTAAATGGCCTAAGAGCTAAAAAAACACCCAGCAATGGGTATTATGAATCTTTCACATTTCAAGGTAATTATGATATTTATAACCAGTTGAGGGACAATGGCATATGTGACAATTGATACTATTATTTGACTGAACATGACCAGAATAATTGTCTAAAATGATATTAGGGGTAGCATGCTTTTTTGTTTTTGTTTTTATTAATTGGAAGGGAAATACTTGAACTGATGAGCAGTTCTACGCTACCTGGTCCACAATGCTTGGTCCATGCCTGGATGGTACCAGGCACGTGCAGCTGATGATGTGGCAACCTTGACAAAAAAAAAGTGAAAAGGACTGCTTTAACTCAGATCGAAGAAACTCAAAAGCAAGCAACCCCTCCCACCCTCAAAAGCAAGCAACCCACATTCTGAAAGCTCCCTGAAGCGCGAGGTCTGTGACGGGTATTTGGGAGGACGAAGGTGTCGGGTTTGGAAAGGAGGAGAGTGGGTCGTCTTGATTGAAATATCGAATTATCTTGTGGAAGCTGGTACTATCCACCTCCCGTTGTCGTTCCTCCTCCACACACAGTCACTTTGTCGGTGTCGTTGCCGTTCACCAACAAACTCGTGGAACTCTTGTGGAAGTCTTTGAAGGTAAGTTCCTCCTCCACCATTTTCATCCTCAATTAGCTTTGCAAATATAAACCCTAGTTTTTTGGATTAATTTCATTATTTTGTTTTCCTTCAATTTCATCCCAAATTAGTTTCTGTTTGATTATGGGTTAATTTTAGGTTAACATTCTGTAAATGTAAACCCTAGTTTATTTGTTGAAATTCATATATTTTTCTATAATTTTCTAAAAATTAAATAATCAGTTTTTAGATAATCAATTTTAAATAAACAGTTTCTTAGATAATCAGTTTTTTTTAAATACATGTTATCTTTCTGATTATTGCTACATGTTATGAAAATATTGTGTTAAGTTTGTAATTAGTTTGCAAGTTAAATATTAAGGGATGTTATGAAAATATTGTATTTCATATATTCGGGGATGGATATATTAGAAAATAACGAAAGTATGGAAAATGAAGAAATTTTAGAGGAGATAAAAGAGCCTTGCATAGGGATGAAATTTAACAACATTGATGAGTATCAATCTTATTATCATAATTATGGTAATAAAAGGGATTTCCAGTGAGAGTAAGAGCAACTGAAAAAGATGAATATGGAAATCCTAGATATCTTATTCTTGCATGTGGTCAGGCTGTGAATTCAATAAGCAAAGCAGAAAGTGCTATAAAATTGTGTGGAAGCTGGTACTATCCACCTCCCGTTGTCGTTCCTCCTCCACACACAGTCACTTTGTCGGTGTCGTTGCCGTTCACCAACAAACTCGTGGAACTCTTGTGGAAGTCTTTGAAGGTAAGTTCCTCCTCCACCATTTTCATCCTCAATTAGCTTTGCAAATATAAACCCTAGTTTTTTGGATTAATTTCATTATTTTGTTTTCCTTCAATTTCATCCCAAATTAGTTTCTGTTTGATTATGGGTTAATTTTAGGTTAACATTCTGTAAATGTAAACCCTAGTTTATTTGTTGAAATTCATATATTTTTCTATAATTTTCTAAAAATTAAATAATCAGTTTTTAGATAATCAATTTTAAATAAACAGTTTCTTAGATAATCAGTTTTTTTTAAATACATGTTATCTTTCTGATTATTGCTACATGTTATGAAAATATTGTGTTAAGTTTGTAATTAGTTTGCAAGTTAAATATTAAGGGATGTTATGAAAATATTGTATTTCATATATTCGGGGATGGATATATTAGAAAATAACGAAAGTATGGAAAATGAAGAAATTTTAGAGGAGATAAAAGAGCCTTGCATAGGGATGAAATTTAACAACATTGATGAGTATCAATCTTATTATCATAATTATGGTAATAAAAGGGATTTCCAGTGAGAGTAAGAGCAACTGAAAAAGATGAATATGGAAATCCTAGATATCTTATTCTTGCATGTGGTCAGGCTGTGAATTCAATAAGCAAAGCAGAAAGTGCTATAAAATTGTGTGGAAGCTGGTACTATCCACCTCCCGTTGTCGTTCCTCCTCCACACACAGTCACTTTGTCGGTGTCGTTGCCGTTCACCAACAAACTCGTGGAACTCTTGTGGAAGTCTTTGAAGGTAAGTTCCTCCTCCACCATTTTCATCCTCAATTAGCTTTGCAAATATAAACCCTAGTTTTTTGGATTAATTTCATTATTTTGTTTTCCTTCAATTTCATCCCAAATTAGTTTCTGTTTGATTATGGGTTAATTTTAGGTTAACATTCTGTAAATGTAAACCCTAGTTTATTTGTTGAAATTCATATATTTTTCTATAATTTTCTAAAAATTAAATAATCAGTTTTTAGATAATCAATTTTAAATAAACAGTTTCTTAGATAATCAGTTTTTTTTAAATACATGTTATCTTTCTGATTATTGCTACATGTTATGAAAATATTGTGTTAAGTTTGTAATTAGTTTGCAAGTTAAATATTAAGGGATGTTATGAAAATATTGTATTTCATATTTTCGGGGATGGATATATTAGAAAATAACGAAAGTATGGAAAATGAAGAAATTTTAGAGGAGATAAAAGAGCCTTGCATAGGGATGAAATTTAACAACATTGATGAGTATCAATCTTATTATCATAATTATGGTAATAAAAGGGATTTCCAGTGAGAGTAAGAGCAACTGAAAAAGATGAATATGGAAATCCTAGATATCTTATTCTTGCATGTGGTCAGGCTGTGAATTCAATAAGCAAAGCAGAAAGTGCTATAAAATTGTGTGGAAGCTGGTACTATCCACCTCCCGTTGTCGTTCCTCCTCCACACACAGTCACTTTGTCGGTGTCGTTGCCGTTCACCAACAAACTCGTGGAACTCTTGTGGAAGTCTTTGAAGGTAAGTTCCTCCTCCACCATTTTCATCCTCAATTAGCTTTGCAAATATAAACCCTAGTTTTTTGGATTAATTTCATTATTTTGTTTTCCTTCAATTTCATCCCAAATTAGTTTCTGTTTGATTATGGGTTAATTTTAGGTTAACATTCTGTAAATGTAAACCCTAGTTTATTTGTTGAAATTCATATATTTTTCTATAATTTTCTAAAAATTAAATAATCAGTTTTTAGATAATCAATTTTAAATAAACAGTTTCTTAGATAATCAGTTTTTTTTAAATACATGTTATCTTTCTGATTATTGCTACATGTTATGAAAATATTGTGTTAAGTTTGTAATTAGTTTGCAAGTTAAATATTAAGGGATGTTATGAAAATATTGTATTTCATATATTCGGGGATGGATATATTAGAAAATAACGAAAGTATGGAAAATGAAGAAATTTTAGAGGAGATAAAAGAGCCTTGCATAGGGATGAAATTTAACAACATTGATGAGTATCAATCTTATTATCATAATTATGGTAATAAAAGGGATTTCCAGTGAGAGTAAGAGCAACTGAAAAAGATGAATATGGAAATCCTAGATATCTTATTCTTGCATGTGGTCAGGCTGTGAATTCAATAAGCAAAGCAGAAAGTGCTATAAAATTGTGTGGAAGCTGGTACTATCCACCTCCCGTTGTCGTTCCTCCTCCACACACAGTCACTTTGTCGGTGTCGTTGCCGTTCACCAACAAACTCGTGGAACTCTTGTGGAAGTCTTTGAAGGTAAGTTCCTCCTCCACCATTTTCATCCTCAATTAGCTTTGCAAATATAAACCCTAGTTTTTTGGATTAATTTCATTATTTTGTTTTCCTTCAATTTCATCCCAAATTAGTTTCTGTTTGATTATGGGTTAATTTTAGGTTAACATTCTGTAAATGTAAACCCTAGTTTATTTGTTGAAATTCATATATTTTTCTATAATTTTCTAAAAATTAAATAATCAGTTTTTAGATAATCAATTTTAAATAAACAGTTTCTTAGATAATCAGTTTTTTTTAAATACATGTTATCTTTCTGATTATTGCTACATGTTATGAAAATATTGTGTTAAGTTTGTAATTAGTTTGCAAGTTAAATATTAAGGGATGTTATGAAAATATTGTATTTCATATTTTCGGGGATGGATATATTAGAAAATAACGAAAGTATGGAAAATGAAGAAATTTTAGAGGAGATAAAAGAGCCTTGCATAGGGATGAAATTTAACAACATTGATGAGTATCAATCTTATTATCATAATTATGGTAATAAAAGGGATTTCCAGTGAGAGTAAGAGCAACTGAAAAAGATGAATATGGAAATCCTAGATATCTTATTCTTGCATGTGGTCAGGCTGTGAATTCAATAAGCAAAGCAGAAAGTGCTATAAAATTGTGTGCCTCTGGTAGATGTTGTTGTAAGGCTAAGATTAGAGCTCTTATACGCCCTGATAGAACATTGAGAGTGACAACATTAACAGATGATCACAATCATGATTTGAGCCCGGAAAAATCGAGATATTATCAGAAAAATCGAGTTATGAGCCAGTATGTCAAGAAGAGGCTTGAATATAATGATAGGGCGGACATTAGGCCAAATAAGAGTTTTTGTTTGTGTGTGGTTGAAGCTAGTGGGAATTATACTATGACATTTTCCCAAAAAAGATTGTTACAACTATATGCATAAAATAAGGCGATTGAGACTTGGTGAGGGTGATGCGACGACACTTCATAACTACTTCCAAAAGATGCAAGCTAACAATGCTGATTTTTTCTATTTGATGGATTTGGTTGACAAAGGGAGGTTAAGAAATGTTTTTTGGGCTAACGCATGGAGTAGAGCAACTTACAAGGAGTTTGATGATGCCATTACTTTTGACACTACGTACTTAACTAATAAGTACGAAATGCCATTTGCTCATTTTGTTGGGTGAATCATCACGGCCAGTCAATACTTTTTGTATGTGGATTGATCTGTAGTGAGACAGTAGAAGATTTTGTTTGGCTTTTCAAATCTTGGTTCATGTGTATGAATGATTGTGTTCCAGCTGCTATAATCACTAATCAAGATAGAGCAATGAATAGAGTCATCGAAATTGTGTTTCCCAACACACGACATAGATGGTGCTTATGGCATATTATTAAAAAGTTGTTCGAAAAACTATTAGGTTGCAATCAATATGAGGCTATAAAGTTTGCAATGCAAATAGCAGTTTATGTTTCTTTGTCTCATGAAGAGTTTGAACAATACTGGCGTGGGTTCATTGAAAAATTTAACCTTCAAAATAATGATTGGTTGAGTGGATTATATTAGAATTCGTTGGGTACCAACATTTCAGAGGAATACTTTTTGGGCAGGGATGTCTTCAACACAAAGGAGTGAAAGTGCAATGAAGTCTGAAAATGAACAGTTTGATGAGATGTGCAGTCTCTTCTATGAAATGGCCGACTTAGCTTCTGAGGATCAAAATGAGACAAATAATATGAAACATTGGATAAAATTGATAATTGGTGAACTAAAGATATCAAAAGGTGATGGTGATGTTAATGTTGAGTCAGAAGGGTTTTTGGAAGTTGGAGCTAAAACTACTGGTAAAATTCATAGTCCATTGACCGTCCGTTGCAAAGGACGACGTTCTACTTCGAGGATGCAATCCACCATGGAAAAAGTTTATAAAAAGAGCAAGAAAAAGAAAGAAACACAGAAAAAGACGGAGAAAATGAGAAGTATTGACAAAGAACATGCCATTGAGAATAATTTGGTAATTTTACTTGTTTGTTTTACTTTTATGAATATATATTTTTTTAAATTCAAGAATATTTACTTTTGTAGAATATTTACTTTTGTTCTACCCAAGTTGGATTTGAAGGTTCACAATATATATCACCTCTTTCGAACAATATTGTGCCATATGGTCAATTAAATTTGAACACACAGGTTTGTCTTTAGTACATTGATTGTTCACTTATGATTTGCCCCACTATGATTAATGTGTTTGTCGTTTTGAAGGATGAAAGTATGGGGTCATACCATTCACAAGCTAGTACTTCAATTGATGGACTTGGTCAGGTTTACTCACTTATAACACAGGTATGTAATTTACTTTCTTAAAATTATTTTAACGACCACATAAAGAATGTAAGAATTTATCATTTATTTTTGCAACCACCAACTTCTAGCAACGACATGGAGTTGAGAGATTATAGCTCATTATTTTTGCCCTGGTAAGAATCTCAAACTATGTTAGTTCTTATTTTAAACCTTTTGAATTACTTCAATAGGCACATAGGCACATAGGGGACGAGATGAGCATGTAATTAGGCACATAGGCTCACTACTACTTCAACAAGAACACCATAGTAGGCTAGAGAAGTTAAGATGAATAGAGAAGAATTAGAGAAGTAATTGAGTTTAATTTGCTGTAATTAAGTTTAATTTGCTTGTTGATGAATTAGGCACATAGGCTGTAATTGAGTTTAAATTTTTAGTATGAATTAGGCACATTGAGTTTAATTTTTTAGTATGAGTTAGGCACATTGATTTACTGATTATTTTTTTTATAATCAACTCTGTTGTGGATGCAGAAGGGTATTTGATCGTCATCAGCTTGTTGTGCACAGATCTACACAGGATCAAAATTTCATTGGAGCTACAGAACTACTACTGAGCTAATGAACTACTATTGACTTAATTGAAGCATTTGCTTGAACACAAATGTAACTTTAGTACATTGATTGTCTATTTGATTTCGGGTCTGAAAGAATTACTTGAAACATTTTTGCAATGGTAGAAGCTTGTGAAAGATCAACAATGAGTTGAAGGGAGTGTCTTCGTCTTTACAAATTGCTAACCTCGCCATCTCAGCATATTCCCACGGATATGTACATAGTTGAGCTCATTTTCAATGGCACAACTCTACAACAGTCCCTCCTTGGTGACTACAAAATGAAAACGTATATATTAAATGAAAAGAAGTAGTAAGAAACAGTCTAATGAAGTGTGTCTTTTCCACTGACAGTAAGGGTATCGTACGTTATGTCTAACTAAACCATGTTATCCCAATTCAAAATCAAAACCATTACCAACACTCCCAAAATCAGAATCTCCTCTTTTGATCCTCCCCCAATCCAACGCTCCACATAAATTCATAAAAAGAAAACATATGCTTAACATCGCATCCGTTAACAAAAAATTTATATACAGAACATAACTGAATACAAGTTTATTATAATAACCACCATTAGCAGTGCATTGATCAAATCCCTTGTCAATGCCTAATGATCATTGTTCGCTTGAGCTTCACCCTCACGAACGCGATACTGATTTTTCATTTCTTCGAAGAGATTTCTTGCCCACTTTCTTTTTCACCTCTTCATCTGATTTGTTTGCCTCGTAGTTCTTTTCCACCCCTTCTAAGCGAACCCAAACTTCATAACTAGTATAAGCCTCGACAACTGAGGTAAAACCCTTGTACAAACTACCACTATACCCTGTTACCGATCGCGATATACCACATATGCCTTATATGCCATTATTGGGTTAAGATCTTTATTTCAACATACAAAAAAAAAGGTTATTAAGCTACAGATGCCAATCACACAATTTTTTTTTTTTTGCAAGGAAGTGAGGGGAAGGGGCTGTAATTTTTTACTAAGAAGAAAAGTTAAGCTACAGATGCCAATCACACAAAATCGACCTCATTCACCTCATTTAAGAAGAGAAAACACAATTTTTTTTACTAAACCCACAGAAATCTCGACCTGTTAAGAAAAATTAAGCTTTTGCCTATCTAGGACTATAAAAATGAACATCGGCCTCAGGCCTTTTAGAGCTTGAAGACAAATATGAAACTGTATATATTATGTTCTTTTCATTAAGAGGAACAAATTATTGTTAGGAAATCAATTAGGGAAACTAGTACAAATAGATAGAGTAGAAAACCCATAAGACATGTTATTTAGTAGTGCATCTCATGTCATTAACATGAAAAGAGAGACTCTGTTTCACCTATAACTGCCATGTAAAATATGAAATCATTGAACCACAAACCAAATTAACTATGCTCAGTGGCAAAAATCATTGAACCACAAACCCATAAGACATGTCGGCATGTGAAGATTCGAAGAAACCCTAAGGAGGTGTTATTTGCCCTAACAAGACAAACATCATAACAATTTAGGAACCAAACAAATCTTTGATAAGATCAAATAAAGGCGTAAACATAATATCATCTAAGGAGGTGTTATTGTGTGTGATAAAAATGTGAAATGTGTGAACAATAAACTCATACCTGTTATGAAAATTTCTGTGGGTTTTGTACAATGGCAAGGTGGAGAAGACGATGGCGATGGCAATGGGAGGTGATTGCGTGGAGGACGAACGACAACAACCCAGGCAACGACGACGGGAGGTGGAGGAGGATGACATCAATGGGAGGTGGATGAGGATCTGCTATTCAAATCATGTTCAAAGTATGAGTGCTATTTGTGGGTTTTGTACAATGGCGAGGTAGAGAAGACGATGGCGCGATGGCGATGGGAGGTGATTGCGTGGAGGACGAACGACAACAGTCCAGGCAACGACGATGGGAGTTGGAGGAGGACGACAACAATGGAAGGTGGAGGAGGATATGCTCTTCACGTTTTGAGCCCTAAGGGTTTATCAATTTTGCCTTGAGTTTTTGTTACAACTTTTCACTGTTTTGTTTTTGTTTTTGTTTTTGTTTTTGTTTTTGTTTTTGTTTTTGTTTTTGTTTTTGTTTTTGTTTTTGTTTTTGTTTGTTTGTTTTTTTTTTTGTCAAGGTTTCCTTGTGCCTGGTACCATCTGCTGCATGTGCCTGGTACCATCCAGGCATTATGGACTAGGCAGCGTAGAATTTTCGTTGACTGGATACTGAAGAGTTTATGTTTCTTATGCAGTCAGGCTTTAAAGTCATTTTTTGGGCAGGCTTGGGTGTTTTTACACTTTTACCATTCTCTTTATAACACAACTACAAACATTATCTATAGAAGGGGTATAAGTGTAAAAAAACCCAAAAGTGACTATAAAGCCTGGCTGTCTAGAATTGGGGGTTTCTTAGATACCAGCCTTGGACACGTGCACTGCCCGTGCATGTTTTTTCATTAACATGATATTGTAAATAAAAATCATGTTATATATTCCACATAGTTCCTCTATTACGCGCAAATTTAAATCTCACAGTTTACACATTTGATTATGTTACTCAAGGGACATTATACAATTCAAGGTGCTTAATATTTTTTTATTAAATTTTAATTTTAATTAATTTTTTTTTTGACAATACATTCAAGGGCAGCTATTATAAGGTAATTCTACTTATTCGTTGAACATTAATCATGCGGCATACTTCTAATCACTTCATCAATAGCCAAATTCTAGTTTGTAATTTAGTTTACCCAAATTTACAGCAAATTTAAACTACTTCATTTATAAATAAAACATTATCATGAGGGCATTTTGGAAAATTCAAAAAGTGGCGATGAAGACACGATGCACTGCTCATTTGAGGCTTTGCATTTTAAAGTAGTAGGGATGAATGAATTGAAAATTTGAAATCAGCTGTTTTAGGTGGAAATTTTCATGTATCAAACTTAGGGTCATTGGCATTTAAATACTTCACCCACCACCATGTTGAAAACTTAGGGTCTTTGCTACATAACACAGTAGTAACATAGTTTTCTTTTCCAGGTCCTCGAGGGAATTTTGATGTATCCAATGGTTTTCTTCCTCTCACCAAAATCCTCATCTCTTTCGTCTTCATACTCAAATCACATTTCACAAAACATTCATGGCGTGCTTTTCTGATGGGAATGGATATGTTGATAACTTCTCCGCGTTTTCTTTGTAGGTGAGGCACTAATCATTATTGATCTTAGGATATTAATTTGAGCATTTTGTTATCTGTTTTCACAGTTATTCTATTTTTTTTTTTTCCGAAGAACATGTTTGATGCAGATTTTACTAACCTAATTTAATAGGCTAATTCGACCTGATTGTTATACCGCAAATGCACAGTTGTCTAACTAGTAGACAATGAAAAATTTGGGTCGATCCCATGAGGATGAAGACACAATCGAAAACTACAATTTACTTAAACTAGTTTGAAGGTTTACAACAATAAAAAATTTCTAAACTAATGGAAGACGGAAAAATAATTAAAAATTAAATTTGAGAATCAAAGAGAGAGATGCTAAAGCTTTTGAATCATCCATCAGGTTCATTTACTAATGTCAAATATTGTCTCCTAGCAATGTAGTTGATTGATTTTAGCAAAGATGCAAACCCGTAGCATTAATTGTATGTTTAAGGCACAACTAATCACAAGTTTAACTAGCAATGTATTGGATTGATTTTCAAAGATACAAATCCCTAGCATTAATTGTCAGTTTAATGTACAACTAATCACATCTTTAACTAATATGAATAAAACATGCCTAAATAAAAACATAGAATAATTTTAACTACCATAGATGCATGACATTCACGGTGAAAGTAATATGCGTTTGTTCACAAATCAGTAAACTCTACTCAGTCTGTGGAATCATCTATGCCTTAGCTGGGGGTTTAGAAGATCATGATGGAGGTGGTCACAGCAGTGGCGTGGGTGAAATCCATCTGACTGCACGTTGGGTTGTATGGTGGTACAAAGTAAAGCTCGGGGTGCGAATAGCCCAGAGCTTTAAAAATCAGTTTTTCAACTCCAACAATTCTTCTTCTTCTGTGACTTGCTTCGTATTTGTTTTTCATTTTGCGATCTAGTCTGCGTGGGTTCCTCATTCTGTTGCGAGAGAGAGGGCGAGATTTGGTTCTAGCGAGATTAAAATGAAGAAAGAGATGGAGGCGATGTTGAAAAACAAAGTTGAAGAAGAAGAATATGTGAAGTCGATAAGGTATGTTGGGAAGAACAGTCGGTGGTTGTGGTCGGCGGCTGAATTCGTTGGCAACTTGGTGTTGATTAGCTGAAAATTGCAGAGAACAAGCTGGATTGTGAAGATTGTTGGTTGGAATTGAAAAAGTTAAGAGAAGGAAGTAGAAGGGAGAAGAAGGCGGTGGAAGAGTTTTCACCGCCACTCCACCACCGCCTCTTCATGATATAAAAGGAGGGTTTTCCTCCTTCTTCATCCATCCTCAATCATGTCTGTGTTGTTGTATAACGTGCTAGGGTTTCTTTCCCTTTGTTGAGTTTGTGTAAAGATCTTCGAGAGAGAAAGTGAGTGTTTGTGATATACACAATCAGTGTATTTGTGTGGTGTCAGTTAGACAAGTGTATTATGTAGGAGACTCTCTCCAGTTGTATTCTTTTACCTCAATAATAAAGTTGTTTTCTTTGCCCGTGGACGTAGGCAAATTGCCGAACCACATAAATTTATTGCTTCGGTATTAGTTGTATTTGTTTTGTAACTTGGCATTTCAAGTATTTGTAACGCTTCCGCACGTAACGAATTGGTATCAGAGCCGAGGGTTAGTTCTTTGGGTACGTTTGAAGCTACGTGAATTGGTGATTGGTGATTGGTGAAAAGCATGTCAGATCCATCGAGCTCTCGATCAAAGATGGTTACCGCTACAGTCGGTAATTTGTTGTCGAGAAATTCAATGAAAAAAATAAATTCGGAATTTGGCAATGCAAAGTTTTGGATGTGTTGGCAAATGAGAACTTGGAGGATGCTTTAGGAGATAAACTAGAGCATGAGGGAAGAATAATGGAACAAATTGAATCAGCAAGCATGCGGGTCAATAAAGTTGTGTTTAGCGAAGGAGCAAAAATACTTTGTTATGAAGGAAACATCCACTAATGTGTTATGGAAAAAGTCAGAAGGCAAGTACATGACGAAGAGCATCCAGAATAAGCTCTTCATCACGAAACAACTTTTTCGGATGAATATGAGACCCAATATTACGTTGTTTGAGCACTTGGATGAGTTCAATAGGCTTATTGTCGACTATTGAATATGGAAGAAGATGATCCAAAGAATTATAAGGTATTGTGCCTTTTGAATTCCCTTCCAGAAGAGTATGAACATCTCGTTACAACTTTGTTAAAGGGAAAATAAGAGTTGAATTATGATGAGGTGGCTACAGCGTTGCTCAATTATGAGTTCAGGAGGAAGGATCTCAAGATCCATAGGGATGCAATGTCTGAAGTATTGGTAGCGAGGGGAAGATGTGAAAAAAGAAATGTTGGTGATAAAGGAAGATCACAGTCAAAGGGAAAATACGTGGACAAATTTTTTTTGCTGAGGGATGAATGTGTTTTCTTGGAAGATTGACTATGGGGAATTGAAAGGTGCAATAGAAAAGATAAAGAAAAAGTGATATGCGAATGTAATGCACAATTTGGAAGAAGATGAGGATGATGATGATGATGCGTATTCATTGTCTGCAACTTCAACATTGGTGAGTCATTATAATGAATGTTTGCTTGATTTGGGTTCTACATATCACATGTGTCCCCGTATGGACTGATTCTCTAACTTTAGAAAGATGGATGGTGGTGTTGTCTATATGGGCAACAATGATGAATGCAAATTTAAAGGGATATGTAAAATCATGTTGAAGTTGTATAATGGACTTGTTCGGGTTTTGAATGATGTTTGGTATGTACCCGATTTGAAGAAGAATCTCATCTCTGTGAGTGCTTTAGAGTCCAAAGGTTACAATGTTATGGTAAATGGTGGAGCTCTAAAGGTTGTTTCTGGTGCACTAGTGGTTCTGAAAGCTGTTCGAAATGGTAACTTGTACTTCTTGCAGGAAAATACGGTTACGAGTAATTAAATAGTTGTATATTTGGTGGAACAACCTGTGTTGTTAAAGGCCCTGTACATGTTGCTTTTGGTGGAGTTACTGATAGCTCAAAGGATGTTGTTAGGGTTTATTTCCCTTTATTGAGTTTGTGTGAGGATCTGTGAGAGGGATGTGCTTGTGAGGAGAGAGAAAGCGAGCGCTTGTGATATTGCAATCAACATATTTGTGTGGTGTTGATATTCACATAATTATTACATAATATACCTCCTAATTTATATTTGTCAGTGTTTCAAATAATGTATTTTAGTTTAATTATTTTATTTTTGTAGGATTTGGAATTTAAATGACAAAACTGCATTAGCGTGGCAAATTTGAAAATTCATAGACAAATTGACGAAGTGGAGCGGGAGACACTCAAGCCAAAGATTAATAAAGAGAACCAAAGAAAAAAAATAAAGGAAATTAGTTTTGAATTTTGGTGGAACAAATGAGTAATATGGATGAACATAGGCTAGGGGTGGGACCCCTTTGTTTCCTTTTGTTTTTTTTTTTTGGTTTCCAATTGGGTTTCCAATAAGGAGTTGTTTCTGTCTACCATAAATACAACAACACACAGGGGGCAGGGACACACACAACGCATCAACAGCCGAGTACGCATCGCTAATCCACCACGCGCTGCCATGAAGCTCCATACCGCTATTGCTGTCATCACCTTCACTATGTATCACTAAGCTCCACGCAAGGCGAAGAGATGAACTCCTAGATGTAACACACTTAATTGGTATTTTATTCGTTTTATGCTTTCACCATGAATAATGGTATTTATGATTTTCACTTTTATTTAATATAAGAGTTTATGTTATTTTAGTGACAAAGATTTCATCAACTTCTTCGTAGATTATTATTCCGGTGGTTGTCTTTTTCTTCTCCATGTAAGTCTAGTCATGCTTTTCTTATGTGTGAAATTTTAAAGATCAATTAATTCCAGTAGGTTAGTTATATGTGATTGTCTTTTATTACGTTATTGCCTCCGGATATATCGTAAATTTAGGATATCATATATGACCAATCTTTGTGCTTTCTAGAAAAAGTGAAATCTAAAATCCATTTACATTAGAATATATTGGTGCATTAAAGACTATTTTTTCGATTATGTTGTTTGGGATGTGAAACACGTAATTGAGTTATCATAGCGAATCAATACTAGTTGGCGCGTGAAATCTAGGAGGGATTCATGGAACCTTGTGATTTTTCTAAACTTGATTTTTATTAAACTAAATTCAATTTCATATTTTAAAATTGCTAGAATTTCTTAAATTTAGTTTCGCGTAGTTTTTCCTCCTTGACCTTGTTTTGTAGATCGCTTTTCCTCGTGGGATCGAAGCCCCAATCTTTACTACAATTGACTACGTGTACTGTTTGATCTTAATCAAATTTTGGGGCCGTTGCCGGGGACAAGCGTCATTCTACAAGGGAGGTTTCGGGTATTATCTTTCTTGCTCATTGTTTTATTTTATTTTATTTCTTACAAAAATAATAATAATAAATTAAAAAATTGCAAAAAATAAAAAAGGACATTGGGGGATTGTGAGTCTGAATAGAGACCACTTAGGGAGACTAATTAGGGACCCAAATTTAGAACACCCACAAATTCACATTGAAACCAAATTAACTCCTACTTCTAATTCTAACACCATGAGTAATCACGAAGATGACTGTGTTCGGTCGCTAAAGGACTATCTCCACCCCACGCGCATAGCTACTCCATCATGTATCATGTTTGCACCAAATACACCAAAGCTAGATTTTAAGCCGGGTATGATACAATTATTACCCACTTTTCATGGCCTAGAGTGTAGCTCCCCGTAATTTTTGTACTTACTGAAAATATTTATATTTTTATGTGATTGTCTTCATTAAGTTATGGGCATACGTATGAGCTATTTGTTTGTCCATGTGATGTGTAGTTTGTTTATTTAAGAATTAATTTCCTACTTACCTTCTTCTACCGAATCTCGGGACGAGATTCTTTTGAGTTGTATATATTGTAATACCCGCCTAATTAAATAAATATAAAAATTTCTTTTGTAAACCCTAATGTTGATGGGTTGCTAGTAAAATTGTATTTGGGCTTGGTTGTGGGCTTTTATTAAACTAATAAGTAGGGTTTTTATTTTGTGAAAGGGGATGAGTGCATTCGAAAGTTCGGTGGGGGCGAATAGCCACCCACCATATAAAAGAAACAAAACCCTTTTTCTTCTTCCTTTTCTTTTTTTCCTTCCTTCTCCTTTTTCCCTTCCTGTTTTGTTTCTTCACCAAAGGAGCAGGCAACGAGAGAGAGAGGGAGGAGCAGGCAACGAGAGAGAGGTTTGGCGAGGTGATGAAGATGAAGGAAGGGGCTGTGACTGATTGGCAGAGAGATGCGATAGAGAGGAGGAGGTGAAGAAGAAGCAGACTCGAACTGCGGATGAGGAGGAGTATGAGAGAATGGTGCTTGTTTCCAATACTAATAGGGATGACTCCTTCATTGAGGCGCATTCTGTAGAGGAGGCCATTTCCAAGATGTCGGTTGCCGACACTGCAGCGTTGCCCGTGGATAGGCACCCTGAGAGGAGGCTCAAGGTTCAGTTTAAGGTATGGTTTCTTTGTTGTAGGGCATTGATGATAGAATGATACAAATTGGACTTTTAGGTTGTGTTATAAATTTAGGGTTATTTGGATGTTGATTCAACTGGAAGGATCAAGCAGTTTAAGATAAATTAGGGTTTCTGGATATTGAACCAACTGGAATTGTACCGATTAGCTTTTTATAAACTAGGTTGGAAGCTGAACTTGACAATCTGATTCAAGTCCCCAAATATCACAATACATCCCCTAAATCTTTTGACGGCAGCAACAAGATCCTAAAAGATAGAAAATTCAGGGAGCAATGCGGGAGAGTGATAGAGATGCTTTATAAACTCTCTAGTTTAGAATACTTTCCCCTTGGTAGTGTTGTCTGTTTCCTGAGATCTCCAATTGGTAGAGTGAAAGTCACATTCCTTAGAATTTAGAGCAAGCAGGACTGCCAACTCTTCCATTTCCATAATCCTTCTTCGCAAAAAGACATTGTTATAGTGATAATGATGGTCTTGTGAAAGGGCTCCATGAAGCTGCTAAGGTTAATGAGAAGCATGCTGCCCAGTTGTGTGTGCTAGCAGAAGACTGTGACCAACCAGACTATGTTAGTTTGATTTCTGTCCCAAGTGCTAAAACCATTGGTGAATGGGTTGGATTGTGCAAGATTGATTCAGAAGGTAAGGCAAGGAAGGAGAACAAGGCAATTTCGAGAAGACGAGGGTGAGTCTTCTTTCATTCTCTTTATGAGTTCCTCTTTTTGAAATACCCATATCTTTGTTTGTTGATTTTGGTGTGTTTGATGGCTTACTGGCGATTTGATGTTGTGATTGGTATTGTCATCTTAGGGAGGTTTGGATGGATTAAAAATTGGGGTTTTTGGGTTCATTTGAAAATGCTGCTTTGTTTCTTCTCTGGGTTCATTTGAAAATGCTGTTTGAAATTTGAGTTTCTCCATCCCTTTCATATTTACAGTGAGTTTTTCTTGGATCTTTGTGTTTATGATTTTTGCAATTTAGATCTTGGTTATGTGGGAATGTGGAAATTGTGTTTATCACAATTTTGATTGCTTCTGTGGGAATGTGGTGTGAGAGTGGTTGGTGATGTGGATCTGGAGTTATATCAGTGGTCTTTGAAGTGAAGTAATTTAATGATAGTGATTCTGTTAGGCAAGACAAAGTGTCTTTATCATCTTATATTCATTTTGAGCTCAAAATTTGTCATTTTTAAGTTAAGCAAGCAAACTGAGTGACTTGGAGAAGTTGTATTTGTTTGGAGAAATGTTTTTGTGTAATTATTTCAGGGTGTGGGGTTGGCTAATTTTGAAGCTTTTGTTTTGTGATAACGTGTTCTTCCTTTGGTATTGAAGTTTCTGAGATTCATTAGATAATGCATCTAGTTGCTGTGTGAGTTTGTTTTAACTAAAGATCTAAGCTCTATAGTATGGAAATATGAAGAGCCTTCAATATAAACATTCTAGGAACTTGTATATGTTGGAGTATAGGGAGTGAATGTGAATACATGGAAGAGAGTCACACATGATTCATTTAAATTTCAAACAGCTAGAATTGTGTAACATATTTCAAAGGAAGAACTGAATCCAATGTGATATATATAGGGTTTTACTAGTTTGCTAGGTTTTAAGCTCAACCTGTCAGAGTTTGTTGATACAACAATTGGTCCAATTCATTAAATGGTTTCTTTGTTATTACTCATATATTAGTATTAAGTAATAGGGTTGGTCATAATAACATTTAGTATATATCGTACGTACCTGGTTGGAATATTCCTTTTAATGAGTAATTCTGTTTCAATTGTTAGCATATATGTTAAGGCATCTTTGTATGTTAGCAGATTTAACTGAGTACTTGTTTTAGCTTGGGTATTTGTATTTTTATGCGAATTGGTATGCATATTGGGTTTCATATGATGCAAAGAGATGAGATATGTGAATTGGCAATGTGCCAAATATTACTTGTTCCCCAAAAGAATGGTGGATACTGTGATTGATTTATTTATGGTTGACAAAGCGTCACCACAAAAGAGTTTTGAGGATTTATTTATTTTTATGCTCTTTTCCACAACTCCGAAAAAAAAAATGTGAAAAGAAAAGAAATTTTTTGTATACAGACTTGCTTGTATACGTGTGATATTATGGGTATGCAGACTTGCTTGCATATCGGTGCACCGTTCCATGTGTGTTCGGTTGTACGTGTAGATTTAGGAAGAATGCTTGCCATGGATCGAACTTCGGGTGTGATGACATGTTCCTCGAGGTGGCACCCCACTTGGAACATGTACGCTCCGAGTGGTTTCGAAGGCAAGGGAGGCACACTTGGGTGATGTGTGTTCGGCACAGGAGGAGAGTGCGATTGTGGAAAAGTAGCGAGATTTCTTTTTGTGTATGTGCGTGATTACCTTAAAGGAAGAAACTAAATGCTCATTCGACAATTGAATGAGAACTACCTGTCTTCCTAAAGATAGAAAAATGTGTTTGTTTAATATTTCAATAATAATCTAATATAATTATAAAATATATTGTTGTTGCATTTATGAGGATTGATAACTCATAAATTTTATTTATTAGTAATAAATAATGCATATTTATTTATTAGGATGATAACACATTTGCCTCATGGAGGAACTACCTGATGTGTGGTTATTGTTTATTGTTTATTTTGATATTGTCATGTGCGGATTTATTGATTTTGGGATGAAGATTTCTCACACCAGCTTTATTGCTGACCCGAGTGAGCTTTTGCTTCTTGGGTACATTCCTTTTGGAATGTAGCCAATTAGCCTTTCAGGTTTAGAGATTTTGAGCTGCGTTACTGGAGTTCCGCTAGTGAGCTAGCAACGTCAGTCTTCTCCGGGTTAGATTTTATTTGTTTCAGATGTTTAGTTCATGCTGCTATTTGTTTCTGTTGTTATTGAATTCTCACGTCCCGAGTTTTGGGGGAAACGGATAATCCTACGTGGCTTTTTGGGATTTTCGTTTCCTTCGAAAATCGGGGCGTGACATAGAGAGTGAGAATCTTTATGTTCACATTAGAGAATTCGAGGAAGTTGTGGCCACTTTCCACAGCAAAGTTGAGGCTGTAGACTCTGTTAGACTAAGGTTCTTTCCTTTTTCCCTTAAGGAAAAAGCAAAGAGTTGGCTATACTCTTTGCAACCAAGGTCTATAGGTTCGTGGGAAGAGATGACCCAAGCATTTTTTAATAAATACTCTCCTCACCACAAAATCAACGGTCTAAAGAGACAGATTTCTACCTTCACCCAAAAGAATAGCGATACATTATATCAAGCATGGGAGAGGTTCAAGGATCTCTTGAATACATGTCCACACCACGGGTATGAGAGTTGGCGTTTAGTCAGTTATTTTTATGAGGGACTCACCAATAGAGAGCGTCGGTTCGTTGAGATGATGTGTAATGGAGAGTCTTTGCATAACGACCCTGACAAGGCCATTGAGTACTTGAATGACTTGGCTGAAAAGGCTCATGCTTGGATTGGTCCAAGTGCTATTGAGAGCACGGATAGAACACACTCAGTTGGAGTCTACCAACTTAGGGAAGAGGACAGCCTTAGAGCCCAATTGGATAGAGTGACTAGGGAGTTAGAGGCACTTAAGGCCAAGGATGGTAGGCCCACACATACTGTTGCCAGAGTTGAACAATAGGATGCCTGTTTTATATGGGGGGGGGGGGGGGGGGGGGTTGAACACATAACACAGGATTGCCCGACCTTGACTAAGATGAGAGGGGTTTATGAGGAACAATGTAACGCCTTAGGGATGTACAAGAAGCCTTACTCACCATTTTCTAACACTTACAATTCTGGCTGGAGAGATCACCCTAACTTAGGCTGGAGGTCTGAAGCAGACCAACCTACACACTCACAGGCACAACCACCTAGGTCATACCCTGCACCTCCATACAATGCGCAATCTAACAGAAGTTCCTTATCAGACACATTACATGCAATTATAGAGGCACAAGGTAAAACTAATAAAAGTTTTGAGGTTGCATTGACACAGTTGACAGAAGAGAACAAGGAGTTCAAAAGCCAGATAACTAAGCTAACAAGTTCATTAACAATACAATAGCGGGCCAATTTCCATCACAGCCTCAAGAAAATTCGAAAGGCCAACTTATGGCACAAATCTCTGCTTCAGACTCTTAGAATGTCAAAGAGGTTAAGGCCATCACTACTCGGAGTGGTAATATTTTAGATGGATCAAGCTCGTCAACAACTATAGGCTCATCCTCAAGTGCAAAGGAGAGCATCCCTGAGGATGAACCCAACAAGAACATTCCAGTTCCAGCTCCTTTTCCTCAAGTACTACGACCTACTGAAAAAAAAATCAAAAATGCATGGTGAGATTCTAGAACACTTGAAATAGGTTAAAATTAACTTACCTTTGCTATATGTGATTAAACAGGTACCAACTTATGCGAGGGTCATCAAGGATTTATGCACTATCAAGAGGAAACATCATGTCAAGAAGACTACCTTCTTGACAGAACAGGTAAGTGCGGTGATTGAGCAAAAGACACCACCCAAGTACAAAGATTCAGGGTGTCCTACAGTCACTTGCCAGATTAGGACTCATGAGTTCGGCCAAGCCTTGTTGGATTTAGGAGCAAGTGTAAATCTGATGTCATATTCTATTTACATGCGACTGGGTCTAGGAGAGATTAAACCCACATCCGTGGTACTGCAATTGGCCGATAGATCGGTTAAGAAGCCAAGAGGAATAGTCAAGGATGTCTTGCTGCGGATTGATAAGTTTTACTATCCCGTCGACTTTCTGATTTTAGATACTCATTCTGCGGTTAATATGGAGTCTACAGTTCCGATTATTTTAGGTAGACCTTTTCTTGCCACAGCTAACGCTCTAATCAATTGCAGGAACGATCTAATGAAGCTGTCTTTTGGGAACATGACTCTGGAGGTCAACATATTCAATATTAGCAAGCAACCACGTGATGATTATGAGTGTCATCATACCTACATGATAGACACGCTGATATTAGAGGAGGCGCTCCTGAGTGCAAATTCTGAAATCTTAGAGTACCTCCTTAATTTCTATTTCTGATTCTGAGAGTTCACTTTATCCTAACAATGCTTTTGATATTTCTGTTGTTTCAGGGTTAAAGGATAAAGGGGGATGACAATGGCAACCATGCTTTGAAAAGTTGCCAAAGGAAAGACAAAAACCACAACCATCCACCGTGGAAACTTCGAAAGTTGACCTAGCTCCACTGCCTGAGGGACTTAAACATGCATTCCTCAGACCAAGTGATACTTTTTCTGTTATTATTTTTTTCATGCTTGATGGCTCACAAGAAGAAGAATTGATTAATATGTTATGTGAGCACAAATCTGCATTAGGTTGGACTATAGCTGACATCAAAAGTATTAGCCCCTTAATATGTTCCCATAGGATTCACTTAGAAGAATGAGCTAACCCCCATAGAGATCCTCAAAGACGACTTAACCCCACTATGAAAGAGGTGGTGAAAAAGGAGGTATTAAAATTGTTAGATGCATGCATCATTTATCCCATCTCTGATAGCAAGTGGGTTAGTCCAACTCAAGTAGTTCCCAAGAAATTTGGAATAATAGTAGTGACTAATGATGAGGAGGTGCATGTTCCTACTAAGGTAGTGACAGGGTGGCACATGTGCATTGATTATAGGAAATTTAATTCTGCCACCCTCAATGATCACTTCCCACTTCCATTCATAGACCACATCTTAGAGCGAGTAGCTGGTCATTCTTTATAGTGTTTTCTAGATGGGTATTCAGGATATTATCAGATTGAGATTGCATTAGAGGATAACAATAAGACTACTTTTACATATCCTTTTGGTACTTATGTTTTTCGGCATATGCCATTTGGTTTGTGTAATGCACCAGCTACTTTTCAGAGATGCATGCAATTTGGTTTTTCGGCATATGCCATTTGGTTTGTGTAATGCACCAAATTGAAAAGGTCATTCTCCACTGCCTCGAGATATGAGACCTGATGAGTAGTAGCTCTCTGTTCCTGGACTCTGTCCTCAGCTCTGATCCGCTCCCCTTCCAATCGAAGTCCCTTTTCGATACAACTTCCAGCGAGGCAACACATTGTTCCGACTTAGATACATGAGTCAGAGAGTTTACCAGAAGGCATTTCCCCTTATGTAAAAAACTCGGTCGGGAAGTCGCAGCTGCTGAGTTTTCACTACTCGGAACAATACTCGGTTGCACCAATGGGGGTTGCTTTCACTGTACGGCATGTCGGAGAGATGTTTCGGGAAAGTCTTGAGCTCTGGGTTTCCAAACCTGCTGCTGCTGACTGCCAACCTTTGTTTGGTATTAACAAACACCAGTAAGGCAGATTGCCCACCCGACATCGCCATCGGTGACCAACAGATCTTGGAATCAATCGTCGTCCTTGCCAAATTGACCCCATTAACTCCAACAAGATGTTCCACTTGGGGAAGAGGTACCCCAAGAACTCTGGAGAGGAAATGAAGTGGAGAATCGTGCCTAATATTACTTGATTTTTCCGACTCTTTCTTGACAACTGAGGAATTGGGATAATAGAAACTGTTGCTTGAAGCCACCTCAGCATAAGACCTAGGACAGGGAAGGGGATTCACTCTGGGCTGCTGAGTGAGAGAAGTCTTGGTTTTGGATGCTTGAGGCCTGGGTTTCAGCTGCTTCTAATGCTTGATAGTTGTCCCATTCACCAGTTTAGCCAAAGTTAACCAGCAGTTGAGATCGAAATCGGCTGGAACTTTCAAAGTCTTGGTTCTAGAGTGCTAACCAACCATGATTGAGAGGAAAACACCGCCTCTATTTGACTCCTTCATCACCATCATCCACCGATTCCTTTCTTTCCAACTGGCAGTGAAGCTATGTTTGCCTACTCTCACAGTTTTTTTCGAGCTGTAACCCTAACCAAACTCCCATATTAGATTCCAAAATAACTTTAGCCCAAAACTTTGCACTTGATTCAAACAGGAAGAAATTACCTATGGTCTTTGTAATGCCAAATTCCTTTTCTTCGATTTTAACCACTGATTTACTTCCATCATCAATCACTCCACTGTCAAACAAGAACACAAATTGCATTAAAGAGTTTGAAAAGAATACTCATGATTTGGCCCCGCGCAGCCCTGAATCTCTTATAACACTTGGTTGCAGCTCGTAGCCCTAACGTGGTCTTTGAATCACAGCCCTGACGTGGTCTCTGAATCGCAGTCCTCGCAGCCCTGAATCGCCCTGAATTGGTGGATGATTCAACCCTCGCAGCCCTGATCGGTGGATGATTCAGCCCTAGAAGTTGACCTCTCGCAACCCTAATCACCATGAAGAAGTTGACCTCGCAGCCCTAGATTACCAATAATCACACACAGATACAATGTTCTTGAGATTTGTTGGTTTAATGATTGACACATACTAATCCGCTATGAACTTCAAACTGGCCTCTATGCAACTTAATGTTTGAACCGATGGAAAAACAAGTTTTTCATAGTCTTTTGAATGAGTAAATAGTAACTTTTTTGTAGACTACATTTCATGAGGATTTTTTTTATTTTATTTTTTTATTTCATGCACTTTCATTGATTAGGATTTTGGAGATCACTTGACACTCAATGGATTAGTGAGCTCGCACTTTATTCAGTCAAAGGAAACCGTAGTATGATGGATTGAATCAAGAGAATCCAGATGATCCATCATACAACTGTCTGGAAAAGACAACTAGGGCTTCTCCGAATAGTGGGAAACCGGTATATATAAGAGGGTTGATGAATGAGGCTAGGGAATCGGGTTTTGCAACCATGTTTTGCAATCAGGATGACGTGGCATCATTAGAGGAGTTTTTTTTACAATCTCGAGATACACTTAAAATTTTCGGAGATTTCATCATTCTTTCGAGATCATGCCACGTCATCCTAATTGTAAAACATGGTTACAAAAACCTGATTTCCTAGCATTTTTGGAGGGTTGATAAATATATAGCCCGAGCAAAGAGAAAGGTATGTGGTGAATCCATATCTTACTTGCACTTTTCGTTCTCATATTGACTTGTGCGTGGGAGTGTTATTGCAGGTACTCCTCCACCGTTCCAGCTCTATGATAAACACATAATCAGAGTCGTCGATCTAGACCTATTGGTGATCACAAGTGTCAAAGTGCAAAAACATCCCAACATTTACGGTTTATGTTTCATGGCAAGGCGAAGACTGCTTTAGTGAGTACTGGACTGACTTCCTAGTACCAGAACTTGATGAGAAAAACAATACATGTTTCGAAGTCGATTGACAATTCTTGATTGATGGGGCGTGCACGCTCCGTTAGTACCAAATATCTTAGAGTGTGTTTGGTTGCATGAAATTCTATGCCATGAAAATTCATGAAGGGATCCCTATATTTTAGGCTAATTTGAGGTATAACTCCACATGCACTATTTGATTTTGTTATCAATGGTGGGAATGAAAGTCTCATGAACATGATAATCACATGCCTTAGGGGACCAAGGAGTGAGATTCTCATGTTCATGGAACTTCCATTTTCACCATTGATCACAAAATTAAATGGTGGATGCAGAGTGATATGTCAATTTAACCTAAAATGTAGGGACCCCCTCATGAATTCCTATGACATAGAATTTTATGCAACCAAACACACCCTTAAAGTCAAATTATCAGTTCATTCATATACTCTTCGGAATAAGATTAAGGTACCTTATAACATACGTGAGCAGATTAGGGAAGCACACTGAACTTGTGATATCAAATTTCTACATAGAAATTTTGTTTTGTAAACTAACATATTTGAATTGGAGAAAAAAAATCAGAAGATGTCGATCATTAGACCAGCTTACCAAACCATTTGCGTGTTGAAATTTTATAACTCATTGAAGGACCATGAGAAGTGTGTGATGCAATTATTCTGTGAGCAAGTTTGGCATTGAGTTTGTTGGGTATCAGAGTTTGTGTGTTGATTACCATGATTAAAAAAAAAAAAAAAAAAAAAAAAACCTTAAGGTTTTATATATTGATCACACCTATTAGTTTAAATGTATGGCACTGTTACCCTTGGATTTTACCAAGCTAGTTTTTGTTACTCATGTGTTCAGTTTAAGAAATAAATAATAAATAAAAACCAGGTTTTCACATTAACCCACTACCACCCGTTTTTACCAAACAAATTAACCTACCACCAATTTCTATTAAAACACTTAGGACTGAAAACCGAATCGTCGGCTCGGTTTTTTACCTAAACCATGAGCCAAACCGACTTAGGTCAGTTTTAAAATTTTCAAATCGAAACCGAACCGATCATTAACAAAACTGATTCGAAACCGAATCAATTATAATTTATGCAAACCGTAACCGAATCGACTAAAATCGAACCAAAATCGAAATAAAACCGAACCGACCGACTATTTTAAACATATTATATTATTATATATAAAATATATATTATTTATTATATATATTCGGTCGGTTCGGTTTGACCGGTTAAAATCACATAGAAACCGAAAACCAATCCGAACCGAATTTAAACCGAACCAATCGGTTTGGTTTTGATCGGTTCGATCGATTTAATTGGTTTTATCGATTTTTTGTTCAGCCCTAAAAACACTCCACCCACCAAACTTTTAACACGACATTTCTCTGTAAGTTCAATTTCAGTTTTAGAAATCACTGCTGTAATTTTTAATTAGGGGGTCATTTCCAATTCAAGTATGTTGGAGACGTTTGAATCCATTTGTATTTAAATGGCCTGAGAGCTTAAGAAAACCCAACAAACAATTAATGGGTATTATGAATCTTTCATCATCTTCTAATAAGCTTGGTTTTGTTCTGGTAATCTCAACACTATTGCTCTATTCATCTTCTGTTTCCTATGTATCGGGTATTAAGTTAACAAAACATGTGACTGTGAATTTGTACTGCAACATTCCGTCTCTAGTAGGCTCATTTACCATCCATTGCAAATCTAACGAGGGTGACGATCAAGGTAAGCATCGAGTATTTCTTCATCAAACGTATTCATTTGGTTTCGATCCTAATATTTATGGTACCACCACCTATACGTGTGACATGAGCTTTATGAAGAAGGGATTAGACTATCATTTTCATGGTAATTATGATATTTATAACCAAGTGTGGGACAATGAAATGTGACAATTGCAATTATTATTTGACCGAGTGGGGTATTGGAGCTGTTGATAATGCGGATCCCACAAAGTTAAAGGTTGTGTATCGTTGGCCGTGATAAGTATAAGCACGTCTAAAATAAAATATATGATTGAATTAAAGCGAGTTTATGTTTCTTAGATTTGAAAAAGCTGTATTTGCCCGTGCTTTACCCAGAAGCATTTTTATCAGAATAAAAATGTAAAACATATATGTATGTAATACACCAAAATGCAAAGTTATTTACTAAAAAAAAACCCATTAATAATGAATTACAATTATTGTATGTCGATTTAAAATATCTTTTTGTTGTTTTAAACATATATAGTAAATATTTGAATAATGTCTGAATTTATATATCCTTTATATCTATTTCATAGAAGCATGATACATAACTTGATGTGTCAAAGTACAAGAGTTCCTACCACTCCACCAAGGTGCAATAACTATATCTTCGGAGTGTTATAAATTAGGAAGAAATAATAAGAGGGGCTAAAAAAGTTTCGTTAGATCGAAAACACTCAGTACATGCCTTTAAATTGAGCCCCAAACCGTCGAGTAGCATCTTTCATTCGACCCACAGTTTCGAAGAACATTTGACTTTGAGAGTAACATCTTTTGTTCCTTATTTAATTTATTTATTTATATAGTTTGTTGATTCAAATAACATCTTCAGGATCACCTGTGAAATTTCATTTCATTCTTCATTTCACTCGAAACCTTGTTATTCATAAGCCAATAACATAATAGTACAATGGTTAGAATTTAGCGAATGGTACCAATATCCATGGATTTGAACTCATATATTTTTGCTAGTTATTGTTTTATTCATTGTCAGGTCCACATGTAATTCAATAACAACATTTTATTGGATAGCTACTTCAATCCAAAGCTCTCTGACTCACAACTAGGGCTGTTGAGACATACGTGCTGCTCCGGTGTACATTGTCAAGCGCCATCAATCATTCAGATGACATGTATACAACTTCAAGGTGTTCCTTCTGGAGTTGATAACTAGGAAGGATAACCACTGAGTATTGCGGATTTAAAATCATGGATGCTTCCTTAATGGTTCACGTTGATGTTTGGAACTCTCTAAGATTTAACTAGTTTGAGTGGGTTTTTTTTTTTTTTTTTTTTGCAGATAGTAATAATATTAGTACTAATTGAGAGTATAAAGAAGTAGGTTAGATCCATTAAAAACACTAGAGTGTCAACGCGCTCTACGTGCGCGGATATTCAGTAATTTTTAAAAACGTGTAATAAAGATAATTGACGGGCTTCAAATAAATTATGTTAGGGGTTTAGGTGTAATTAATGAATATTGAGTGGTTGTGTTTGATTATAAATAATCTAAATTTGGGAGAGCAAAACTGTAAAAAAAAATGTAATAGTACTTTTTCAATTAAAAGACACATATACCCTTGAAACTATTAATTGGTTTTTGGTTTTACATGTAATTAATAAAAACAAAAGAGAACAAAATTGGAAAGTAAAGTTAGAGTTGAAGACATACAATTTTCACTATTCATTTGGAGAAGAGGAGTTATAGTAGTACAGATAAGAGGCGGGTGAATTCAGAAAAAAAAAATGTTTTTTATTATTATCTTTTTATCCCTTAACCCATCCCAACCGCCAAAGGTGTACCAACTGAACTGGTAGAAGTGTGGCGGATGGAATCACATGTCACAGGTTCGAACCGAGCTAGCGACATGGGGTGGAGAGGGTTAAGGATTAAAAAAAAAAATCCATCCCATCCCAAATGTCGCCGGTAGGGTTTGAGCCCTAGACCTCTGATTCCATCCGCCGAGTCCTACAACAGACATCATACAAACTAGATGCACTCGCCACACTAAAACCATATTGACGCAGTCGTTTTTCGCTCCCTGTTTTGACCAAATCCCGCTGACATGCTGACCTGCACAAGTAACTTGTGGCTGATGACACTCCGATGCTAAAGTCAGACAAGGATCTGAGGAATGCGTAATGTTGTAAACAGATAATTTGTCACGTACCTTAGTTTACCAACCTCGTGTCTTATTTATAGTGCAGGAAACCTGGTTCTACCAGACCATCGTAGATGTAGTTTAGAAAGGAGATCTTCGTGGAGATCCTTCTCTAATTAGGAGTCGTGATGTAAGAGGGAAGTTTCTTGTTTGCCTAATGCTCCCAAATACGCATGAGATAGTTTCCAATCCAAAAACAATTTGTAGAAGGAAGTTTCCCTATGTGGAATGTACTATGGTATTTTCCTTCTAGTTTGAAGCAATAAATAGCCACTGTAGTTGCACGTCCAAAGCTGATCCTCAAAATACTTGCCTTAGTAAGACTTACGGGTATTGAGGATAGTTGTGAGACGTGTGGGCTTAGCGTGTTGTAAGAGTTCAGGTCCGTCTGACAAACTAAACTAGGCGGACTTGGAACCGCTTGGGCCGGATTAGTGTTGGGCTGACGCTGGGGCCTATATTTCCTCGAGATCACCATGACACGTGTATGGCTTAGGGATGTGTCCGTTTTTATGTATCATCAGTTACTCCCTCGAGTTAGTGGGTCGTCACATCGGTTCGCTAAGTGATCTCTTGAAAACATACGCCACTCATGATGATGATTAAGTCTGAATCGTTGCTTGAGTCGCGCGCTGCATTAATTGAACGTGCGTCGGTTTAGCAAAAAATAGGCGAGATCCTAATCCCTATTTCAGTTATCCATAATGCAGAGTCTAACTCTTTAATTTTCATTGCTTTTGAAGCTACTGCTCAGTTCGTCTTCTGATTCGAAAAGATTGTTCATCTTCTTCATGGCTCAACAAAATCTTCTTGATGACGTAACCTTGGCCAAGGGCCTGGAGTTTTTCAAGGACAGGTTGCTTTCTAAGTCTGGCCTTGCTGAAATCCGTACGAAGTTTGGGGTCCATGAGGACTTGCCACTGTATGTCCTGAAGGGTGACCAGACGCCAATGTCACCACCGGTGAGGTTCATCTAATTGCATCGTGGGATGCTTTAAACTGGAGTGCGCTTTCCCATTTTGAACGTGATATGGGAATTCTTGAATCTTCTGGGGATTCCTTTGGCTCAATTGAGGCCTAATGGATATATGATCATCATTCTCATCCTGGTTAGGGCGAAGGAGGCTGGCGTCAGCGTGACTCCGCATGTAATCCAATTGCTGACTTCCCCTCGGCTGAAGGGTAACGTTGTCTGTAAGATGATGTTACCGGTCTGTTTCGTGAATCTGCCTGATGATTTCAAGTTCTGGCAGAAGTACTATTTCTTAGCCCCTGCGGATTCAAAGTATTTCTTGTGCAATGGTTGTCCGCTCGAACAAGAGTTAATGCCGCTTCGTAAGTTCAGTTTTTTCTTTTGACTTTGGTATGCTTGATTGCAGGCTAGCTAATCGTTGCTCGTGTTTCTTTGTAGGAAGGTTTCCCACTACTCCTCTTACCCTAGAGGAACAAAACACTATGGAGACGTTCCGCGGCCTGTCAATGAAGAACATGGTGGACGTCATAGGCGTTTTCAACTTCATTCGCAGTGGGCTGTGGGACAACTGGCACGTGACCCCCACTATTTACTGAGTGTCGTGAGTTAAGTTGGAAGATGGGGCCCCTTCTAGGAAGAGGAAGGATGCTGAGCCCAAAGCTCTCGTTTTGTTTGACGTGGAGGAGCCGTCCAAAACGTTTGCTTCATTCGTGAGTTCGAAGAGGTCCCATGTCAGGACTGGGTTGCCTTCAGCACGACCCGCTCCAGTGGGAGAAGTGTGCAAGTATGATCAACCTATCTGGGCGGAACCTGATATGTCCGACTGGGAGAAGGATTTCGTGGGTTGAAGACAAGTTGAATTTCAGTGATGCGCAAGCCGAAGCTTTGAATAAGCGTCTAATGCGGGTTGCAATGGTGGTTTTTGCCGATGCTAATTCGCGCAGGACTGTTCAAGTAGAAGGCTTCTGTGAAGATCCGTCTGAGGTTATAAAATATGATCGTCCTATTGACGTGCCGTCTAAAAGTGGCTGTGGCACCAGGTGCAAATCTAGGATTGCGAACAAAGGGGGGCAAATAGTACACAACTATTTTACTATTTAATGTTATATACATGACATAATTAATTCAATTGTAGCTAGCAAATAAAGAGCTTTCCTTTTTAAATTGTAGAAAACAGAAGCAAGCATGTGGCATAAGATGAGAGTTGGTGAGTAACAGCAATAGCCTAAGTAGCGTCTCTTCTTTGGACTGGATTGGATGGAGAGTTTTCTCCTTTTGGGCTAACTCAGAGGAAGCAGACAAACAACAACTTGTGAAATCTTAATTTATAAATGGCCTAGAGTCAAAAGCCAAGATTGTATATAAAGATGGGAAATCTAAAATTTTAAAGGGGGCAAGATAAAACATATAAGTAATATAAAGGGGCAATTGACCCCCTTATCCAACACAACGATCCGCCCCTGCGTGGCACAGGCCAAATTTCTTGTAGTCTATGTTGTTCACCGTCTCGCTCCAAGCCACAACTAGAAGTGTTGGAGGGTATTTTGGATGTTTCGCTTCCTCCTCTTCCTCCGGACCATGTCAAGTCGTCTTGCACTAGAGGGTCGATTGTGAAAGGCCGCAAAGGAGAGCCTAGGAACAGTGGCAACTACGAAGGGTGGTGTCGGCGTGATTCCTGATCTGGGAAAGCTTCATCCGGATGCGCAGATAAGCTTGTTTGCACCAGACTTGGTAAGGATCAGTTCTCAGGTCTGGCACCAAGAGGTTGACATGGAATATGCTTCGAGGAAGCATATAAGCAGGCCCCACAACTGGCTGATGGATTGCGCTCTGATGCTCGAGGAAGATACGTTGGACGGGTGTATGGATAAGAGTTAAAAGTACCTTATGTTGGGTATGTCTCACTTGAGCCAGGTGGTCATTGCTGGGATGAAAGTTGAGGTGATTCATAAGAGGGTATACACCATGGAGCGTGTCTTCTCGCACATGCAGGCGCTGTATTCTGATACGCTCTATGAAATTGAGCGGCTGGAGAACCAGGCTAGATCAGTCAACCGTGGTCGTTGAGGCTCAAAGGGCTCGTTTGGAAGCTCTTGAGCGTGATTTGGCAGAGGCGGTGTCCGAGAGAGACGAACTCAAACAGGAGTTGAGCCGGATCCGCCGAGATGTAGAGGTTGCGCAGGAAGTTGCGGCTAAGGCATGTTCTGAACTGCGATCTCTTGCTGAAGAGAATGCTTCGAAGGATAAAAAAAAAACTGCCAGTGAGCTCAACGTAGTCAACACATTCTATTAAGCTAAAAAATAAAAAATATGATACTGTATTACCTAAGACACCCCATCAAGTTCGGATAAAGCAACAAAATCACATTGAATTTCCAATAAGCAATGCCAAACTGCCAGTTAGTCAACACATTGTTCAGATCCTTGAAATGTTTACAGGGTTCCCAAAAGAAATGAGATTGCTTCTCAAGAGGAACGTATGCATAGTGCGTGGATGTTAGCATCTACTGAGTAAACTGGTACTCCCGTCTCACCCCTTCCCTCCATCCCCAACACATATATATCAGACCAACTTCAGAACCATTAAGACTTTGTCTATGTAGACCCATCGATGAAATCCCTTACTTTAGTTGAAGCTGTTAGCCTGTTTCTCCATTCCCTTGTTAACTGTTGTTGGAAAATAAAGTCTTATCGAAACTTTATAAACCCACAAGTAAACATTAAGCATTACTGATACAGGCGGAGAGAAGAATCCTGACCCATTTTAGATGCCAAATCCATGAAATCCCTATTTTTACTTGCCCACCTTAGTCTGAAGGTTATTCATACCAAGCTCCAATTTTTCTAGGTGTGGTTCTGGGTTCTCACTTGAATTTGCATCTCTGTTCCTAAGCCACAAATGCTGCAAACACTTCTCTGCCGTTGGCCGCTTCTCTGGTACAAAATCGAGAAGGGGTGTAAGAAAGGCAGAAAATTCATGAGCATCAGATTCTCGAAACTTGTATTTGTCAACTAGAAGTCGATCTAATGACCAATATTTCAGCCTTCGGATCCTCTTTAGATCTCCATGTCTATCGAAGTAATCTTTTGAGCGAGATCCTCCTATTGCGTTCTGTTCCAAAAGAAACAATAAGTCTCTGATGGAATATGGCTGTAATGAAGCTTAAAGAAATAAAGTTTTCTTACCTTTCGAGGCATCTTTCCCAGGAGTTCCATCATCAAAGCAAGATGGTCCTGAAATTAAATAAAACAATAGGTTAATGAATAAACAGTAAAAATCGATAGACATTTGAATACAGTATCTGCAACATCATACAAAACCAATTGTGCAAATTTTAGGCAAGAAAATATGACCAATCAAGGTATTATGTTTTAATATCTTCTGAGGTGCCCTATTATTCATAATGCTTTTATAGTTATCAGAAAATCTGTAAAGCTTGCTATACGACTGATTCCAGGTGTAAGAATCTCTGTATTGAGCTACAAATTTGTTATGTAGCTATGCCAAATGAAAAGGATATGATGCAAGGGAATCTCTGAACTTATTGGTCCTAGTTTAAGTAATAGTTTGATTTCAGGTCCTTCCAACCGATGCCCAAAGCACATGGAGTATCCAATTTTAAGTAAGGCCAGAAAAGGAAGCCTCTCAGTTTCCAGAAAACAACTTTCTCGATAAACTGATAAAAAGAATCAGTTGCGTCTAGCTGAACAATAAACATCATTTCAGGATATCCTCGCTCGGAATGACCAAGCCAAACCACATTCCATACACATCTCAAACAACGAAAGAGGTAAATAAGGGCCAAAAAAAAATTTATATCTCCATTTATTTCACGAGTTATCAATAAATAATGTACTTTCACCTAACCACGATAAGTGAACCTTCTGACCTAGAAATCAACATTTTTATCTTAAATGCTAGATCTAGCCAATGGATTCATGTATTATATGATGCAATCAACATGTAGTTAAAAACCATTTCCTAATTATGAGAAAATGAGAACTCAGACAGCAATACAAAGATGGATTACAAATTAACAACGGGGTTAGCAAAGGCACTAAAATGTGAAAGAAGCCCTGACATCTTACATTTTTACTAAATGTGTTGTCCACTAAGTAGATAAAAGAAAGTACAACAAAAAAGTTAACAGGAATCTGAGTAATAGTGGCAAATCATCATGTGTTTAAGTTTAGTAAAGACAATCTCAGTAAGTATTAAATAAAGAAATATCAATTATATGCATCTACAGTATCACTGTCATGACGCTTTAACCCTTAAGCTAAACAATGGATACTCATTTTTGTATCTATACAATTCTCGTACAGTAAGATTTCCAAAGGTATTTTCATTGTTTTCTTGGGTGATGTTGTTCTTCATTTGGACTGGCAACAAACATTATCTTTAAAGAAATAGTTGTCACGTTCCTAGAGTTCTCTCCCCTACTCGATTACGTGTTAACTTTAGGTAATGGGTAAGGCATTTCCACCAAAATCCTACTCCCTCAACGAAGGATAGGCATTTACACACATGCAATTCATTTTGAATATGCACCCATAATTTCTCTCCTTTTTCTCCCCGTCTTTCTCCAAAAATATGATTCGCCACAAAAACATCTATTTGAACACCCATTAATCCAAATTTTATTCTAGGAAACCTGAAATCTTTCACAAGTTAATGGCCAAGTCCACAACTTCAGCCAACTTCGACTATAAAATATTCAAACTAACCAGATGCTACCACGAATATTAAGAAGTCTGTAAAAACAAACGACTAAATAATCTATCTTACATTTCTAACTATTGTCTTCCATCATATGCAAAATTTCTAAGGATCCTTTCTCGAGTATTTCTCCCCCACCCACAAACATTAGCATTACAGACCCTTCTCATTTCCTTTTCACATTTCCTTTTCTCAAACCCATTGCCTTGCTTTTAACCAGGTTAGGAATCACAAATTGCCTATATCACCAAAAAAATCAAGCGACTACTGCAACCAACCGAATTCTACTAAGGTATTTTTACCAAAATCCCTTCAAAATTTCTAAAAGCGCCAACATTCTGTAACAATTCATGCTTCGTGAATTTTAGCATGGTCTCTCCAGGATTTCGACTACGGTACAAATGTAACTATTCTTTAGCATGAGAGTTTTTGTCAACACTAATAGGGAAGCTCCTCATACGCCACTTCAAAACCTAAACTTTTACAATCAGACGCAGTCCACAGAAGTGACACAGTTGCATTACCTAGTACCTACACATTTTAGACTGCTAACAGATCCGGCTATATGAGCTTGAATACAGTCCTTCAAGACATTTGATAACAGCCTGGAAAGAACATTAAAGGATATATTGTTGCTAGGAGTTTCTGAACATACTTTAGAATAGAATGTTCATGTTGGTTCTTGCATCAAGAAATAAACAAGTCAAAATTTGATGGCGCTTGGAAGCGAAAACTGTGTACTAACCTAAAACATCATATGGAATACTTCTTGGATTAACACAAAATGATTGACAACCTCTTGGTGGACCTAGAGACTGACATTGGCTCTATTCCTGAGATGGGATTAAAGTACTAAGACAATGCTGAAATCCAATGGCTAGAGGTCACCCTTGAGAACAGTCCCATACAATCTGACTACAGTCAGTATTCCAATAAGAGGTCAGTGCATAGACCAACTGGCTGGAGTGAGACGTTTTATTAAGACAGAATAATCAATAGAAGATTAAGTGGAGTGAATCAGGATTCAGGACATCAACATGTCTGAAACACGATTGTCAGTTGAAAACAAACTTTTGAGTTAAGATAAACATAACATTGACACTTACAATACATAGATATAGACCTAGCAACCTATAATCTTAAGTAGCAAGTTCCACATAGATACCAAATATGACTTCTGTGCCGCACACTGCGACAAGATGGCGACTAGTAATTATTTTTTCAATCAATACTGAGAAAGGATGTTGATTTAGGCCAAGTGTGTTTTGTGGAAAAAAAAACGAACAAAAAGAATATTCAAAGGTAAGAAAAAGGGATGTTGATAAAATCTTTACCTGGGTTATTTATGAGGCGATTAATCATCGATTAATCGGCGATTTAGTGTAAATCGGGGTAGACCGATCCGAATTAGGTATTTAGTGGTTGGATTTAGCAGTCACCAATTAATCGACGAGTCACAAAAAATTGGTAATAAATCGAGATTGTTTTGTTGGGTGGTGGTGGTTATTGCTCTATAATGTGTGATGTTTAGGACATGATTACATAATTTGCTCTATAATATGATTTTTGTTGCTCTATAACACTTGTCTTATTAATCTTTATTGTCAAGATTTGTTATTTATTATAATTTACATTAGTGAGGGCATAAAAATGTAAACTTTGAAAAAGTAGACCAATTAATCCCTGATTAATCCGCGTAATCTTAAATCGGTCTTGGACAGCGAAGGGTCAGTTATCCGCATTTACTGCATAGATCTTTACAAACATTAATATCATGGTGGCTGGTGTATACGCTGGCGTATCCTGACAGAAGTCACCTTTCATGTGGTGATGTGTGACTGGACAGTTATTAGAGCCATGGCATGCAGTGCTTTTTTTTTTTGCACAAGTTCCTGACTTGCATGTGCCTATTTGTTAATATAATTTTAATGACAAATTAAAAATCAAGATAGAGGTTTCCGAATGATGTTTATATTATCTTTATCGGACATAACTTGGTGTTAGACATGCACCATATATAAATAAATAAATTTACTAATGCTTCACAACGAGTATGACACATATTTGGGTTTATTTGTTCCTATAACATGTTCTCCCTGACATCGTATCATTTAAAACAGAAATTAGTAGAAGGGAAAATAAAAATAAAAGAATAAAACAAATAATGGAGACCATGAATGTGGTTTTTATGCATGTAGACTTAATTGATGCTTTTCAAATTTCTTTGAGTTGCTTCTACCATTTTTTGAGTTCCAATGGTGATAACACCATTGATTGCACCAAAGATATTACAATATTCATGTTTACTATGTAGTGTGATCAATTCAATGATAACTAGGCAATCTTACCTCGTCCTCACTAAACCCTTGGCCAGCCTTAGGAGCAAACAACATGTCACCAGTAGCAAGCTCGAAGGCAATGCAACCAAAGGACCACATATCAACTGAGAATGAATAACCAGATCCAATGATAACCTCGGGTGCTCTATACTGCCTTGTTTGAATTTCTTCTGAGACCCGTTTATCAACCCAACAAGCATTTCCAAAATCAACAATCTTGCAGCTTATATCAACCCCTTCCAAAGTCCATTTCTTTTGCTCATGTTTTGGCTCACCACCCATTGAGGCTCTTCCCCGCGAGATCCTAGCCACAGCTCTCCTTGCCCTCTGCTTCAGCTTCCTCTCAATACTACTCAATCCAACACCTCCATTTGGGTTACCCTCCGGCCTTTCAATTATTGGAGACAGCCCAGTACGAATTGGGTCCTTTGCAGGATCAATGGTAGAAACAAGGAGTACATTTTCTGGTTTTAGATCTGCGTGAAGTATACCAAGTTCTCTATGCAGGAAATCAAGGCCAACCAAAATCGACTTGCAAATCTCTCTAACCTTATTCAATGGGAGACCTTTATAATGGTTATGTTTAATGAGCCGGAGCAAGCTGTCACCAAGGAATTCAAGGACCATGCACAAATGCTGCCCGTTTGGGCCTGAATGCTTAAAATGATCGACCAGTTGAACTACACACTTAGAATTTGTGGGGTCGCCATCTGCTATGGCTGAGAGGATCTCAATCTCATGGAGAGCAGCCTCAGCAAATTCAACAGCACTCTTCTGAACTTTAAGTGCAACATATTTCTGCCAAGATAAAAGGGACCACAATTAGTTTTATAGGTTTAAACTTTAAAGAAATGCAGTAGATATAAGAAACATTAATTCAAGGTTGTATATATATCATACAAACAACTTTAACATATGACTGCCCAAATTTGGACGGACCACAACAGTACATTCATCGACGAGGATATGATCCTTGAAATCAACCCTGAGTGATATTTATTATATTATGTACCAGATAACACAAAACAGTGGAAATATGATATCTTTTAAGAAAACATTAATTGCCTAGAGACGAAAAGGTCGGAATTAAATATCAAATAATGCAGCTCGATATCACAGAAGGGTTCATAGTGAAACTTCGACAAGAAGCATATCATGACTCAATTAGAGCAAGAAAGATCACTCCACCAAAATCCATAGAGCTCACATGCAGATGATTCACCACAGATAGGAGCTGAACAAGCATGATCAAAATGAAAACCACAGATAGGAACAAAACAAGGATGATTCGAGATTGAACAAAAAGCCAATCAGATTCAAGAATAGGATTGAAAAAATCAAATTCATAATTAATATGTAGACATACACACAATGAAAACACAGATCTTTCAAATAGAACATTAGGATTTCACACAATCTCATGGTAATAAATAAAACCCATTAGCATGGAAGCTACATGAAACTAATTAATTAATTAATCAAAGACTCATATAAGTAAAGCAGAAATTCATATGAATTAGAGAAAATAAGAAACCGTTATGAATACCCCATATCCATTTCAACCAAATCTAAGCCAAATATAGACTAATAAACAAAACCCATATACACAAATCATAAAAGTAAGGAAAGATTTTGAGACAACCCCAGATTGAATCCAAGCAAATCAAATCGAAAGAGAGAAAACCCATAAGATAAAAAATAATAATAAAATAAAAAACACGTACAGAGCAGCGTGTGTCATAAGCGAGCCAAACAGTGGAGAAATGACCCCAACCGAGCTTCCTCTGAGCAATATACCGACCAGCAGCAAAGTGATCGCCAACTCTTAAAGCATGATATCCACCCTTCCTGTAGTTGTCGATTCCCTCATCTTCTTCCTCAGATCCTGATGAAGATGAACACGACATCTTTCCTCTTCTTCTTCGTCTCTGTCAACTCAAGTTTCTTCCTTTTCCTTTTCCTTTGTTGTTGTGTAAGTAAATAGAGGAGGATCTGTTTATTACTTCTGTTTTCTTGAATGAATCCCTCTCTCTCTCTCTCTCTCTCTCTCTCTCTGTCTTTGGTTGTTGTTAATGCCTAATGGGGGTTCTGCCTTTGTTATTATTTGTGGCCTTTTTTTTGTGTTGTGGTGTGTTCTAGGGACGGGTTGGATGGAATTATGGGCGTGTCTTTGCGTTTTCTTTTTCACTAATGTGCGCTGCCTGTAGGGTAGGTTTGCTTCCAAAGCTTTGATTCACAGATACTATTATATTATGAGTTTTGAGAGATGAGTTGCCTTTAATTTCTTCATTGGATTTGTCCATCAAAATTATTGTTAACTCTTTTTCTTAATCATTTGATCACTTTTTTTGTTTGTTTCTTTCTTATTATGGTAATTGTAAAATGTTTAAATTTATATTTTGAGAAATAGCACCACTTTTTTAACTAAACTTATTGTGGTCGCTTGCATATGCAAGTTTACGTCGTATAGTTTAGCTCATCACACACGTTTATTAGATAAATTATATTTGATAAATCATGTCCTTACGCGAGGTGAAGATGTCAATGTGATCTTACTCTTTGAGAGACTTGCTAGTTTAGTTGTTATAATTTTGTTGAATTGGTAAGAATGAGAGAGTGATAATGTTTAATGTAGTTTTGATATTAAAGAAAGGTCTTTTTAAAAGTGTTTATTATTGCTTCAATAGCAGGGGTAGGGCTCTAGAAGATGGGATGGGTGAACTGCTTAAGTTATAATACAAACAAGTATCTTTTCATTATAGAAGCTTATACTTCACTTATTTGGTGGATCTTCTTCATTATTTTTGCAGCTACTTATTTACAAATGTCATGCAGAGAAAATTAAAAATGAGATACATAAAAAATGTGCTAGAATAAAGAACATCGTTAGTGACAATGAAATATTTAGATTTTGAGGTTTTTCAAGAATTGATTTTAAAAATAAAAAAAAAGGCCTAAAAAACGAAGTGATATCAGTGAAATAATTTATTTTTTTTTGAGAAAAAAACAGTGCCAATGCATTTGAAGTTGCACAAGCCATTTTTGCAGATATTGTCACTTGAACGCCTAAATCCCGATTATTAATGATGCTTAGAGTCAAGTGGTCCATTGTCGCCTAATCTAGGACATTATTGTGTCCCTTTGTCGTTACTCATTTTACGCTCATGTAGGGAAGGATCAAGTGACCATTCATGGGACGATGGTGATCCATCTCTCTTTTATGAGAAGGATTCTTACCTTTCATTTTTATTATTTTTTCGCCAATGATACTATTATTGCCCACTATACTCATACCTATATTTAGAATCATTTCTATTGTCAATTATTATTTGGGACCATTTGGGGGGTAACACATCCATTTGTTCCTATGAAAGTTTGATGCATAAAAGCGTAGTATGAGTTAGTTATTATCTCTACCCCAAAGTGTTATATTATTTATTATGGTCTTCTAGAGTTCGCAATTGGTCTACACAGAACCTCGGATCACTGATATGCAAATGCATAATCCAAGTTTGTTTGTTGATTATATTTTGTTAACGAAACACAGACACCAGTATAGACTTTGAAAGTTGTTGACAAATGTAAAAATGATTAATGAATATAAGTTGTTTCTCATGAAAGAATATGGGGACAGATTTTTATTTTGGTCACCAAATTTCATCGAGATGTGATACATGTTTTTGTTGGACCTGAAAGTAACCAATAAACTGTAGTTTAAAAAAAAAATTGTTATTGTAAGTTTACAACTAAAAATAAGGAAAGACAGAATGTCATCTCTCTATTCTTGTTGTTGGTTTTGTGTTTTGATCTGGATTGTCATTCCACTCCCAGTGTCATTTTGCATCATTTGGAAATTCAATTGCTTTCTTTACACCCATGCTTCAGTGAAATCTTATAGGCTACTGCTTGAACTCATTTCCAATAATGAAGGTCCTTTGGTCATTTTTATCTCATACAATAATGATTCCCTAAAAAAAAATTTACAATAAAAACACAAAACTAGGAAATTACCCACAAAGGCACAAACTAAATGAGACCAATGGAACCAGGTGGATCGGGTCATATAAGTTATCGAAAATCTCAGTCAATCTCTCTCACACACCAAGAGATAAACAAAAATAAAAAATAAAAAATCAATGAGTTTTCTCAACAAGTAAAAGGATTTAATTTCTTTACTTAAAGGGTAAGTTGAAAATTTTTCCAATCACCAACACCTACTTAATCAATATTTTTCCAACTCTCCTACCATCATTGTCATATGCTTGTATGACATCAAAGGGGTTATACTTTTCAAGGGATTTTAGATATTTAATTGAAGTTTTTCAAGTCTCAACAAAAAACTTCACCTCTAAAAGCATTCTATGGTATATATATAAGTGATCATTCTCTTTTGTGTTTGTATTCAACCATGAGAAACTCCCTGCCTCAACCTATTTCTCTTGCACTTTGATTGCTTCTCCTTCTTTATTAGCTTCCAATCTCTTAAGGTATTTTTTTTTCTTCCCCTCAAAGTTAGTAGGACTGATTCAAAAGCCATCTTATTTGAAATGAAAGAATGCATTCTCGTGGTATATTTTTTACTCTCAACTAATATATAATTCTTATGTTCTCTACCAGTCTTAAGTTAGTACAGCTGGGAAGCAAGTGAAGGTACTTTGGTTATTATGAGAACTTTATCCACATTTTTTTTTTACATTTTACTATTGGCCCAGGAATTGAAAGCGACTCTTCTTATTATTATTATTATTATTATTATTATTATTATTATTATTATTATTATTATTATTATTATTATTATTATATCAAGGATTGTGATTTTGTTCTTGTAGTTAATTTCGGTCTCAAAATTATTTCAGTGTGTTAAAAAAAAATGTAAAATTTTCGAAAATACATGAAATATATATAATGCATTTCGAGAGTATCTGAAGTATGTGAAAAAAATGCAAGTAATAAATTTACTAAACACATTAAATGAAGTCTAAATATCAATAAATGAAACAAACATGAAATTAATATATATTAGAAAATCAGGAGAGTTATTTCAAAAATCAATAAATAATCAGAAGAAATGTTAATTAGAAGAAAAAAAAAAAAAACTACGAAATTTGATAAATCATTAGAAAAAATGAAAATTTGGTCACTGAGTTTTGTGTTTTTGGCGAAAAATACAATTAAATGAGGTCATTTTATTATTATTATTATTATTATTATTATTATTATTATTATTATTATTATTATTATTATTATTATTATCGTTGTAATGTTGTGAAGTATTTTAATTTGGCAATCACTGTGAAAAGTCTTTAGCGTAATCTTGTCATTTAAATGGTTAATTTGCCACTTAATTGATGCATTTTTATAGTTTTGCTCAAATTGAACATTAAATTGAGGAAACTTATCGGAAAGTGAGATATCATGCATTTTTGTATGATCATATAAACAAATTTAGAAGAACATTTACCCTTTTGTTTGTTATACCTTATTCCCAATCTCTAATTCTCTCTCTCTCAAGTCTCACATTCCCAAAATAACTTAAGCCAACAGTTGTCTAACATTTTTAATTAGAGCATCTCCAAGGGATCCCTAAATCAGCGAAAAGCTAATTTGAAAGTCTCCTATGGGAAAAACCATGATCCAATGTAATCCCTATCCAAGCCCCTATTTTAACTTAACATCTCTCTTTCCCCTATATTTGGGGACATCCATACCATCTCCCTTATTCTAAAAAATATTAAAAAAAACTCTCAACTCTTTTAATTTATCAAGTTGAAATTAATAATAGTATAATTATATTAAGTTGAAATTAATAATAATATACTAGAATAATTAAAATTAAATTGATATAAAAAAATAGAAGATAAATTTAAATAATAATGCAAAAGTTAAAATAAAAAATGTGGTTGCAGTGATGAAGAAATAGATGATCCCCAAATTTAACTCTTAAGCGATATTGATTAATAAATATGAAGTATTGGTTA